>CM074310.1:10058939-10578939 GCA_037194245.1 Opsariichthys bidens | reverse complement strand
CCTTAACCTCTGTGCCGCTCTAATGAGGGTTCGTTGGAAAGCGGCTCCTAGTTAGAAGAATGGAGGTGGAAGTGGACTGTTGAGGTGAAGGGGTGTTGTGGCATGTTTTGGAGCAGAATCAGCAGGACTGAAGCGTGGCTCCGGGCGGGTCACGTCAGTCGAGAGGAGCAGCTGCGGCTCAGCTGACGGTGACGTGATCGTGTCGGACCGGGTCCACCTTCAGACCATGTCAAAGCTGACTGTCTGTGAAAGAGATCTTGTTCCTTTCGTAGCATGGCAGAAAACGTGAAAAAAAAAAAGCTTTGTGAAATGTGGGATTTTATGTGTCATGGAGTTCCGCTGCAGTTCTAGAAACACAAATAGGAACTGCACTCTGTACTTGAGATCTGTAACTTAATATTGTATTGTTGTTTAACACATATTTTAATCCAACAATAATTGGAGCATTCCCGGCGGAGCCTGAAGAATATCACAAAGCAGAACATATTAATGGTCCTGAAAGTAGCCAGCATTTTCTTTGAGGAAAATCGAAATGCTTTTTTCTTGCGTTTGATTTTAGATCGACAGATTCTTGACAAGTTTCGTGAGATTCTTCCATTTGATTCAAATGTCTTGGGAAGGTTTAATGAACGTGTCCGGCTGGACTGACGAACGCTCCTGGACATTCTAGAAAGATGGATAATTCAATTGGAGATTGACATTTTGAGAAAGATTTTGACATTTTTTGTGTGGTCTGAGATGAAGAAGAGACGCTTAACAAAACCTGCTGCATTAGTATTAGATCCACTAATGAAAGTGATGAAGGCAAAGTTGAGACGTTTTCTTCCACTGCTGATCATCATTAAAAAACTTGATTATGAAACACGAGAGATCTCTTCTGTCCCGGATCGTAGGATGAAGGAGCTGAATTAGTTTTTATTGTCTTATTTTCGGTTTAGGTTTAGTTTTTTTCATGGTTACACTGCAAAATGATTTTCTTCCTCAAAATTCCAAATTCCTTTTGAATTCATTTTATTTCATTCTGACCCCCATTAGATTTTTTTTTTTTTTTTCTCATTTTAAGCACTTTCTTAATTTTCTTTATATCTTCTTCATATCATTTTGCTTCTCAAGTAAATCTATCTTGGCTTTAGAAGATTTAGATATTTGTAATGAAAAACAAGGCAAAAATTCAGAGCAATGAAACAATTTTTTGCAAATTTTTTGTTTTCTATTTTAGTTGTTTTAGTACATCAAGTTAAACCAACTGAAAATCAGAAATGCACAAGTTTTTATTTTATTTTATTTCAGTTTAACGTTTATTGAAAGCAGCAAAGTTTTTTTTTTTGTGGTTTTAGTTTGTTTCAGCGATCTATAATACCGTTTTTTTTTTTTCAATATTCAAGGCTGACATTATTATTGACCTTTATTATTATTATTATTATTATTATTATTATTATTGCTGTTCCCTTTCGAGAGGTTCAGTTCAGCAGCACGTCAGTGTCCTCATTCACATTCAGGAGACGGGCACCGTTCGGTCAGGATTTTGTTTTCGCCGTCCTGATAACATCTGGTCTTTGTTTCAGCCGGACTCAGATGAGTTCCTCGCGACTGTACGCGTTGTGAGCACATGGAGCTAAAAATGCTTCTCTCCCAGATTGTTTTCTTTAAAAAGAAGCGGCCGATCTGCAGCCTCCGTGGTGCCTGAGGTTCCACACGTGGATCATAAGGTCTCCGATGATGGAGTGCTGTAGTATGATATAACTAGTTCCCTGAAGTGATGTCGCCCTTTCAGTTTGCCCGTGACGATATGCACTCAGTGGGTTCACTGCGTGTTCGACTGTGAAGATGAGAGAATCAATACTTGTTTGGAGGTTCTTCCCATGCTGGAGACCAGCAAACCAGCGTCCCATGATGGTCCCAGTATGAAAACATGAAGAAATAAAGAAAAACAACGGAAACCAACCAAACAAAGAAGATGGAAGCGCTCCTCAGGTGTCTCAGAGAGACTGACCCGGACCTCATGTCCAGGAGAACAGCAGTGCTGGAGTTTGTGGCAGATAAAGTCTGGCTTGGAGAAAGTAGATGAAGCAGTTTAATGCTTCTGTCCCGAATCATTCCCTCACCTTCAGCCGCGGGTCTGCCCTGTTCTCTGAGCCGTGTTCCGATGGTCCCGTCACATGACTGACCCCTAACTTCCACTCAAAAATGTGCGATATACTCTGTTACATGTACACTAATTCGTGACTTTCCCTACTATACTTCAAACTTAAAAATGACATTTTTTAAAACATTCATTTTTTTAAGTAAATCCAAAAGCAAAATCTATATGAAAATAAGAATGAAATGGAGTGGAACGGATAAAAGAGCTCATGCGTGTCCTCTGCCGATTATAGCGATAACTTCATGTCATTTTCCTGTTAAAAGTGTTTATTTTCCACCAGATGACAGAAATCCTCCACTGAAGCATGACACGCTTCCCATGTCATCTCCATGTTATCTTTTACTGCACAAACACAGTTAGTAGTTTAGAACATTATATGGGTTGAAAAATTACCCACTTATTGCCAATCTGGACAGAAATATAAAGTTTGTCTACACCCCTATTTAGCCGTTTGTTTTAAATGATTAGAAATCGGTAGTGTAGAACTGTATAGTTCATGCCTACCCTAGAATAGACACAACATATTAAATTCTGAAACAATATTAAATAATTTTCTCGCGCTGAGCGCCCTGATGTCGAAACGGTAGAATCGCGGTCGTGTGCCGGAAGATTGTGTGAACACTGATTCGACTCTCGCGGTGTCGTCGGGTCATCCCAGCTCAACTCCGGACCGATTCCTCTCTCGGCCCGGACACACGCAGACACGGACGCTCGGCTCCTCCATGAACCTCAGTTCCAGGATTGTCAGCGGAAGCTGAAATTGTTGCGTAAACTCGCACACGTCTCCATAGATCATTGTGGCGTTTGATGATGCGTTTAGTGGGCGGAGCCTAACTACAGAAGACACAGAACAAAAAAATAAAACGAGTCTCTATCTCACAATTCTGAGAAGAAAAATCGGAATATCAATATTGTGAAGTTTTTGAGATACACTTGAATAATGAATTTAGAATTGGAAAATAAAATCTCGCCATTATGAGAAATAGTCAGAATTCGGAGATTCAAATGGGTTTGAATGTTATGAATTAATATAAGCTGTAACTGTAGGGCTCATCAATGATCTGCATATGTAAATACAATATCTATTGTTTACATCAAATTCATACTGCAATGGTTCACTAATTATCCGATGTTCCATCAGTCCAGTCTTTATCTTCAAAGGCCGTCAGGAAAAACGAACACCATCCTTTTCTTTTTGCGTTCCGATTCTGACATCCAAAGACATTTTTTCCCACTTGTTACCACCATTTTTCTGCCACCATCTGTGACAGCTATTCCCAAATGACCCATGACTTTCCAAAAGACAAAAGAGGGGATCTCAAGAATCTCAAGACATTGATTACGGCGGTGAGAAGAGAGGACGACGTCAGATTTCCCGTCGGCCGTTTGTATTGGAAACACTCATGCAACCAGTTTTCTGTCATTTTATGACAAGGTATGACAACACAAATGATCATTTTTAAAATGAAAATATGAATACATCTTTGCTATATTAACAATGTTAATAACTGTGGAAATGCATCACGGCCTGTGAAAAGGGAAAACTATATCCGTAGAGACAGACGGTCGCAGTAAAAGTCATTCAGTCCCTCTCAACGAGAGTCTGTTCAGGACCCAGTGCTCTATTTAATGCGGGAATCATGAAATCTGACATTTAAAGCACATATTCCAAACCGACAACATAATCGGATCTGTCCTGTTGTTTCTTGTGCTCAAATCGAGTATCATTTTTTATCTTTGTAAAGCATCTAAAATCATGTTCCATCCAAAGATCTTTTGACAAATCCACACCACAGTTAAATCAACTCTGCTCAGATGACATTTGGTCCCGCTCTAAACAGAGTTAGAGTAACACTGAAGCGGAGTTAAAGTTAATGAGATAATTAAGCGATTAATTGAGCGATGATTGAGCGTTAATGATGAACGCCTGCTGTTAACAAGCAGAATCACTGAAGGACAGAGAAACACAAGAACCACAACTGATGAAATCGACTGAAGAGTGTGACTTTAACTCTAGTTAGAGAGGGAGCAAATGTCATCTGAGCAGAGTTGATTTAACTCTGGGGTTTTTACTGTGCATTCTGCGTAAAAAAAGAGTGATCTCGATGTGTTTTCCACTCATCAGCTTAATGCTTTGAATGAATTATAGATGAGATAATTTCCTGGGAGCCTCTAAAAAGGTTGTACAAGCAGCTGGAATAAAGTAATCCTGCACCCTTATTGATTAAACAATTAGAGGTGTTTACAAAGGCAAAAAACATGTGTCCATCTGTCCTCTATTTCTCTCGAAGCTGCTTCTTCTGTTTTCGCACATTACGCAACTACTCTATTTTTTACTTCTGCGTCACGCTGGGAGAGTGATGCATGTGGGACTCGACGAGCACCGGCTGAAGCGTCCCGTCACGGGCAACGGAGCAAAAAAGAGGGAGTTTAAGGAAATCGTCTGTCTTCGGTTCTGTGTCGCTCCGTTCAGTAGTAACCTTTTACACAACCTAAAAATACCACAGGCGAGATAAGAGGCTCATTCTTAGCGCCGCTCCAGTTATGGATGGCAGAGGGCTAATACGCCGGGCATCATGTGAGCAGGGGTGATATGAATTCCATCTTATGACTTCTGCTTTTGGCTGCATCAGCTGAGCTTGTTTTCTGTTGCAGTTATAAAGAGTGAGAGATTTCTCAGCAGCTCCGCTCTCTCCCTGTTGGAGTGAGAGAGGAGCGGCAGGGCCGAGAGAGATGAATAGAGTTGAGTTTTGTGAGACACAATGGCTTCCAGTAAGAGGACACATGTTCACTGCACTTCTGCTCAGATGGGATGCATTCCCCATGTCTGAATATGCTTTTTACAATGCTTAATAGATTCTGGTTTCAACTTCTGCAAGCAACCCAGTTAAATGTGTTTGAGAGCACGGCTTGCCCTGGACTAATGTGGAATTGATATGCTAGAAATGAGTCTGCTTATTAATGACTATATTTTTTCTGCTAATATGACACGAATTACGCTTTTCTTCATTTCTGGGTTCAAAGGTTTTTAATAAATCCCACCTGCATCTATGGAGCAGGAAACCAAAGATGGAAAGAAGCACTATTCACATGGGACTAGATATCCTGAAGGAAATGAGAACATTTTTTGCAGTACGTTGCGATTTGAATCCCGTCCCGAATCTGCCAAGTCTGTATTTTTCTAACACAAACCTCTGCACAAATTACCTTTTGTTCTTCAGCCTTTTTCCTCAAGGAAAACTTAATCCCATCTGAATGTGAATGTCTGTTATTGCTGATATTATATTTTCACACCTCTTTCCTCGTGCGTATTGGCCTGTATACTGTGGATAATTACTTTCAACCATAATTCTGACCTTTCAGTGTTTGAATTCACTCACTCACTCACTTTTTTATATAGTGACACAATGTGTGACAAAATATGCAGTAATGTGGCTTCTCAGGACCAGGATTGAAAATATGTATATTTATATCTATCTTGTGACGGACTGCACATTTGTCCAGGTTACAAGTAATGTGCATTATGTAATCGGATTACTTTTTGATGTCACAAGTGACATGCATTGCGCAATTGTAACGCAGTCCGTGATATGATAACATTAAACATACTTTAACAAATAATTAATAAACAAACAACAGAATGAAAGTAAAATGACACGGCAACATAAAATCCAGGGCTGGTTCTCTCTCGCTCCCTCACGGCTCTCGCCGCGCCACGCTCGTCACAGTAATCACATAACATTACAAGTGACGTGCATTAAGTAATCTAAAGATGACTTTTTTGATGTTAGCGCAAATTACATTCTAATAACACAAATACGTTTATTTACAGTCAAAAAAGTATTTTCAAAAACAACACTCACAGTAATAGTGTGAATTGTAGCTGAAATATAGCTAGTGATGCCGGATGTCCACTATAGCAGAATTTTTTTCCCAATCTAAAATCAATACTTGGAAAATTTAACCGTGATGTGACTCATTAGACATTGCTTGATGCTTTTATTCAGGATAGAGAAGGATATTCCGGAGCAACTTGACCTTTCTAGCTGGCCATCGGCCATATTGGTTTGGAGGGGGAAAAAAATCGACTTGCAGCCGCTTGCCACTTGGTGGCAGTGTTTGAGACGATGTGCAACTATGCCATCAAAACCCGTGCATATGCAAGAACATGTTTTTTTGAATAGCTGTCCACTGAAGTGAAAGGGTTGAGTTTCAATAATCTTTGCAAAACTAATTTTTGTAAAACACCAACCACTTTTGTTCCTCTTCATGCAAGTTATGATTACAGACAGATTATTGATGAATATTGATTCATTCTTGTTCAGGATCTAATGATATGTGATACATGATTTGTGAACTCGTACATTTGGATGTTTGCGTCACATCAGCAGCTCCATATGTGTGGCTCTTCTGATATAGGAAATTTACTCAGGATCGTTGAACTCGCTCGGGTAAGAGTCCCGAGAACCACGCAAGCAAGCAAGCAAGATAAGATGGTTATTAAATATTAAATGTTATGAAGAACATTCAGGTTTAGGGTAGGGGGTGACGTTTTGTTTCCACAATTTGTTTTTGTTTCAAAATTTGAGAAAAATGAGAAATGCGACACATTGACTATAATATTGCATACCTGTTAGAACTGGCAACGTAACGGTGTTGCAACACTGTGTTCTTCTGTTGTCAGATGCTCGAACCCAAGCAGGATGAGCCATGTGACCTCAGGGGCCAGAGAATGACCTCTGAAGATGACCGATCCCTGGGCAACCTGTCCGATGCGTCGGCCACCACTGCGAGCAGCCCTCAGTCCAGAAGTCTCGCCCTGCTGGAGGACGTGTGCACCTCTCTGGACGAGAACTGCCACCTGGTTCCACCAACACCTCCACCTTCCACTGAGGGAGAGGATGAGAAAAGCACAGAGAGCAGCACGAACGAGTTATGGAGGGAGGATGAAGGCAAAGAGAAAGAGGAGGAGACGAGGAGCTCCGAGGAGCAAGAACACGCGCATCCGAGAGACTGCGAAGAAGACAAACAGCCGCTCGCTGACGAGGACAACGCTTCAGAGGCACTGGACACGAACGCTCCTCCTTCATCGTCTTCTTCATCGTTCGTCATCCCCGAGCTGCGACTAGATCGCTCCTTCAGCGCGGACGCCCTCTCCACCCCCGGCACCGACGAAGAGTACGAGGAGGAGGAGGATGAGGAGGAGGAGGAAGACAGCGATGATAACTATCTGGAGCGCAGTGACAGTAAACGGAGGAGCATGGTCGAGGCCTCTTCCTGCGAGAAGCACCCGGGTGGACTCAGCGTGCAGAACTCGCTGCGCAGACGCACACACAGCGAGGGCAGTCTGCTCCAGGACCCGCGCACCGCCTGCTTCACCTCTGACAATGCCATCAACTGCATGGAGGGGTCAGGGACACACAAGGGCGGCTGGACGCTTCCGTCACCCAAAACCCTGAAGAAAGAGCTGACTAAGAACGGAGGCTCCATGCACCAGCTGTGCATGCTGTTCTCCGGGAGAAAAGTAAGTCCTTCTTGTTCTTTCTCTGACAATCTCATTAAATGATTCTGCCAAACAGTTTATTGATCATTTCCCTTCGCTTCGGCTCATATATTAGTGGGCCGAAGGCAAGCATCACTATTACAAAGTGCTCACACTCGACGTTAACTTGCGCTTGATGACAGATGACGTTATTTAATCCTTCCTGTTCGAACCTCACGCTCTATGTGGGTTTCGAACCCAGGCCCGCTGGCATAGGAGACGGGCGCTCTAACATGGAGGCTAAAGACCGCAGTCTCGAACCTCTTTGATCACGATGAGGGAGTGAAGTTTACATGCGCAGCTCTTATCGACCCCCGTCCGTTACAATTACACACCCAACTGTTCAGACGCACGACTTTTTATATGGAAGATGAAAGTGGCAAGAAATTCACTAGACACAACAATGATGTACTAGGTAGTCGTGGCCTAGTGGTGAGGGATTGTAATCTGAAGGTTGCTGGTTCGATTCCCACGCCGGCAGGAATTGAAGGTGTGGATTGTGAATGAACAGACTCTCTCCACCATGACTAAAGTGACCTTGAGCGAGACACCTGACCCCTAATCGCTCCCCTTGTAAGTCGCTTTGGAGAAAAGCGTCTGCTAAAAAATGAAAATGAAATTTTTTTTACTAAAAACGCAAACATTTTTCCTTTGCGTTTTTCATGTACAGCAATGTTGTCAAAATAGTCCCTGTTCAGACAGATCCACGAAAATGACTAAAACGCTGCTGTCAGGCCAGTAGATGGCGATGTCACTCCGTGAAGAACACGTATGATGTCACTGTTTTCACAAATTTGAGTTTTTGTTGTTTATACAAAGACAATAAAGGTATTGATTTCTAAAATTTGCACTTTGAAAGTCTTTTCAAAAGTTTGTTTTCAGGCCCCAAAACGCAGATGTTGTGCAAATGAACAGACCAGAACGCATAAAACGCTTTCTGTTTTTAGCTGAAAATGGTGTCATTTAAACGGCCCTTACACTATCAAACGTCTCTTCTGCTCACCATATTTATCAAAAATACAGTAAAAACAATAATATTGTGAAATATTATTACAATTTGAATGAACTGTTTTTTTTTTCCTATTTTATTATGTTTTAGATTGTAATTTATTCCTGTGATGCAAAGCTGGATTTCAGCATAATTACTCCAGTCAGATAAAAGTCTAAAACTAATATCTCTCTCAAATCAATGATGTTCTGGTCACTGTAAGTCTTTAGGATGGTTTTTTCACATGCTGTACCATATGAAAATCAAAAGTCAGATTTTTATCATGTTTTGATGTTCTTTGCATAAGTTTGCAGGACGACGCTGGGGGTTTGATTGAATCAAAAAAAAAAAAAAGAATCATGAACAATATTAGTAATGACATTTGCCTTAATAAACACCAGTAATTAGTTTCTGTAAGTTTTAGGCATAAGTAGCGACCGTGTAAACATTTTTGTTCTCTGTGTTTGCCTTGAGATACAGTGTTTATTCATACAGCATTTCAGTCAAAGTTTTACTAATTTACCGCACAAATCTCACATGAACAAGCTGCATGAAATGAGGACGGCGCAAATATCTCCTTTTAACAGAAGGAACACAATAAGGTGATTTGGGCAGCTATCTGATGCTGGTGATGATAAAACAACAAATTTACATATCGTTGCCTTTTTAACATGAACTCCGTGTCGTCGTACTGTGGCTTTACATGTGGTCAGACGTGTGTCGCCGCATCAGATCATGTTAGTGTCTGTGTTACAGAGAAATCACTGAGAATATCTTCATGAAAAAATGCATTTATGTTTTGGAGTCATTGTGACTGCTACAGTGATATAATTAATGCACTTAAATTCAACTTTTAAATGATATTTTCATCATTCCGTATGTAATTTGCTCCGTGTTATTTGTGGGGATGGCTCGGAACGCAGGCTGTCCTCTCTGTTTGTCCACTAAGTGGCGTTCTGCCGATTTAATTCGCTCTTTAACCAGATTGAACAGTATTTGAAGATGTCGTCTATTTTAAGAACACACGTCTGTCCATGAATACGTGGAAGACTCTGTTTTTGTTTGTGAAAGCAAGTGTGATTATGTTGATTAAATATAAATTAGTATGAAGAGCTCAGCAAAGCCACTGTGTGTCTCTTGCTTTCGTCTCCTCATCATCTCTTATTTTTTCTGCTGTGCCTTTTTATTTTTTCCCATTTTTCCAAAGGCTTTTGAGTAGTGACGTTTTCCCGAGGCACATGCAGACTGATCGTGGGTCAGGGCTTTTTTCTTCTCGTGTGAAGTGCGACGTTAAAAACTACAAGAAAAACAATATTTTCTCACAGCTTGATTTCAAACAAGACAACACAAACACAACCTAATTTTATATCAGTCTAAAATGATTTGTCAGAGAAGTCAATTCTTTTACATGTATTGGTCAAATGGATTGGCACAATTTTCATGTGGAATCGTTTGAAGTAGTTTTGCACTTTGTAAAACTGTCGCACAATACCACGATCAAAAACAGAACCGTGCTTAAAGTGAATTTTTAGCTAAGGTTGACTAAAACAGACCTGCAATGCAGAAGGAATGTGATTCATTGCCAAGACAGGTATATGTGAGTGTACCGCGGTATTACCACCTCATACTGATTCTGCTACTGTGGGCTTCTATATGAAGTCCTATAGAGATGGGTTTAGTCAATAGTGACATTAATGCAGCACAATAGCAATTAGAAAAATGTAAAAATGCTGCTTTCAACAAACGTTTTAGTGCTGATTTTGATTCGTGGAAAAATAAAATCTCAGGGACAGGGAGAAAGGAAACGGACACCCCTAAAAGATAAGAGTGCATGATGGGAAGACTGTGGTCTAGTAGCGACTAATGAAAGGTGTGTGTGATTGATTCAAAGTGAGTGAATGAGGTGAATGATTCAAAGTGAGTGAATGATTCAATGAGAGTGAATGAGGTGAATGATTCAATGAGAGTGAATGAGGTGAATGATTCAATGAGAGTGAATGAGGTGAATGATTCAATGAGAGTGAATGAGGTGAATGATTCAATGAGAGTGAATGAGGTGAATGATTCAATGAGAGTGAATGAGGTGAATGATTCAAAGTGAGTGAATGATTCAATGAGAGTGAATGAGGTGAATGATTCAATGAGAGTGAATGAGGTGAATGATTCAATGAGAGTGAATGAGGTGAATGATTCAATGAGAGTGAATGAGGTGAATGATTCAATGAGAGTGAATGAGGTGAATGATTCAATGAGAGTGAATGAGGTGAATGATTCAAAGTGAGTGAATGATTCAATGAGAGTGAATGAGGTGAATGATTCAATGAATGAGGTGAATGATTCAAAGTGAGTGAATGAGGTGAATGATTCAATGAGAGTGAATGAGGTGAATGATTCAATGAGAGTGAATGAGGTGAATGATTCTATGACTCACTCATAAAGACAGTCTCTGGTTTCCTACTGGCTCAACAATGTAACTTGCACAAATGATCTTTGAAAAATACTCGCTGACACACAAACACAGACAAGTGACACCAACAGTTTGGGACGCCGTGCAACCAATCGAATTCAAGGAAATATCAGAGGAGGAGAACGGTGAGCTGCTAGGTGATTTTGATTTAATTTGCTCACTTACATCCCAGTTTACAACGTAACGCGTGAGTTATGCTGCAGTTCCTTAAAGTTCTTATGATTAACACATGGACCGTTTGGCAGTGAATCCTCCGTGAACAGGGTGTTTGTTGATCGGCGATCATTCCTGTGACGGGTGACTCTCACACATCAGCTGTCTTTTGTAATCTGCGTCCTTACGTTTGGTCAGATCCTCCATCCTCCAACATTTGTGAGGTTTAACCAGTTTTGAAGTTAATTCATCTAATTTCGTCTCTCCAGAAATATAGTCATCTACAACATTTTATTTTTGTTTCAGCCTCTATTCTTTAATGATGGATTTGTGGGGATGCGTCATCATCCTGAATGATCGTACTGAATTGAAAAGTAAACTTTTATCTTCCCCTATTTTACCCTGCCTAATAAAACCAGATCATATCAAAATGCGCAACCGCTATTATTATTTTATAGTAATTATTAATAGCACTTTTGTAGGCACTGCTGTCTTACACACATCTCATTACGAATGAAAATCTAATGCAGTGGCTCGTAACTCACTTTCAGCTTTGCAGTTCACTGAGGAAACTATGAAGGAAAAGCCATAAAGTCAGTGTGATGAAGTCTCAGCCCTTCCTCAGCCACAGCGGTTTCTTTAGGCCTGAGTTTGGAGTGTAACGAGGCTATAAATATCCTGGACGGCACACGATCCCGTGTCTGTCTGCGCATGCATATGGAGGAAACGTGTCTAAATGAATGCCTTCCTGGGAGAACAGGATCATTAGCAGTGGAGTACGGAGAAATCACAAGCATTTTCATTGAAAGGCAGCACTTTCCTTGTGGTCATTTAATGAAACGCTGGATATATACCTAGTATATCGATTTTTTTTTTTGTAGGGTTATTTAGTTAGTCAGCGCTCTTTCCCAGCTGTAGTTCTGTGATAATGGCATGTCCTTGGCTCAGGATCCGTGTTTACACCGGGACCGGCTGATGAGTCTCAGACAGCGTTTTATGGCCAGAGCCTGGAGATCCACCAGGAGTTGAGGAGGAGATATGTGACATGTTGGACCGGATGAGACGATGCCTGAAGAAAAGGTGCTATAAACCGTATCTTCCGTCTGTTTCGTGAGATCGCTGCAGAAAAAGATGGGAGAGTTAACATCACTCGCTGAAAGTAAACGCTGGACTACTGGTACTCGGTCTGTGTGTGGACAGAGTCACATCAGGAAGGGCAGAGGAATAGAATAATGAACAGATTTTTTCAGATGACTCGGCTGTTAACAGCAGACAGGAGCGTTGTGAGCTGAATCACCTCCGTCTTAACATCAGAAGATGGAGCTGATATTGTTCAGCAGTACGTTCACAATCAACTGAAAATGTTCATTTAAAGTGCATTTTTATATTGGTCCAGTCGAAAATCATGGTTTCTGGGATAAATCTGTTTGGAAAACAAATACATCCTTGCCATAGAAAAACAAAAACAACAATATTATAATAATTACAGACTGGCTTTACTGACTTTAAGACGCTGTGAGAGATGCAGCGATTTATTCTTATTGATTGACGGTATTTAAAACAGTAAAAATGAACTCATCCCATGTAGAATTATGTAACAGCACATGTGCGTCACCATATGATTTCAAGTGAACAACTGGTAGCTGAAAGCCTGTACTGTATACATAATGCATCACAGAAGAATTTTTAATCTCATGAATCATTACATTTCACAGTTATAATGCTTAACTATTCATCGTTACACCCGTTTTAATGCATTGCAGTTTCTAAAACACAACAATCAAATGAATCTGAATCTGCAAATATTATAATGCACTTGTACTTATTTAGGAAAAGCTATAATGCGTTATAACATACATTATGAATACCTTTGTAATGCATTACACATAAACGCTTCAAGCTTCGACGTGCTCTTTAACTCGACGCTGTTGAACTTCACAAAACCTTCTGCTGAAGTAAGATAACGGGTGCGTTCGTGGGCAACGAGTAGAAAAACGTGGGCGTTTTCTTTAAAATGAAAGCAAGACACTCGTTACACAGAGGAGAGTTGAAATGTTTGGTGGAAAATAAATGTGCAGTTATTAAAAACAATTGACTGAAATTTCAATCAAGCCATGAGCCAGAAAGAGATCCAACAGGGCGATGAAAATGATCAAATCCAGAAGGGTTTGACATTTTAATATCATTCAAACTGAATTGGATTATTGTGGTCATGTTAATTCATACTCGAGGTGGACTCATCATGTCAGGTGCCTCCATTCAGAATGAAATGCTGATTTAATTAGACTTTTTCTCAGTAGAATACTCCAAAATAATGTATTTGTAAGAAGAAGCCTCATCAGATTGCGTGTGTATAATTTTAGATAAAATAGGGTCCGTACGTGATCCACCGCTGCTTATTTTCCTGTCGTTGGTGTCTGAATCATCAGATCCTCCAGGAACGTCATGTGCGGTTTGTCTGGACCCACAGAGGGAGCTGTTGTCGTGCTCTTCCTCCGAGCAGAGACTGGCCGAGCTTCAGTTGGAGCGATGTGACGAGATACTAGAGTTTATCACGGCACCATTAATGGAGAGTTGGGCTTCATATTTGCTGAATGAAGGCTTAAGTGTGGCCTCCTCATTCACACTGATCTCGGTCAAGACAACAAGATCTGCTCAAAAACATTGACTTTGAACACCCTCACAAAAGATTACTGCAGTGTTTTAGAAGTAATACTACAGTTTTTGTTACATGTAGAAAAATGCAGTATTGCAGTATAACCTAAAATGTCTGTAGTTTTACTGGAGTACAACTATACTGCAATACATCTACAGTACTAGTAAAATAAAACTGCAGTTCTACTGTTTTTATACGTCATGCAACTTTCATTTTGCTGCAGCTGTACTGTGACTGTACTTCATTAAACTGCAAATCTACGGTTGTGCTTCATTCAACTGCAGTTAAACTACTTGCTACTTCAATATACTGCAGTTCTTTTTTGTAAGGGCAGTGTTGCACATCTGTCTGCACATTTCTGGAGGAGCTGCGAGGGTCCGGTGACGTCAGGGTTGTTGTGTGGTTGCCATAGCAGAGCCGTCCTGACCGTCACTGTACGGCTGCGGGCAGTGATGCAGGACAAGTGTTTGGAAATGAGTTAAACCCGCCGTGTAACAGCCGGTGACCGTAAGCGTTCGGCTCTGTTGTCATGGTTTCAAAACTTCTGGCTGGGATGGCACTGTTTTTGCCAGTGTGAAGTGTTTCTTGTGTTTCTTGTGCCAAAAATGGAAATTCTTATGTTAACTCTCGGCTCTTCGTGTGGTTTTATATCAATGTACTGTATAAATATTTTTTTATTTAACATTTTGTATTTGTAGGGGATGTTATGGTAATAAATGATGTTTATGGAGTTGTTATGATCCATTTATTCACTGTTTGAGTGAAATTTCCAGCTTAAACGGTCATAAATCTGGAACGCTCTGCGGCACAGACGTCAGTCGGGACACTTGACCGATTATTGAAAACAGTTAAAAACTTTTTACATATAATGTCATGAAAAATGCACAAAAATGCTGTTTTCAGTTTTTATGTGAAATACATATTTTCCAAAACACATTTCACTCTAAAACTGAGAGAAAAATCAAGGCCATGAATCTAGAGAAGTTTAGCTGACCGAGAGCGGTGTGTGACCGTGCCGGAAATATCTGAACCGTTTCTCAACCGTTGGCCGACAGTGGAAGTTTCTCGATAATGTCTAAATGCAAAACCTAATTTTTATTTTCATTGATTTATTTGTATTTTTATGTGGTAATTATGTCTGAAAATGTCACTCTTCTGGGCAACAAGGGAACACACAGACCTGTGTGTATTTATGTGTTGGTATCTAGTGGCTAAAACACAGCATTACAGATCATTTTGCTCTATTTTTGACTCAAAAACTGCATAAATTGGGAAAAATCTGTGCATCTGTGTGTGTGTGTGTGAGTGTGAGGATTCACCATCCAGAGGTCAGCATGTTTGACCCCAGACTCCAGGACACCAGACACCTCTGCTCCAGTTTATGGATTATGCTTTGTCTGACAGGAAGCCCAAATTAATCACATGCTTTTTGGCTTTTATGAGGTCTTGATGAGTTTGACCCTTTTTTCCTTTAGTAAATTCCTGAATTCTGCACAGACGCTTTTCTAACAGAAGTGAAAGACTTTCCATGTATGTTTTTCTTTATTCTCAAACTTAAAAAAAAAGAGAGAGCGTTTTCTTCTCTATCTTGAAGCTCATGGCACTCCACAAACTCCACAAAGTCACTCTGGATGAAAGTTTCTGCTGATGTAAATGAAGACGGCGTGTCTCCTGAGATGTTGGCGCTGCGCTTCAGGAATGTGCCGCGGTACCAACGGAGCGCTGACGGTGTCCAGAGCTTTGAGCGTCAATGACTTCTAAAAGATGGAGCACTCAGGACCTCGTCCCTGCTGGATTTGACCCATGCAGTCTTGAGAGAGGAAGTGACCAAACAGAACAATATTCACAAACATCCTTCATCACAGGATGCCATCACACGGACAGGAAGTGCCTAAGTTCTGCTCTAACAGAGATCAATAACAGCAGGAAGGGTAGTTAACACACACTCACACAAACACACACACTCTCTCACACACGCACACACACTCGCACACACACACACTCACACACACACACTCGCACACACACGCACACTCACACACACACACACACGCACACACAAACACGCACACTCACACACACACACACACACACTCGCGCACACACACACACACCTTCAGGGTCCAGAGGAGTCCACGCCTCCACGGGTCAGGGCCGTTTTGGCAGCAACACAATATTAGGAAGGTGTTCATATATATATATATATATATATATTATTATATTAAATGACATCTGTCTCTATCCCTGTCATATATTTTAACTCAAAGAAAACTCCATGTTATGAAGTGGCAATAAAAACGGTGAAAAGGAAACAAAAAAGCACACGTGTTTCTGTAACAACAGCAGAAGGTCATTTGTGACTGAAGCGGTGGCTGGTTTTATCACATTCGTTTTCATCAGATTGATTAACTCCGGTCTGCAGCTTTTATATTACCAATTCGTTTCATGCAAACCATGTTCTGTTTCTGACTAAACAGCCAGTGTGAAAACTCCCTCCTGGAGAAATAAAAGCTTCACTCAAGCGATCTCCAGAGCAGAGTTGAGAGACCACAGCCCTCCAGACGAGTGACGGCAGGTTTTGAGTGGTCAACCACACTCACATCTGCACCGGTCCTGCAGTTTGAGAATCCAGTAGATGAACGAGTGAAGTGTTTTGGTCTTGAATGCAGACACCTGCTAGCTCACGCCACCGGCTCTCATTTCTGCTTGGCCTTTCCTCTTCCGGCCTTTCTTCAGCCGCGTCCCGCTCTATTGTGAAGCAGGAACCCTCGGGAGCGCGGCCACGTCTTCGGGTTCCTATCCACATCGGTCTCACCCAGAACCAGCACAATGCGAGGAAGCTCAGAGTCCAGCAGTTTAAAACTGGAGAAATATGCATTTGTGTTTGAATTGTGATTTTGTTTCAGCTAAAGAGAGGAGGGCAGAAATAAGAACAGAAATGTGGAGGAGCATCGGCAGAGACTGTGATGGCTCAGAAAGAAACGGACCCGTGTTCAGTTTGTCTCGGTATGGAGTGAAAACACTCTGGATGTGAAGTGAGAGAAAGGATGTTTTGCACACTTAAGCAGTTCCACAGCAGTGTTATGGAACGTTACTTTTGTGTTACAATATTGCATTACTTTCTAAAAAAAAAAGTAACTCGTTGCATTACTTTGTTACTTTTTATGGAAAGTAAAGTGGGTCACACACTTGAGAAGAAGAGCAGCGCCGCGTCGAATCTCAAGAAGTCCAGCGTGTCGTTTTCTATAAACTGAACTCTGTGTCTCAGGCTGCGTTCACTCTTGTAGTTCGGTTCGTCTGGTTCGTTCGACCAAAAAACAAGAACAGAACATATAGTCCTGGTCCTGTTCGCGTTCACACCGGCGTTTTTAACAGCGAACCTGAAGTGACCGAACCGAAGGCTCAGGGATTCGCTCACGACCCGATCGGTCGCTTTTATGACGTATATTTGGCGACCGAACATTCAAATCAACGCTGTGTTCCGGATTAAACGCCATCATGCTTTATTTTGACCAGCTGAGAATCACGAAGAGCTCATCAAATGTTCAAAACGTTCAGAACAGCAGCAGGATTTCCTCCGTCGTTCACAGAAACAGAAACTTCACCTCCTCGTCGCTCCACGTTTGCCCTCGACTCATTTTGGATTCACCGATTTTTCGTCGAATCAGCGACTCGTAGCGTCGCATCTCGTGACATCACGTCCTGTTTTTGGTTGCTTTACGTGTCTTTGGTCCGTGTGGCGTTCATATATCACTCGAACCGCACCAGAGTTCGTTTGAATCGAACCGCACATGACAAGTGTGAACGCACCCTGAGACTCAAAACACTGTTCAAAATCCTGCGTTGTAAAGTACATACTGACTTTACCCCGTGCTGCAAAATACATGTATTTTATTTACTTTCATAGTTTTACCGCTTGAACATGTCTAAACATATAGGAAAAAATGTATAGGCCTAATAAACGGAGCCCTTTCTGTTTTTCATTTTGCCATTTTTCATACACTAACCTCAATGTGAGAGTTCAGATGCAGAAACCCCTGACCTGTTCTCTACTAACCGTCACTGTTGTCTACAATATGTCTGAAATCATGTTCTTTTCACTATTTTGAATGAATTCAGTTAAGAGAGTTCACGGCATATATGAGCTCTGACCAACATAAACCAACACGGAACTGATTACAATCAGGAATTTTGGCTCTAGTTCCGCAATTGTGTGGAAGAACGCACCATTATTATTCATAATGAGCTCGTGGGCTCTGACGGTCCGAGTTCATCTGCGCGAGACACTCTTATCAAGTCCAGTCACCTTCATTTCTATTGTGCTTCACACAGTGCAGCCTGACAGTGAAACCGGACAATGATGATGCAGTGATGCAAACAGAATCCAGTTCTGCTGTCATTATTCAGTTGAAATCTGTGTGGAAGGACATCAGTTCAGCTCTGGGGAAAAGCGAGGTGTCATCATCAACTTTTAAATCCAGCTCTTATTTCCGCACACATTTGCCTCTTTGTTTGTCCTGACTTGTCTCTCTCTCTGTTTCTCTGCGGCGCGGCCCGTGTGAGGAGGTTATTTATAGCTCAGGGCTCACGCTGGGAGAGACTCGGAGCGGTTCGGAGCATGTGTTCTGTGGTATGCAGGGAGAAGAAGAGCCATCGGTGTTTTCCCAGAGACTGCATGGGATTCAGAGTCTTTTACAGTGCCAGCAGCGTTCGTTTCCTCCTAATCTGTTATGAAACACATAACTGCCCTCGAGAATGTATTTTTAGCATACTTTTAAAAAGAGCATTTCTTACAGAACGAATATACTTTAAGAGTATGGTGAACAATTCTCACTTTTATCTAGTTGCATATGATCTGTTCATTAGCACTCATAAAACACATATTAATGTCTTTTTCTGCATGATCATATTCTACATCCCTTCATCCTAAACTTAACAACCACATCACTAACTATTATTAAGCAGTAATTACTTAGGCAAAAGTCATAATGAATATGTGTTTCCTATTGCGAATAATTGTGTGCAAACTGAATGCAAGACAACAAATTCTGTTTTTTTGCAATTAAATGAAAATAGTAATAAATTTAAATTTATTTTAAGTGCAATTGGCTGCACTTAACAGCGTTTGTGAGTGCTTTCTAAAGTAGGACTTGTATCTGTCATTAATGTGTAATGTTAGAATGTCATTTCGTAACTACTTCTATTATTTTTAAAGTATAGTTAAAGTGTACTGCTGAATGTACAGGAAATCGTTTATTGTACACTAAAATGTAATGTTATTTCTGTTGAGTCTTGAATGTCATGTTACATTTCAAACGCAATAACTTTAAATGTAATATCGAGGAAATCACTATCACAGTTAAAGTAATGCCCAGAAGATTCCAGCGTGAAAATAAATAATAAATAAATACTCAGAGACGGTTGTAGCAACATGAACGGGTCTGTTTACAGGTTTAGGACTGCAACAACTATAACTCAAGCTTCACCCGTACTGTTTAAACATTATCTTTACTTTTTTCAGTTAACACGTGATGCACATCATTCCACGTATTTGACGTTTATTGCGTTTTCTCCCAACCTAACAATGTTATTTATTTATTTATTTATTGCCATCGCTGCTGTGGCTTGCTCACTTAAGGATAGTTTTCTATGTAAGTTGCTTTGAAACATTTGTAAAATAATTGTGGCGATGACTTGACAGTTGATGTAGCTCCATTTGAGAGTCATAAGCAACACCGGAGTAAATGTCGCTCCGTCTGTATTCGTCCTGAAGCCTCATATGATGGTTTTATAGAAGCCGGCTCGTCACTCTCTAATGGACTTCCTCTAGCGTGTGTTCACTTTCTTCACTATCTTTCTGATGTTTTTGCTTGACATTTAGTGGGCTCTCATTGACAAACAACAGTTTGCTCTCTTTAAGGCACATTAGTGTTTTCTTCCGGTCTCTGAGTCGCCTTTACTCCAGTCCAGAGCATTAAAGGAACGGCTCAGCCGTCAAATAAATTCAATTCTGTTACCATTTACTCCAGCCAATGGTTGGACTCTGCTTTTTAAAATACAGTGAAAGCATAAAATGACCCGTGGCTATCCAAAAAAAAAAAAAAAAAAAAAAAAAAATACGAATACAGGTGTACAAATATTTAAGAGTTTATTGCCGGATCATTATTGCTGTGATTATTATGTTTCTAGCATGTTTGGGAGCGGTTCATCTTACCATAATTGATGGAGTGTGTAGCTTTTCATTGTTCCGGTGTCTCCCTGCCCTGTTTTTTGATCATCTCGTGGGTTTTTTTAAAGATTGTGTGAACTTGATCGTCTGCCTCTTCAGTCTGTTCCTGCACACTGTGCTGACAGATGACCGGACCACTGAAAATAGATTTCAACGCACAATTGCTGTAGCACATGAGAGCCACAATTTTTTGGCATTTACAGAGAAGCCACAGCAGCCTGAGCGAGAGGATCCTGTGACTCCGCCTCCGGCCTCAGATTATTTGCTCCATCTCCACCTGTCGGCTTCGCCTTGACTCCTCCCATCTGCGGTTTCACTGGAGACCTTCGGCCTTGCGGATCCACCAGGTTCCATCGTCCCACCGGCTCCCCATTGACTTCCGGTCCATCCCTCCACCGCTGCAGTGGGTTCCTCCTTCACTTCGGTACTCGGACACACCGGCATTGTCTCCAGTGCCGGCGATGTTGTTCAGCTCCATCAGCGCCATTGGATCTTGTGGCCTCATCTCTGTCGTTCATCCTCCAAATGTCGGCAGCTACATCCTGGCTCCTCCCTCCTTCGACTCCACCGTGGGTTATCAGGAGCTCTGGGTGGAGCTCTGGGTCTGGGCCATCGTGCTTCATCCATCTTCACTACCAGGTTTCGCCTCTTGTCACCATCCCTTCGCCGTCACCGAACTCCAAAGTCCCCTCCATCCCTCACTTTGCCTCTTTTTCAGCTCCGGCACAAGCTCGTGCCTTTTTCTAACTGATTTTGTTAGTTTAGTTTCCACAGTTCACAGTTCTTTTCTCACTCGCAAACATCAGACAGTGAATTTTGTGCTGAGGATGCAGGAATGTTTTTTTTGTGCAGGATTCATGTATGTGCAGGCGTCGCTTCACTGTAGAACAGTTCTCCACCGATCCAGTTCTCTCAGAAAGTTTTCTTGGGCTTCCAGACCTGAAATTGACCTCCGCCATTCCTGTTTCCCGGCGGATCTCAATGCATTAGGAGCTGAGGAAACGGCTGCTCATGGGAGCACATGACTGTTGATTGTTGGGACTTTTGAGAAGTCAGAGTATTTATAAATCTTTGAAATTTGCATCGCCTGGCCTTTCCAAACAATCGCTGTGAACAGACTATAGACCTAAAAACTAAGGGCCGAGACTTTGGTAAAGGTCAGCTGAGATCTTATCTGAGAGGGTTCCTAAAATCTTGAATGGTGCTGCTTTACTTTTTTTTGCTCTAAATTTGTATCCAACAAAAATAATACACTTATCTCACTTATCTAGAATGTTTCAGCTTTATACTCTTGGAGATCAGTTGATCTTCATCTATGGGTCCATGAAGAACTTTAATCATCCATGGAGTCTTTGCGTCGCACCAAAGTGCTCTTTAGATTATTAAAATGTTTAGATTAAAGGTTCAGTAGGAGATCTGGGAAATGCTAACGTTAGCCTGCTAGCATTGAAAGCATATGATCCAAAGCCACTTCTTCTCCAAAACACGTGAACGCACACAAACGCAGCTGCTCTCAGGAAAGCGTCACAAGAGACGGTGTTGAACAGCCTCATGTCTCAAAGCACATGACATTACAATAATGATGAACATAAACAACTTAGAGAGCTTGTACTGATAAAAAAAATCCAATCCTTTCCTTTTCCCTTCCTGCTCAAGCTTATGTGACTCTGATCAGTGTCTGAAACTTGTATTGTGAGCACTTCCTGTGTCTTCATGAAGAATCGCTTGTTTGTTTTCCTCACTGTGGATAAAAGCGTCCGCTAATTGATTAAATGTAAATCATAAAAATGACTGCTGCAAATTCATTTAGGTGTTGATACGGTTGACCTCATCACTGTGAGTGTGACTGAACGGATCTGGTCAGAGCGAATCTCTTAGTTTCTGTCGTGGTGGTGCGATCGCAGCATGAGCTCGTTGATTCGGTATGAACTGTAAATGGCGGCTGCTTTTGTCCGCGGCGCTCGGTGTGAAAACGGTGTGTGCGAGGGTGCGTAAAACATACACCGATCAGTCATAACATTATGAACACCTTCCTAATATTGTGTTGCTGCCAAAACGGTCCTGACCCGTGGAGGCGTGGACTCCTCTGGACCCTGAAGGTGTTCTGTGGGATCCGCTCCAAGATGTTCGCAGCAGATCCTTTAATTCCTGTAAGATGGATCGGACTTGTTTGTTCAGCTCATCCCACAGACGCTCGATTGGATTGAGATCTGGAGAATGTGGAGGTCGAGTCAACACCTCAAACTCATGTTGTGCTCCTCAAACCATTCCTGATCCATTCCTGCTTTGTGTCAGGAGCATTCTCCTGCTGAAAGAGGCTCAGCCACCAGGGAATACCGTCTCCATGATGGTCTTCAACAACTCTTAGGTAGGAGGTTCGTGTCACAGTAACGTCCACATGGATGAAGGACCCAAGGTTTCCCAGCAGAACATTGTCCAGAGCATCACACTGCCTCCGCCGGCTCTTCTTCTTCCCACAGTGCATCCTGGTGTCACGTGTTCCCCAGATAAGAGACGCACACGAACCCGACCATCCACGTGATGTAGAACAACACGTGATTCACCTTCATTGCTCCGTGCTCCAGTTCTGGTCCTGTGTGCTCTTTCGGCGGTGGACAGTCAGCATGGACACCCGACCAGTCTCGACTGCTGCTAAAATGAAATCCGTATATCAAAAAAAAAAAAAACGTTTGAGTGGAGAATCCCCTTTTGCACCTTTAACTTTTGATTAAATGTTTCATCCATGGCATTCCTCCTGGAAGCTTTGTTTTTACGGGTGTACTCGCTTAACTATTGACAGAAAATCAATGTTTCATTCCACTAGAGGAGCACTATCAGAGGTTTTTTATATATTTAATAATTATTATTTTTTTTTAATGCACTCTCCAGAACATCAGAGTAAAAACACATTTATTTGAATTTAATTTTTGAAAGCTCTTCAGTCAGTATGAGAAGCATTTTACAACCGAGAGTTAATGAGAAAAATTCATCAGTAACACAGTGGAAGCTCTCCTGCCCTTGGCATCAGATCTTACAGAAACGGTTCCTCTGGGATTCTGGGTTTCCTGCTTCCCACATTCTAGGTCCTAAGATTAGTACTTTATTGTGATGCCAGTGCTGACTGTTCTGACCCCTGCGGGACTATGGGTGGGTTCTGATAACTGTTTTCTCAGAACCATCTAACCTCCAATTTCTGAAATAATAATAATAATAATAATAGTTGTGACCCAGTGGTGGTGCTGTGTGTTCTGACCGGTGGACTCGAGCGCACCTGAGCGTTGTTAGTCTCCGGCTCTGAGCTGCTGCTCAGGCGTTTTGCCAGTCCTGCGCTCCAGTTTTGAGGATATTTGTTTTCTTTCACATCCATTTATAGCAGTTGCTTTCCATCATCACTGATATTTGTTGTTTTGTTCATTTTTAATAGTTCATTTTGTCGTCTCCCCTTCATGAGTGACATAATGCTGAGGTGACAGTGAAAACACTAATAGACATCAGTATGAAGAGTATAAAAATCTCATTGTGAAAGATTCATCTTTTATTTTTGCATCTCGTAATCTTTATTCAAAATGTCCATATAACTCAATCGACTTCTCTCTGGTGACGAATGCCGGACTTCTCCAATCATTTAGTCCATTTGAACGACTGCAAGCTCACGTTCCTCTGACCGACCCAATCCTGCATTGCTTTAATGATCTCTGGAGGAGGTTACAGTTACAGTCTGGAAGAAAAGATGGAGTGACGCTTCTGTTTCATTGCAACTTTAACTTTTGCACATGCATTGATGTCGTTGAGTCGTTTGTGGCAGTGAGAGTGAGTGAATACATGATGGGTGAATTTTGTTAATCACATTACCTTTTTTTATATTATTCCTCAATTCAGGGTTATTACCATTAATATTTATAAATCATTACTAAGCATTAACTGAAATAAATAAATAAATAATATTTTATTTCGCCTCATTGCCGGGACAACAAAAAATAAAACTTAAAAAGTATATTGATATTCTTTTAAAAAAATTATAAAATGAAAACTTTAACTGAAATGAAAGTGAAAACAGAAAAATTCTAATAATGACAATAAAATAACACTGACTTTACCTAGTAATTATTATTTTAAACACTATAATTTAAAGAAAAAAGTATTGAACATATATGTAAAACATGACGTAACAATTAAAAAAAATGCCATGAAAGTTCATTTTAATTTCAAGATATTTGAATGGTAAATGTTTCTCTCAAGAATGCTGGGTTGTTCGGGCCAGATACGAACAAACTCAAACGTTAAATTTTTCAGTTTGAGCCATATGTCCAGAAGTGACCCAAACAACCCAGCATCTCTCGGACCCCGTCTTTCCTCCAAAACAGCTTCAGCACAGCCGAGCAGAACCCGTCCACGTCTAGAGAATAATGTGCGATTGTGTGACGCTTTTGCACGATAAGGCCTAGAGTTCAGAGGTGTGACAAATCCTGAGGGAGCAAAACATGATATACAGTAGGGGAAATATTTGTCTAACTGAGAGGGCCAAGAAAAGCTGTTTATCGTCCAGTCGTAACGTGAGAGGTCTGTGGACACAGGCGGACCTGGGGTCAAGATGGGACGCGCACACGCGCACAATGGCTCATTCTTCTACACACACAGAGGTCTCAAACCTTCAGACTGACAGCCCAGTTCCTCCTCCCCCTCTCCCCGCTGCGGTCAGCCTGTAATACCCCTCAGAGGGCAGGAAGTGTAATGTGACTCCGCGGTCTGAGCCCCTCGCTGTAATCCGGCATGGCTGGAGGCCAGCGGAGCCTCACACATGCACACCATCTCACACGCTCGCCGCTGAGGATTACAGCGAGCGGGTCACTCGCTCACACACCGGGGCCCGTACCAGGCGCTGAGGATTAACTTGTCGTGCTTTAGCTACTTTTGGAACTGGACTTCTGCATTGCTTTCCTCACCGGATGATGCCGACTGTTTCTCTCTCCGCAGCTGAGCGCCGGCTCCGAATGCAGCTGTGACGTGGGTCCTGACGGGACCAAGAAGAAGAAATCCAAAAACCTGTAAGTCCCGTTCCCAGTTTCTCTGCGATGAATGTTGGTCAGTCATCAGCCTCTATGTTATTAGCTATTGAAATGATCTCATTGTTGGTCTTTAGTTCTTCATGTGAAAACATTTCTGCATTTAATGCGTTAACTGATGTTAACTAACAACGTTAAAGTTAAACGTTCATGTGTCGTTAATTAATATTAATGCATACAACTTTTTATTTCAACAATAGCAAATGTTGGATTTAAAACGAATCAATGCATTAGAAGTGTTTTTCCTCATTAGGACATATAGGCAATATTTGGTTTTAATAACGCAGTAGTAGATGTTCGACTTAACGTGAACTAAGATTAATAAAGGCTTTAGGAGTGTTTTCCGTTTGAACTGACGCTAACAAACACACCAAGTGTTACCAACAGGTAAATAAGGTTGAAATCATCATAAAATAGGAGCATTATATCACAAACTGACAGAGATGTCGACTATAAATATACTTTATTTTACATTCATTTCTTTAAAAAAACAAAAACAATAATTAATAAGTAACACACACGTGTGTGTGTGTGTGTGTGTGTGTGCTGTGCACTGATTAAAGTTTTGTGCTGTTAGTTTAGAAATGCGATGATTTTGTGTTGATGCACGTGAAGATCAATATGAGTTTTGGATGGAGTCACTTTAACATCCCTGGGAGCACAAAAGGTTCTTTATAGTGGAAAAAAAGCTCTTTAGAACATTGAAATGTGCTTCACGCTTTTAAGAAGAGATCACTGATGCAAAAGGAAGCAAAAGCCATTGTTGTTTGGGATCTTTATCTTTACATGTAGAGCTTCTCAAACGTCTTGACGGATGATCTTCGGAGATGGTCCGAGCCGAAGTGTCTCTGGGTTTTTAACACCTTCAGAACAGAATCTGAACGGCTCCAGCTGCTCTTTGCTCAGATATCTACATCTACTGTGAGTTTTGAGGTCAGCACAACAAAGGAAAGGTTTTTTTCTGTCTGGTGAACTGGGACTGTCTGGAATCATGTCTGGAGCCGCTAAATCTGAGCTTGAAGAAAGTTCAGAGCAAACGTGGATCCAGCGGCTGCCAATTTGATCAGTTGATTTGCTTTTCGTATTTAGTATTTTTGTCTAGTTTCCAGTCCAAATATCTAAACATTCTTAAATCCAGATGCTTTCACTAGATTCTTTTCTTGTTTTCTTAAAACGAGCAAAATGATGTGCCAACGGGGTCAGAAAAATAATCTTGTTTCTGTTTGAAATTGTTTCTTGTTTTTGTCCCAAACAGACGGACTCCATTGGCAGATCGTTTTGCTCGTTTTTTTTCTCTCCAGAAGACAAAAACTTATTTAGTAAAAGCATCTGGATTGAAGGATTTTTAGATATTTATTTGAAGTGTTTTTTCACAGACACGTGTCTAGTTCTCAGATCGGACGCCTCTGACTCGCTGCTAAGCTTCAGAACATCTCCTCTGTCTCTTAAAAGCTTGTAACGTTTTAATCTTCTTGCGGACACTTATATGAAGTGGTGTTCAGTAAACTGGGAGACCGAAGCACATGACGACATGATTTGAGACAGTTCGGCGCAGGTGATATTTTACACGTACACACTACTATTTTGCAGCTGTTCCGGTTCTGTTGTTTCAGCTGCATCGAGTCTTTGTAACACTAGACTTTGAGCGGATTTGCTTACATACACGTGTGAAAGTGGGAGACTGGAAGCACAATTCAAGGAACAGACTGAAAAGCCTGCTTTGTGTCAGAGTTGAGAGGCCTCGGGTCATTTACACCGCGAGTTTAGACGTGTGTGAATTTGTACAGATAATTGGCCATGCCTTGATTTGTGTTTTCTGTCCGTTTACAGTAAGTGCAGTCAGGCTATTTACATAGCTCCGCCCACCATTGTTTGGTTGAGCCAGTCAAAATGACAGTCGAAATCCAGCTGACGGTGACAGAATATAACAGTGGATTTAGCTGTGGACCGTCACACGAAACCATCGTTGAATTAGCTTTTCTATCCATCACATGTCCGCTGGTTTATGATAAATAAAATATGAGGAAAATATTGGAATAAATAATAAGTGGAAATAAAGTGACTAACAGGTATTTAATAGTGGGAATAAAGTGTTTAACACATATTTAATGAGCCTATAATAGAAATTAATTCATTGATTGAACGGGCTAAAACAGTGAGTGTGTAAAAGTATATTTGCACTCACAGTATGAATCGCATCTACCACTATTTGTAATGAGATATTTTGCCTTTGTTTTGTTGTGTTTTGAAGTTTAACGTTAGCTAAACTCTTTATACCCAGATGGTCTAGTTGAACACACCCGCACACACACACACATATTCATTTTGCTATCAAAGTGAGGTCATTCCATAGGCGTAATGGTTTTTATACTGTACAAACTGTACATTCTGCCCCCCCCCCCCCCAAAAAAAATTTAACCCTCACTGAAAACATTCTGCAGTTTTACATTTTTAATAAAACCTTGTTTAGTGTGTTTTTTAAAGCTGTTTGAAAAGTGGGGACGTATGAAATGTCCTCATAATTCACGTTGAAGTTGTAATACCAGTGTCACACCCATGACATTATACACATTTGTGTCCTGATATGTCACAAAAACACACACACACACACACACTCTCACACACACACACACACACTCTCACACACACACTCACCTACACACCTACACACACACACTCTCACACACACACACACACACACACACACACTCACACACACACTCACACACTCTCACACACACACACACACACACACACTCACACACTCACACACTCATATACACAAACACGCAGTGAATGCCCAGAATGCAACATATGCAATTACAGAAGTGCTGTTATAGCGAGTGTGGAATGTGTTTAGCACTCTGTTGTCAAATATATATATATATATATACATGAGCCACATTTAGATGAATGACATGAAAACGGCAAACGGGAATGTGACATCGCTCTTCTCTCTACTGTAGACGAGACAGCAGCAGAATATCCCAACACCGGCTCATTGGAAAACACTCCAGAAAACTCTCAAACAGTTTCCAGATTAAATTAACACTCGACGCAGTAAAATTCCCTTTTACTTCATTTTAACGCAATTGCGATTACAGGGGCAGGTGACGTATTAATAAAGACAGTGTATTTTCAGTGTTCCTTGCACAATCATGGAAGCGTTTTTCCGCCATGAAATAAACAATACTGGGACTTTTTGTCTCACAATTCTGACTTTCTTTCTCAGAATTGCAAGATGAAGTCAAAATCGCGAGTTATAAAGTCGGAATTGTCTTTTTTATGTTTTATGTAGTGGTCTCCTGAATCTCCGGTCACGAGAAGACTCGCTGAAGCTACCCTGATATTTTAGCTTCCTTAGTGCTTTTACAGTCCGGTTCCTCATCTACATACTGATATAGCAACTACAATAACTGGGTTATAAGTAGATACAAACTCGGAACGCTTGCAAAACATGCAAGAAGCTGCATGTTATCATTTCGCAGGCATGCATTTCCATTTTTCCACAAGGTCATGTGACGTTGAGCGCGTCACACGAGGTTAGAACCATATCGACTGAAAATATTGGAGAGACACTTGCATGTTTCCCTGTGGGAAGTGTCATTTTTCAAGCTTGGCCGACCCTTTTGCAGCATGTGGAAGGATTCGTGATCTCCTGTCTTAGTGTGTGTCTTCTCACTCTAAATGGAGGATCAGGTGAAGCAGGAATATCTGTGGCATACATTTTCACCCGAATTGCTCCAAAACAGATGGGTACTCTCTTCAAAACATAACGGCATGGGACATTGACCTGAAGGAGCTGGGAGCTTTTTCAGGTTTGATATAAAAGCCCCTTATAGGGGCAAAAAGGTCTCACAGATCAGATGATGTGAGAGCCGCTGCACCTGGTTTGGCTCTAACAGAGGGAAGCTGTTTCCCTCTTTTTCCAGACTCTGGCACCTGGTTTATGACAGCAGTGTAGCTGCAGACCTCTGGTGAAAGAGAAAGAGCAGTCTGCACGTTCAGCCGAGGGCAGGACACAGCTGCGTTCTCGTGACAGGATGCATTTACAGACTCTGAGCGTCTCTGTCAGCATGAGCTCATGACCGCAGCTCCCAGGTGTGCTGATCGGCTGTCCCACGCTTCCTGGACGGTCTGTTATCTCATCACCTCATCATGAGCGGCAGCATTCGGAGAGAATCCAGCAGAGGGCAGGACTGACGAAAGACACGCTCATTCACACCCCAGAACCTTCTCACTCGTTCATTCATTCACGCTCGCGCAGTTAAATCCATACTGATCAGCAGGTTTTAGTGGATAAATCAAGCAGGATTTCAGGGTCCGTGCCACATTGTGTCACAATACTTTTAGATGTGCAGTATATCTGCCTGTTTTTATAATAACTTTTGATCATTTATTCTTCATTTACAATAAATTGACAGACACCTTTTGCGTAATAATAAAAGATTAGGCCAGACTATCTCCAGACAATTACGATTCAAACTGTCAGAATTTATTTCAGATCCAGAGAATATATATATATATATAGATATTATTGTAATTTATAATAACTGTTTTCTATGTGAATATATAGTAAAATGTAATTTATTCCTGTTATTAAAGCTGAATTTTCAGCATCATTGCTATATATATATATTTTCCCCAGAATTCATTGAATAATAGAAAGTTCAAAGAATGACATTGATTTGAAATAGTTTCGTCTCATTTGACCATTAAATGTGTGCTTGCTGGATGAATATATAAAATGTCAATTTCTTTAAAAAAAAACAATCGTAAGGCTGCACTTTATTTCAATAGTCCACTTTGGACATTGTATTAACTATAAGTAACTAGTCAACTACATGTCAACTAACTCTCATTAGAGTATTAGTGGACTGTTGGGTTAAGGTTTGGGTTAGTAGAGTAAGTTGACAGTTGCAAAGTTACTTAAAGTTAGTAGAATGTGTAAAGAGGACCATCGGAATGAAGTGTTAGTTAATGTTACTGACCCCAAACTGACCAGGATGAATGAGCATCACATCACTGAGAGAGATGAGAGAAACACTCTAAACACTGGCCTGAAAACGGCCCAGTTTGGCTTGTTTTCCACCAAAGGGCTGGGTAACTACAGGACAGAACACGTGTTGGGTCAATTTAACCCAGCATAATGGGTCGATTCATTTGTACTATACTACTCCCCAAAAAACGACCCAACCGCTGGGTTTTCACGTCTGACCCAGGATCAGTGGGTACAGTTTGTACCAGTTTGTAACAGTTTGTGGGTGACACAAAAACGACCCAAACACTGCAAAAATACTGTCCACCCCCCCCCCCCCCCAAAAAAAAATAACCCAGGACTTGGGTAGAAAAAACTTCCCAAGATTTAGATTAGACATGGATAGATGGATAGATGGATGGATAGATAGATAGAGGGATAGATAGATAGACACGCAGTGCTGCAGGCTGTGCTCGTGTGGATCTGGCGTGTGATTGGCTCACGGTGGTTCTCCCGCCCTCAGATCCTGTGCTATATAAAGACAGCAGATCTGCGGGTGGAGGAATGTGACCGTCCCACACATTACACACAATGGTGGATTTCTCTGAGAAGTACCTGGAAAGGTAGGGACCCAAAGCTCCTACAAGTGTCTCCTCTGCTGCTCCGAGAGTTCTCTCCGTAATGAGAAGAGGGACGGTAAAAATAGACAGAAGGATAGCTTATGAAATGAAGATGAGGGTGACTGGAGTTCACGTCTCCTGTGTGTCGTCTGACGGGGTGTTTGGGAGAGCGGACAGATGATGGTTGATGTTTCAGATTTGACTTCTTGTGCTTTCTGCTGTTGTTGAAACTCCTGCTCTTTAGTGTGTTGAAATCTGTTGGTTCTCTTCAGTGTTCTAGCTTGAAGACGTCTTAAAGTGTTCTTCTCACTGCTTCAGCAGAACCGTGGTGTGAATGTCACGTCAGATTCATATTTTACTGCAAAATCATAGATACTTGCCTTTTTTGATATTTTACATTTTTAACTAAAACATATTTAAGCAATTAAATATAATTAGATATAATAGAAAAACATAATAATGTAAAAAATCCTCCCAATGAGCTTTAATAAAGAATACTTTTTAAAAGTAAAACTCTCGTTTTAAAAATTTGAGCATGAATTTTCAGAGGTTTGTGGCATTAATGCGAGCAGATTTAACGACTTCTCTAAAACCTCCAGTTTGTGATTGTGAAGTGTGTGAAACTCGCGTCATTTTTGACTAAAACATTTACATTTAGTTTTTTTTAGAATTTGTTTTACTTCACTGGAATGGCATGGAACTTGATAAAGGTTTTGACAAGTAAAATGGAGATGAATCACAGAAATGAATTTCATCAAGTGGAAACAGCTTTAGATTCAGAGCGGTGATTTTCTTACAGTTTCGAAAATGTGTGTTTCATATCAAAATTGGAAATAGTATTTTTGTGCATTTTTTTACAACAATATCCTTTTTAGTTCTTTTTCCCCTTCATCAATAATGTCCAGCGTCTGTTTTATAATGAGAACAAACTTCAGTCCGTTGCTCTAAAGCACTCAACATTTATTACAGTTTAAGTTGGAAATTTCATCTTCATATCTGTGCTCAAAACGTGCTTTTGATTGTAATTCTGCAGTAATATTGACAGCATAAATATAATTTAGAACCATAAAATAAAACATTAAATAAAAAACACATTATTGAACACTCACTGCATTGAAATAAACAGCTGAAGTGTTAATGAGAGGGTGACAGTGGAAGTGATGGACCACAGAACACACACACACACACACATACACACGCACGTTGTGTTTTCATGGTTTATGGGGACATTCCATCAGCGTAATGGTTTTTCTACTGTACAAACTGTACATTCTGCCCCCCCCCCCACCCCTAAACCTACCCATCACACAGAATGTTCTGCTATTTTACATTTTCAGAAAAGATCATTCTGTGTGATTTATAAGCTTGATTCCTCATGGAGACCAAAAAATGTCCCACAAGATCAACATTTACTAGTATTACTGTACCTGTGGGGACATTCGGGTCCCCATAACGTAGGGAATACCCCCACACACACACAGAACAAATATCATGCAAATCAGTGGGTGTTTTGGTGGAGGAATCCAGTGCTTTAGTCCTGTTGGGATCTGAACCCTCATCACACTGGCTCTAAACTGAAGTCCTGCTGCAAGACGCACAATCGCTGTCACGCTCCAAATGTCTTTCCCACAGCAAGTGTCCTGGTTTCACAGCCTGGAATAGCGCTGAGCTCTATTATGGGCGGTAATGTGAGCCGGGCAGAGTGGGAATTGGCAAAGCCTGGAGATAATTGTGGCTTGCGACCATCTTCTCTGGCTCACCCTGCAGGGCTCGCCGTGGGGAGATGTCTGGATCAGAGCATCCTAATTCGATGCGTTCCAGCGGGGGCGTGTCCTTCCTGTCGGGAGATTACAAGCCTGAGCCGTGAGGAGGCGCGGGAGCAGCTGCTTCTGCCTGATAATTAGCCCGTGTTTCTCTCTAAATGAGGGGTCGTGATCCGCGTTTGACTGCGTTTCTCCCACCGCTGGACAAGCCAAACAGTCGTGCGTTTTGCCATAAAGAAAATACCTTTTTGTTGTGTTTTCTCTAAAAGTTAAAAGTTGGATTCGTCGGAGAGATCGACACCTTCTGGATTTACAGGACAAGAACAACATTTGAGGGAAAAACACACATTACAGTTAAAGAGAGGATGTGCGATGATGTTTTACCTTCTGATGTTCAAAAACTTCTGAATCAGCAGATTTTATTGTTTGATTGGCAACACTTTACAATAATGTTCATTAGTTAATGTATTAACTAACATAAACTAACCATGAGAAACACATTTGTTACTGTATTTACTAATCTTCGTTAATGTTAGTTAATAAAATACAGTTGTTCATGTCAGTTCATATTAACTAATGATGATCACTGTAATGAATTACTGTAGAAATGACAGCATTATTTCACAGCCGCTGGCTGTTTTTTAATAATACAGCATATTGCTGTAAACTGCAATGCATTCTGGGGTCACGTGTTGGATTGACTCAAATTTACAGAATATTGCTGTAAACTGACCCTTCATAATTAAAAAAAAACAGTTATTTACTGTAATCAGAGAATACAGGGAAATTCTGTCAATTAAATTACAGTAACACTACTGTTAAAATGACAGTAACTGGCTGGCAACCCTGCTGCTGGTATTATACTGTAAAATTTACAGTATTTTTTAACAGTGATTTTAATAATGTATTAGTAAATGCTGAAATTAACATTAACAAAGATTAACAAATGCTGTAGACGTGCAGTTCATTATTAGTTCATGTTAATTAATGAACCTTATTGTGAAGTGTTTTAATTGCTAAAATTGTTAATGCTTTTTTATTTTTAGATCTTTACCTTTTTTAATTAAATTGCTTGAACTGAAGTGAGTTGAAGGGTCTGATGATGTAATCATATTAATACTTTAATTCTGCTAATAACAGCTGTATGTCAGTTAGGGAATAAAAATCTGAACATGAAAATGTATTTATTATTTAAATATGAAGATTTCAGATACAAAATGATTAAAATAATCATTTTTAGGAGGCTCCAAATGTTTAGGTTCAGTCAATTCACTTCAGTGGCACTCGGTGAATCCTGAAATAACGAAACAAACATAAAGTAAATGAGGATTTGATGAGGAAATTTCAGGCGACACTCAGACACTCGCAGTGGAGGTCAGTGTGGCTCCAGCAGTGGTCAGATCATGGCTTTGATTGCCTGAAATAAAACGTAAACTTTGACCGCAAGTAAGCCACTTTCACTAAGAGCATTTGCCAAATGTGAAGGAATTTGAGGTGCAAAGTTGTTGTCTAAACAAAACTTAGCAGGAATTCCCATTAAACCTCCTGAGCAATAAAAAATGGAATGCCGTACGTCCTTATTTTCCTTTATTTGACCAGATTTCTTGGGAAGTTACAGCATTGTTACTTTGCTTGATCTTATCCAGAAGGCCTAGAGTGCAACTGAACACTTAAACATGATCTTTCCTGCTCTTTTTAAAGCTCTTCTATCAATCTGTAACATATTTTCTCTGGCGTGGCTTTTTCTCGCTGACTGATGCCACATGGCCGTCACTAACAGTGTCGCAGAGCAGTGTGGAATCTCAACACTGCGGCACTGAACGCTGGACACACACTCACACTCACACACACACTCACACACACACACATACACACACACATTCTCTCACACACACACACACTCACATTCTCTCTCTCACTCACACACACACACACACACACACACTCACTCTCTCTCTCTCTCTCTCACACACACACGCACACGCACACACACGCTCAAGCATTAATGAACGAACCTCTCACGCACTTTAGTTTGGTAAACCTCGGTTTGTTGAGTGTTATTGCTCAGCTGAAGTTCATGTGTAAACACATGTTCATGTTGTTGTCCCTGAATGAGCTTTAAAGCGTCTTCACCTCCACTGCTCAGGTAATGTTAATGGTGACCCGTCACATCAATCAGTCAGAGCTTCAAAACAATCTTCGTGTTTTCAGGTAAAGCTTCATATCACGGGTCGACCACTTTCCAGGTCCTTCAGGGGGAATCGAGACGTCTGGCCTCAGACCCCCATCATCCCAGCCCTGAATATACTCAAATGGGCCACATAAATAACTTAAAATAAATTGTTTTAATACTAACATGACATAATCTACACATCTGTACATCCTTTATATTTTTCACACGGTTGTCGTTGATCTCAACAGGCTGGTGGCGATATAAACTTAGTGTTGATACTGATGATATCCAGGAGGGGGCAGCATTGCATTTAACATCACTAGAAGAGCCACAACAGACCCGTAGACTGGAGCTGAACGAGGACACACTCAGTACTTTAGCTGTAGGACTGATCCTAGGTCAGTTTCTTCTGTTCTTCTCAGTGCAACGTGACCTGGACTATAAACTGTTTCACTACACTTCTAAATATTTTCCAGGGCCCATAAACTGGTGCGAATCTTTCCTTTGTTGTGTTCGATCCAACACGTTTCAATCCAGATCTTCCCCCTGGAAGTTTAAAAATACGATCCTGTTGGCCAACATTCATTTATTCCTTGTAAAAGCACTATTTCTGTACGAGGAGAGCTTTGGAATGAAAGATGTCGTGATTGGTTTGTTTGCTCTGCTCCGTTTCTTTTCCAAGTGAGCAAAATTTGACAGGAAAGCTTGCAACTGGAATTGTAGTCCGTCCAAGACGCTGCATTTCTTGGCATTTTCCGGTGTTTTGAGAGCTGTTTGAGATCTAAGTCACGCGTGTGAGTCACTTTATCTCCCAAATATCCTGATGATTCCAGCAGTTGGGATGTTATCCGATCGGACTCGCGGGGGTTTTTCAGCTCTCTCACATTCTTGTGTCTCACCAGAGAATCCGAAATAAAAAGATGTTTCAGTGTAAAAGCCTTTGGCACACGTCAGACCGCTAAATATGAGCCAGATTTGACTTTAAAAACTCAACAGAATAATGAGTGTTTCATCTGAAACGGGCACAGCTTTCCTTCAGATGGTGAACACGATCGTTAATAACGCGTTAATTGATTATGTAGAACTCCAGAAGTTTACATAGTGAGGTAAATGTGTGTCGAATTTTCAAAATGGATCATTTGCCACTTTCGTTCTGAAGCGTCTGGTGTGAGGAACTTCCTCTCGGTCCGTCACTCCGGGACTGACTAATGCTTCATCATCCCGTTTCCCGGCTTGATGGAGCAGATTGGATTCTCAGACTTAACTTAACAACTTCGCAAAGTGAAGCTTGAAGTCTTCCATCCCTATATTGTAGCTCAAGGCTTTAGTTGTAAGTTCAGCTGGAAAGAGAAGAGCCTGGTGTTGTGTTTTGCCTGGAAAAGGTCCGTCTGAAGACGGGAATTCTTACCAGCTCCGGCCTACAGGTCAACATAACATGTCATAAATGGTCGCAGACTTCCTTTTTCCTGTCGAGGCTCATCTGCGCTTTCCGTCATCGTACCCAGAGGGCTGAATCGCTCTGATTATTAAGCAGTGGTCACTGCAGAACCTGGCCTGATTATTTCAGCTTTAGACTGTGAAGCCGGACCTCACCGATGACCCGTTCCTCCTGCCAGGAGTGCTGGAGTGTGTTTGTGCTCACACAGTTATCACGTAGATAAACCGCAGTTCAAACGTTCATGAAAATAAATGATTTCATCCACCAAAGGCGCATTAAACTGGTCAAAAGTGACATTTATAACATCAGAAAAGATTCAAAGTTTTGAGACTTCTAATCCTGAAAGACACAATGTATCACGTTTGATACTAATCATAAACGTTTCTTGAGCATCAAATCATCCTATCAGAGTGATTTGTGAAGGATCATGTGACTCTGAAGACTGGAGGAATGATGCAGAACATTCAGCTTTGATCCCTGGAGATAAATGATGTTCTAAACCATATTCACATAGAAAACATCTGATTTAAATTGTCATAATATTTCACCGTTTTTACTGAGCACAAATCCATCTTACCGTCCCCAAACCGTTGAACGGGACTGTACATACCGATGTAACACACATCTGCGAGGAAAAGTACAATTTTTCATCCGAATGATATTTCACTCAGATTTCTTTTCACGAGGCATTTCATGAAGGCCGTTTGAGTTGAGAGGGTTGAACTTCAGCGACATCCCGTGTCTATTGTTCAATCGTGGACCGCAGGAGCTCTCGCCGTGCGCTTTGGTCTTGGGAGGGCCAAAAATGGGATTCAGCTTCTTTTTTTGGTCCTGTCATCAGCGTGTGCCTGCGGTACGAGAGGCCAAATGGAGCTGATGAGGGCAGAGGATCTGCAAAGCCACAGTGGAAATCAGTGGGTGGAAATTGTGCTCCTCTGGAAGAGGTACGTGAGGTCAGGCGGAGGGAGGACGGGCATCTGGAGGTTCCCGAGCCCCGCGTGCGTCTCATGAGACGTGGATCCAGGGGTGAAGAGTCAGCTTTTTTGGAGATTTGGAGATGCAGCTGCACTCCACATCCGTCCCCGGGGCCCATCGGCCCCAGGTTAGGGCTCCCGGGACTCCCGGTGGCACCTGAACAACGGAGCGAAGGTGTGGAGAGTGGCAGAACCCTCCCTTCACTCATCCACTCGCTCAGACGCAGGACTGGCGAGAAGGAAGAGAGATTGACAGAAGAGGCTCCAGGAACTTCAGACGGCGTCTCAGCTTTGATAACTGTGGATTGAGGAGAACATGTATGGGTTTCTGTGGATTTATGCGCTTGTGTCTTCCGTGACTGAGATCGACTTTTTGATTCGTTTTGTTGTGTCCTGCAGAACTCAACTCTCACCCTTCTGTGCGTTTCTCTGCAGGGCCAAAGACATGAAGAACCGACTCGCTTTCCTGAGGAGGAGGAATGAGTCTCCCGGAAGCACCCCAGTCGGCAAGCTCGACAAAACCTTGAAGTCTATCAAGTAAGAGTGTGTGTGTGTGTGTGTGTGTGTGCGTGATGTCCACCTGCTTCCTGGGTAATGATCCAGCTGGTGGCTCTCTGCTCGTGTGTGTGGGATGAAAGAGAAAGCGTCTGAAAGGATTTCTTTTAGATCAGAACATTTGGAAGTGAAAAAGATGCTCCACTTTAGACAATCTACTAACTACAAGTAATTTCGCACCTACATGTCAGCTAACTCTCATCAGAGTATTAGTAGACTGTTAGGTTTGGGTTCGGATTAGTAGAATAGGTTGACATGTAGTTGCAGATGTTAAGCAGACCGTCCACTAATACTCTAATGAGTAAAAATTATTTGTCGTTAGAATGTCTAAAGTGCATCATTGAAATAAAGTGTAACCCACATATAATCCAGAATATTAGCAAAAACTATAAACAGCATCTCAATGCTATTAATACAACACTGTTTTGTCACATTTATAGTTACACTTTATTTTAAGGAGTCTTTGTTACACTGTAATTATACATTTAAGAACGGAGTAATATTAACTCACTACAGTCATGTCCTTACTGTAGGGCTAGGATTAGTTGTATGTAACTATGCATAATTTACAGTTATTACTATAAAAACTACATGTAACATATGTTACAATATTATGGTTGAGATAACAATAATCACTCATGACGGATGTCATGGATCACAGTTAAATTACACTGTAAACAGCTGAAAGTGGACAAACGCAGCGAGTTGGTTTTTGACCCAGCGGTTGGGTTAAATGTTTGCTCAACCTGCTGGGTAGTTTTATTTAACTCAACTATTGTTTAAAAATGACTGTATTGCTGCTTAAAATGAATCCAAAGTATGTTGGAAATGAACATTTATTAAAATGCTTATTAATAAATGTTCACCTTTTGTTTATTTCTGTCGCCTCTATTAATCATGCATTTAATTTCCAACATATTTGGGGCTCATTTTAAGTCAGCCGCTGGGTTTGTCCATGTTTAACCCAGTATTTTTGACAGTATATGATTATAGTAATGCCATATGTCATGCCGCACAACTGAACGTTTGCATCACCGACATGAGCGATATTGTTAGAGTTACTATTTTGTGTGTTCAACCGCAAAATATGGACTGTATTATGAACAGATGCCTATAAATCAATGCACACAAGCAGTAAGTAGGTCAGAATAATCGCAGGTGTGATGCTTCAGCTCACTTTATGATCTGATTCATGATTTTATCTGGAATAACGCTCGCCGTTAGATGAAGTTCCCTTATTAGGCAGTGCCAAAGCAAGCGTTAACGCTGCGTCTGCGGGTGACAGATGATGAAGGCAAGAATGAATCTTTGAGAGAAGCTGTGGGCGGAGCCTCTGACTAACACGCCGTGCCATTGGTGCGGCCTGATCCCGCCCCCTCCTCTTCACAGAGGGAAATATAAGAGAGGCCGTCCAGCAGAGACTCGCTCACACACACACACACACACACACACACACACACACACACGAGCAGGAGAGGGGCACAGCTTCGAATGGGTCATACAATGAGAAACCTGACAGAGATGGGTTTGCTGAAAAACCGTTCTGCCTTTATTTGCAGGCCCACCCCAGAGGAGGCAATGAAGTGGGGCGAATCGTTGGACAAGCTGCTCGTCCACAAATGTAAGACATTTTACCCTTCTGTGGATGAATGTAACGAGGTGTTGTATTTGCTGAATTCCTGTGGCTTGGCTTGAATCCACAGGGAGGGCGGCTGCATTGTTGCATTGTTTCAGGCATGCATGCTTCCTCTCCACTTCCTGCTCTGTTGAACAAGCTCAATGGCTTTCAGAGTAATCCTAGATGAGTCCTAGATCCCTATGGAGTCAGAGAGAGACCGCAGATTAACACTCTCTGCCCACCGTCCGTCGTTCGGTTTCTAATCAGACGCAGTGGTTGTGTGATGGTGACGGTGCGGGCAGGAGATGTCTTTCTCCGCAGCGCTTGTTTGAAAGTCTGCGCGCGTCCACTGCTGTCTCTGATGGGAACGGAAAGGTGCTTGCGTGCTTTGGGACGGGGCCACACTTCCTTCTATTTGAACTCAGATCTGAGAGGAAATGTCAGTGTGCAGAGCTACTGTAAAACAATCACAACCTTCATGAAACGCAATGGAGTTTCCCTTGTAAGTCACATAGATGAGTATGAACGCTGTATTGTGTGAAACAGTTGCATGAAGGTGTTTTTTGTGCGCCGGTGAACTGCCGCAGAATGCAGCGCGAGTAATGAGGGTTTGAGTTTCTGCCACTCGAATAAGAGCAGCATAATGTCTGCCTCGGATGAGGACGAAACCTTGTTCTTGTAGGTTTGGCTGCCGTTGCCATGGCTCTCTGTTTATCCGTCCAATAACATCTGCCTCTTTACTCTCCCCCTCCTCAGATGGGCTGGCGGCGTTCAGAGCTTTCTTACGCACAGAGTTCAGCGAAGAGAATCTGGATTTCTGGCTGGCCTGCGAGGATTACAAGAAGATTAAATCGCAGTCCAAGATGACATCGAAAGCCAAGAAAATCTTTGGGGAGTTCATCGCCATCCAGTCCTGTAAAGAGGTGAGACCGCAAACGCCTCTGACATTAAAAGTCATCCCAGATGTTCGCTGGGAATCGAAAAAAGTCCAAACAATGCCATTCTGTATGATTTAGCGGCTTAAAAAAAAAGGGGTTGGAAAGAGTCTTAAAATACTCCACATTGTGTCATGAAGCTAAAAGATTTGTCAGAGGCATGGAGGAAATGATGTCATGCCTGACTAATGGACTCCCTCTTGGCCGCACAACACACGGCAGACGGTTTGAGAGCGTGTTTTCATTTTCCAAACTTGGAAAGCAGTTTGGAAATTCAAAATGAGACGAGCAGCAGGAGCTCGAGGCGCTTTCCAGCAGTGAAGCTGGGCTTTGTGTGGATTTGTGCTGCCAGATCTTTGACTTCCAGCATGAAGTCCAGTCCAGATTGGCCATTGCACTGAAATAAGGGACCAACCTCAGGCTGGTTTTCATGTGACGTTTAGGAACAGGTTTATATATATATATATATATATATAAAACATCAGTTTCTCAGCTGGTTTGAGCTTCTCAGATTTTAAAGTGAACACCAAACATCTCAGAAAGACACGGGAAGTGTTTTCTTCTCCGTCAGGATGTTGTGTGCCGGTCTCCACGAGCCGCTGGAACGCAGTATTGATTTTTGTACATCCACAAAGGGTTCGTACAAGGTGCTTAAAACGCTTCAAGTGCTCGAATTCGACTTTTTGAAATGTAGGTCCTGGAAAACCCTTGCAAATTTATGAAGAGTGCTTGAATTATTAAGAGACGATGTGAAATTAATGTTTAAAATGAACATGAGCTCGATATGGCTCGTGCATATACATATGACACAGCTTTCATTCTTCAGGTCAGCCATATATTCACTGGGAAAACATCCGTGTGAATGAGGAGAGCGATATCTCTGTGATAGGATCCCTTCAGTGGTTGACCGACAGCGCTGGTCAGCGCATCGATCTCTGATTCAGATTCAGCTTCGCTTGTCGGTTGCGCCTCATAAGATGTTGTTCAAAGTTAAAATAATTTCCTTGTTTACAACCTTTCTTCGTTCCAGAATGAATCTGCTTTTTTTTTTTTAAACGAATGGTCAACTAACTCGCTCTTAAAGTCCGTCCCTCGGCGCCACCTACTGGCGTAACTTTGTAGCCTGCACTGAAGTCGTTGACCGTTTCTCAATACCAAGTATGTATAATATTATTTGTTGAACAATAATAGCCATTATATTAAATATGTAGTTGTCATCTGTATATTGGATACCTTGTATCTGTAATTGGAGTTTTCGGGTTTTTTTTTTGCAATTATTTACAATCAAATCCTTTGTTTCCTTCTGTTATCTTTAAAATAATAATCATAGAAAAAGCTGTAGTTTATTTGCATCATTGTTTTATTCAGCTTTTTTAGAATTTGAAACATCATAAAGATTTTGTCTGACTGTTGTCCATGAAAACCAAAAATGTAGTCCTTGAAAGTGGTGGAATTTCGTTTTACAGTGTCTGTACGAACCCTGGAGGCACTGCTTTTTCATAGTCATTGTAATCATGATTTTGTTTCCATGTGGATTATAAAAAAAATATTGTGCTGTTGTCAATTGTATTGGAAGCAGCGGTTTGTCATTTGAATACAAGTCCAGTCCTAATCCTAGAGGACAACTTTCCTGCAGAGTTTAACTCCAAAAACACCTGCCTGGAAGTTTCCAGTGATCCTGAGGATCTCAGTCAGTTGTGTTTGATTAGGGATCGAGCTAAACGCTGCTGGAAGGTGTCCCTGCAAACACACGGTCGCACAGATCAGACGTTGCACCCAATTGAGTTCTATGAGTTTCCAAACGAGGGAAAACAAATGGAAAAAATGGCTCAAATTTGCTGCGGCCGTTGTATTAGACACTCTCACATGACTAGTAGTAAACTAGTAATTTAATGCCAAGGTAATTAAGTAAAGTGATTTAAATGTGCATTAAGTTAAAACGTGAGTCCATTGGAAGCACCGCATTGGCTTTCTGACTCAAACATGAAGCAAAGCGTCTGGAAGTAACGGCTCTTTATTCGTCCCGCAGGTGAATTTGGATTCCTACACCCGGGAACACACTAAAGAGAACTTGCAAGACATCAACCGCTCCTGCTTCGACCTGGCCCAGAGGAGGATATACGGCCTGATGGAGAAAGACTCGTACCCTCGATTCCTGCGCTCAGAGCTCTACATGGACTTAGTGAACCAAAAGAAACCAAGCACCACATCGACATCCTCCTCCTCCTCCTAAGACGGCAGAGAGAGAGACACTAGCATCCTCGAGGTTTCTTTCACTTAGCGTTTCATTGTCATCAGCCATTCTATCTGTTCGTGTGGCCAAAAGACAGAGAGTGGAGAAATGCATCGTTTACGAGTGGTGAAAGACGGAGGAAATCATGGCGGGGCACCACCACGCTGAATAATGCTGGTCAATCCCATTTGAATGTCATTTAATTTGCGTACTGGAGAAGCCGAGGCCGTTATCGCCTCTTGAGCGCTCTGACGACCGGGTACCGCTTAGCCTCTTCCCGTTCTTCTGATCGAGCGCCGTCTCGTCGCTCTCCATGTCGAAGTCTCGTCTCGTTGGACGTCTGGATGGTGGAGAACGTCGACGATCTTGCACTTACTGCTCAATGCTGTTCCTGTGAACCCTCCTCCATGTCGCATGACCGTCGTTGGTCTCTAAAGGCTGTAGGAAACACGCTTCGCTGCGATCGGTAAAGCCAATAAGCCATTCATTGTAGCTTCACATATTAAGAATGGAAGAGACAGTATTCTCAGGACATTACGGCACTCGACTATGAAGCTTCCAGACTTATGTAACCGTTCGTTTCCTTCGCTTTCCGACTCTAGGTTTAATCATGCACTCTATATTTAATAGGGCACGAGGTCAGCTAGGATCTGTCCCTGTATCCGTTGATAAGAAAGACGACAGGTTTTACCAGTACAAAACACGTAGTTATTTATTGAGAAGTTTCACTGGTTGCTCTGTACATTGCACTCTGCTGAATTTTCCTTTTCCACTTTGATCCAGGTCCACAGCTGTCCTGATGTAAGTGCAATATGTTTATTATTTGTTGACTTATCTTATGGATAAGTTTACCTTTTTTATGAAAAAGACAACGGTTTGAGCTCTGCATTAATATTATTGTAAGTTACAGGTAATGTAAGGATTACGTTAGTACCCAAATTATTCTAACTGTGTTTCCCTGGCAGCAGGCAGCCGGGTTAATGGATGTATATATGATTCTTAAGAAAAAAACCATTAAAAAAAGATAAAAACACACCATGACGCGTTGCTGTACCTATGTAAATATGTGAACCCTAAAGCTATAAATGACATGTATTGTTATAAATGAGGCGGAGCAGGTTTGCTTGTAAGTAGTTGTATGAAATGTATTTGATCATTTTCACCGTTTACAACTCCAACGCACCTCCTGAGATCGCAAGAGCAACAGAAAATAGAGGTTTAAAAAGCCAGTGTCATTGCAAAACACAAATAAAACATTTAGATGGCAAAAAATAGACGATATTGCCTCCTGCCTCTCTTTCATTGTTAGCAGTAGAAGTATTTCTATCGAATGATTTATTCAGCATCACTGACAGTTTGAAAGGTGTGATGGGCCGGTGTTCACCAAACGTCCAGTGTTTTGTTTCGTTACTGAGCATTTCACCCCTGAAAATAATACTCAGTCGGGCATGGGAAATTGTAAAAAGTCAACGTAAATAACGTACGGTGATTTTTTTATTTTATTTGTAGGGTAATGGCACTTGAAAATGCAATGTTCTGGTTTTGTTACTTCTGGAGTAAAATCAACCGTGACTCACACGAGCTGAAGTCAGTCGTGACGAAAAGTAAGAACCGCACCGATGTGCGCAGTATTCTGATATAATGAGATCTTCAGACGCGTCTTTTATTTTTTCACAACATTCCTCACTGTTATATTCATCACACCCTTTCCCAGGATTTCCCATCATTTAGAACTGAGGATCAAATGAATCCCAGTGGAATGTGTTGTGTGTGGAGAGGAGAAAAAGTGGCATGTAAACCATCCTACATTTGATCTAAGATCGTTTCTCAAATGAGTACGTGAGAAAACACACACAATAAATCTGTTTCTAGATTATAGGCTGTCTTGTAGATTGAGTGAAATAATTTACACATCTGTAACCGAAGTATGCATATTAAATATTTGAGCTTTAATGCGGCGCAATCATGCTAACAGGATTTTATTATTATTATTGCTGCTTAGATTTCCAAATATGTCCCTGCGGTAAACGCCAGTCGAAGAGTCGGCGGAGTATACCATTTTTATTTAAGATCAAATCCGTGCACATTTTATAAACGAGGCCTGAGCTTTATTTTAAGGCTCGCCTCTCTTGAAATCAAAACACTGCAAATAGCAGCAATTGAGTGACCTCTTCGGTCAGTTGCTAAGGAAATATTGCGTCTCCTGCCAGCCGCCAGTGAGAACCCGCGGCCCTCGATCGCTTCAAGCAGCCCTGGCAACCCGACAAGAGCCCTTCATCAGACGGAGCCTCACAATAGTCACGGCAGATGAACGCGAACGCTCTCGTGAGCAGCTGTGTGCTCTTCAGTCACCCCGAGACACAGCGATTGTTCAGTTTACTCCATCCTGTACACACTCAAAAAAATATTCCTGTCTAAACATAAGTTTTATGTCATTTAATTACACAGCAATTTTCCATCCATTTGGATGACATAGTTTTAACGTAAACAAACTAATAAACTTAACGTGATTCATATTTGTCAGTCATACGTAAATGAAATAGGTCAGATTGATGTGATAGTTGAGAGATGAAATGTCTTTTATCTTCAGTTGATTTCATTTGTAGTTCTTGTGTTTCTCTGTCCTTCAGTGATTCTGCTTGTTAACAGCAGGCGTTCATCATTAATGCTCAATCATCACTTCATGATCTCATGAACTCTGACGCTGCTTCAATGGCGCTTTAACTCAGTAGTGCGCACACACATGACCACTAAACAGTGTTCACTAACCTGTGAACTATTGCATCAATCTGACCTATTTCATTTACGTATGACTGACAAATATGAATCACATTCAGTTTATTAGTTTGGTTTATGCTAAAACTATGTCATCCAAATGGATGGAAAATTGCTGTGTAATTAAATTGCATAGACTGAAATATTTTTTTGAGTGTACTACTAAACTGTGTTTCTCTTCTCAACTTGATTAATGCAATGTGCAATCTACTGGAATAAATTATGTAGGGTGAATGTTAGCCGATCAATTACTCGAACATTTTCAATACAACTCATACATATATGAATCCAGTCAGGGAACCATACAAAATCACTTTGAGACTACTTATCATTCCATATCATATTACGGCTGTGTAACGCAACTGATTCATGTCGAACTCGTGTACGTTTCTAAGTCTTGAAACTCCGACACACTTTCTTCGTTGAAAAATGGTGAAAAATTATCACGAACAGCTCCATCGCCTTATTTCTCAATGATTATAGACCTTAGTCACGTTAGAGGCCATTTTGAATGAAATGAATTTGATTAAACTTAAAGTCTTTACAAGGGTTAGCACTGTGTAAAGTTCCTAGATCATGTCATTTTTATGACTCACAAAACTGTTTCATGGAGCTTTTGTCTACTTAAATGCTTTTTCTATTTTCTTTCTCAGAAAGACATTTTGTCAGCTAGACAATCGCTATTTTTCTAAACTACAGTAGACTCCATTGTGCTGCTGTCTCTCAAAGCCTCGTTTTCATTCCTGTTCAAAATTAAATATGGGACTATAGCCTGATTATTAAAGTCCATAGGAAGATGGGCGATGTCTTGTCCCTGGACAGTGACACCATGTTCAGCACATCTCCAGCCTGGACTATTGTCAGGTCTCGTTGACGCCAACGGCACGTCTCCTCTGGTCACTGGCAGCGCCACGTCCTTCCCTTGTGGGCTACATGGGTCACTGGTCACCTTTCAGATACTGCCTCCACTTCATAGATGTTTGATGGTTATGGGATGTCAAGTCACCCTTATTTATATTCATATTTCTGTTTTTCAATGCAGATTGTGTCAAAGCAGCTTTAGTGATAGAGCGAACAAGATTTTGGCTGTATGGATGAAAAAATCTAAAGAATATTTGAGAGTTCTACTGTAAGTCAAAGATGACATCATTTTAATAATTGGGTGACGTCACACAGTCAGCTGAAGTGCCGTGAAGTCCACTAGAGGGCACACACACTCTCACACACACACACATTCACTTTGGACTTCACCCCCCACAATGCACCACACACCCATTCACCCTTTTCAGCATCGCACTACATTTCCCATGAACCCCTCGTACCTGGACTGATCACACTCGCACCTGAACCACATCACTTACCACATTTAAGCACCATTCTCACACCCACTGCGAAGTCTCGATTGGCTACCGATATCATTTCTGAGCGTTATTCCGTGTCTTGTTCCGTTCATTGATTGTTCGCTGCCTACCTTGTTGGACTTACTGCTTTGGATTATTGGACTATCGTTTTCCTGCTGCCTGCCTTCGACTCCGCCTTATCTCCAGCATCCCCGTCTGATCCTGCCTGCTTCAGTAAAGCCTGCATTTGGATCTCATCCGCTGACTCGCCCATCCATTACAGGTGAACGACAGGCGTTAAACTTCCTCCCACGTTCAGTTTGTCTTAGTTTTCATGGACTTTCAGTTTGTTTTCGTTCATCACGTGTTTCTTTCTTCTATTTTCCCGCCACAATCAGTGAACATGGACACTGACTAATCATCACAGCTGTCATTTTGTGTATTTAAGTTCCTGCTTCTCATCAGCTCAGGGTCTGGTGTTGGTTGTGTCGAGTACACTCTGTCTGGCTTGTTATCTCGTTTAAAATAAATATTCTGTTATCGAATCTTCTACTTGGGCTTCATCGGAACCTCAGTGTTGCAGAAACACTTGTTTCTGCGCAACAATCATCCAGCTGTTGAGAGGGGCGATTGTAGAGGGAATTATTCATCCTGTGAAGGCAATTTTGTCACTTTACATACTGCTTAATATGAGAATGCTACACAGAACTATGATGACTTTATTATGAGTGTAGAGTCGTATGACTGTGAAGACCTAACAAAAGAAGTTGTCAAGACTGGACATTCGTCATGTTCAGTACGGCCTTTAAATAGCTTTATTAGTCTGCCAGCTTGCACTCAAGGGGAATCTGACTGGTCTGTAATTTGTGTTTTTGTGCAAGACTCGAAAAAGAAAAAAAGAAGTATCTCCCACACTGCAGAGGTTGTGTCCTCATAAATCCAGCTGACGCTCGAGACTCCCACTTTTTATGATCGCTGCTTGTATATTTAGGGGCCGAGCACTGAAGGTGCGTAGGAACCTATTGCAATAGTTGGTCTTCTTCCGCTCTATAAGTCTATGGAAGCCCATTGAACCGTATGGTAAAAAGTTGTGAAATTTGGCAGACAGATAGAGAACAGTCTGAACTGAGGTTTGACAAACCGCTTTTGAAAAATCTGCAAACAAATTCAATTCAGCGCTTGGGAAAATAGACGCAAGGCTATATCTCCACAATGCTTCATAAAGATCAGACCAAACTTGGTCCACGTCATAACAAGCATGACCCGAGGTAACATGCTGCATTTCAGCACAGCGCCACCTTCTGGTCTCATTAGATTTAGTCTGAGTCGAATGATATCCATCTTTCCCATGTCGGCCATTTCGAATTTTGACATAAAATACTGTATTTTATGAAAGTGACGTCACAAAACTCGGTGTGTGTCTTCGGCACTATGCCCTGACAGTTTCAGGGCAGCACTCCTTTGTGGTCAAAGTTATCGAAAGTTCAAAATCATTTTCGTATACCAAAGCAAAGTTGAGACATGGGCATCATAGGTGCTCTTTATCAGGGTACCATCGCAGTGACGGCGTGTAGAAATACTGCCAGATGCAAAGAGTGCAGCCGCAAGCCAAGTCACCTGATGCTGTAAAAGAGCTTGTCAGCCTCGCAAGATGCCAAGAACACAGATGACGGTCCACTCACATCGGCCTGTTAGACTCACGCTGATGAGACAATACAGCCGGGCATGAAGCCCAGCCTCGATGACAGATTCATGCCCAGATTAAAATCAGCATGAATCTGAAGTTGCAACTGACTTTATTATCCTATTGTGAAGGATAATCAAGTGAAACAGCTTATCAAAGGAGAAAAAAGGCATTTTATTAGTTGTTTTTCGAGAGGATTGTAGAAACTGAGATAATGCTGGCAGATCTGAATGTGTTTTATCTAACACGTATACATTAGGCATTATTAGTCATTAGAATCAACATTACACTTATAACTTTTATAATAAAATAAAAGCCAGTGTCTGAAATTAGCTGTGTCCAGGAAAAAAAGATTGTGCAGACTGTTAATTTTTCACAACAGTTATTAACACAAGTTGATAAAAGTTAATAAAATTCACCATAAAGCAATTAATCGGTCATTGTCACGCAAAGCTTTTGGACTCAACATAGGACTGCTGAAAAAAATATATTTTTAAGATTCTCAGTTTTTCTCACAGTGCTTCAAACCTCAAACACGTCACTTTAAATGAATGAAACAGATCTAAATCTAACAGCAATAGCTCTTGCATTTTGCCCACACAGAAAGCATAAAATCCTTCAGATAAATAAAATATCCAATTTTGACACCATTAAATTGTCTTTTGAACTTCCTCTTTCATTGCTTCATTATTTGTCATACATTATAAATTTCCATTTGCGATGTGACATAAACCAGCTCGACCACAGCAGTGTGCGTCATCAGGGTGGAAACTTAAGACAAAGGCTTTGAATAACAGCAATTGGACTAAAATAACCAGTTTAAGTTGACATGACGCAAATGAGTAGATGTCTCCATCATTAACTCCACTGCTTTAATATATAAAACAATGCAGTGTTCGAGCTCCTTTGCAAAAGGCAATGAAGCAATAAATGTGAAAAAAAAAAAAAAAAAAATTAAGATGTCTTCTCATTTAATAGAAGGTCATGCGTCCCTGCTGCCTTAAATGACCATTCACTCAAAAAAATATTTCAGTCTAAACATAAGTTTTATGTAATTTAATTACATAGCAAATTTCCATCCATTTGGATGACATAGTTTTAACATAAACAAACTAATAAACTTAATGTGATTCATATTTGTCAGTCATATGTAAATGAAATAGGTCAGATTGATGTAATAGTTGAGTTTATGAATAGTGAGAGATGAAATGTCTTTTATCTTGTGTTTCTCTGTCCTTCAGTGATTCTGCTTGTTAACAGCAGGCGTTCATCATTAATGCTCAATCATCACTTCATGATCTCGTTAACTCTGACACTGCTTCAATGGTGCTTTAACCTGGGCATTTTTCTGTGAACATAAATCTGACCTATTTCATTTTCATATGACTGAGAAATATGAATCACGTTAAGTTTATTAGTTTGTTTATGCTAAAACTATGTCATCCAAATGGATGGAAAATTGCTATGTAATTAAATTACATAAAACGTAAAAAAAAGTGTTTAACTCATTCACAATGTTCCAAACTTCAATCTACTATCTAATAAAGCTTCTCCTAATGTACATGTTACTGTATATATACAAAAACCATATATACAATCCTACATAAAAGGCTTTAAGCACAATAAATATCACAAAACACACACATAATGATGATAAACAGGACACTCTCTATACAGACCATTTCCAAAACTGTTTTGCTAACATTACAAACCTGTTGGATAAAGAACGGTCTTCTTTCAGACGTGCCTTCTTACAAATCAGGAGACGATTCTGGTCCTCGGGAGCTCTTGTGTTTAGAAACCATTTCTTTGGAAAATGTGCCACATAAACACGTCTTTGATCCATTACGTCATATTACTTTTTATTCTCAGGTTAGAGAGACACGAAGCGGCAGATTGTTAGAAGTGGAGCCAAAATCAATATATAAATATGCTGTAATAACATTACTGAACTATAAAAACATTAATGTAAGCGTAGCAATGTCCTGCTCTGACACCTGAACCAACTTTTGTTTTTGTTTTTGTTTTTTAAAAAAGACAGTAATGACGTGAAATTAAGTGACTATACAGTACTGGTTAAAAGAAATATAAAAAACAAGACTTTTTATATTTTTTTGCAAGGAGTCTCTTCTGCTCACCAAGGCCGAGTTTAATTGATCAAAAGTACAGTAAAACATTTATATTGTGAAATATTATTCCCGTGATCAAAGCTGAAATTTCAGCATCATTACTCCAGTCTTCAGAGTCACATGATCCTTCAGAAATCATTCTGATATGATGATTTGATGAAGAAACATTTCAAATCAACTCAGATTTCTGGTGGCGTGCCTCAGGGCTCAGTCTTGGGCCCTTTTCTGTTTAGTATTTTTCTATTGCCTTTAGGTCCATTTTATCACAAATCCAGTATAAACTTTCATTGTCATGCTTTTATGGTTATGCCTTCAAAGCCTTTATTTCACCATAAAGAAAGTGTTAATGATTGCAAATAAACGGTTTTATTTTACTACATCATCCAAAACTGATAAGTCACCCTCAGGTCAAACACTCCCTTGTTATTTCTTATGAAAGCATCACATGACAGTCCCCGCACAGACACGAACGATCTCTTCATGTGATCGCCGCACGTGAGGCCGGTCTCGCCAAGCACAGGCGGGAAGCACTGACACATAACAGCTTTGTTTTTAAATGTTTCTTGAGAATGACTGAAAACATTTCTTCAGGTTAGTTCCATTAATAGAGCTCAGTGTTTGGAAATGTGTTCCAGTTCTATTCTGGGAAACTCGGTATCTCTTGGCTCCCATGAGCTCAGTGTAAACAAGTGATAGATGAAGCGTGACGCTTTAATCATCCCTCAGTGTCTCCGAAAGCGATTTAATACAAACCGTCCACACAGACTTCACAGTGTAGAGCAAAAGGACGAATAACCTGCTAGAAATTGTTTGTGCATTGTTGATTAATATTCCACACACGTTATTAATCGTGAACAAGCTGCATTCGGCTTGAAATTAGGCCCATCATGCAATGCACTATTTGGATAATGATTTAAAATATTTGATCATCAAATTAATGAAAAATTTCACATATGTCCATAAGGTGCCGTTTTATGTAGAATCGCCGCATGGTGAAACATTATGTATTCATCCCAGTTATTTATCACAATTCTAAGAATTTTGCAAAATAAACCCATTTAAGCCGTCAAACCCACCGTGTTTCGAGGAAAAATATTCATAAATTCACAGGCCGTTTTAATGACATGGCAAACAGAAAACGTACTTGATGGTTATATTAATCGTATTAAATCGACTTTTCAAACAAACACGAATAAGAAGGCTACGGGACTGTGGCATATGCGTTTTAAACTAGATTTCGAAGCCTTTACGCTTCTCAGACATTCAAACATGAAGGAAAAGCATAAGCTGGAATCCTGGGACACTAAAGCAGCAGTTAACGGTATACAACAGCTGTTCATGCCCTCTGCGGAAATAAAGTTTCCGAGTTCACCCACACACCGCAGGAGAATAACCGTTCACAGACCGAAGAGCAGTTGAGTCAGCGGCGCATGAGGATCTTTTATGTTCTGCAGGAATGGAAACCTGTGATATTGAATCACCGATGGTGATGTCAGACTGTTTCTCTGGTATCCAAACATTAGACAAAATTGTAGGAAGCTCAGAATGAAAGGGTGGAAACTCATATCTGGAGCTAGACGGTTGACATGAGAACAAGACACAAAAAAAGGAAAGCTAATTTTATCATTTAGAGAAGTTTTCTACACTTCCTAAATACTGTCATCTCTTCTGAGACATCACACAATTCACTATGTGAAAGCCATGAACTAAATTTATATTTGTGCATTTGAAAGATGCGAACACCAATAACTGTGCAGTCTGTATTTCCTGGGAAACGCACAGTGGTCGCATATGAGCTAAAGGAACGTACAAAACGTTCCCCCTTTTAATTTGATCATTTTTTTGGATCAAATGTCCTCATGAGGATAGTAAACTCTGAAATCCTCGACACAGTCCCCCACATGAAAACTGGCACTATATGAAAATATTCAATAATGTCTTGAGGGTTTTTTTGAGGTCCGTGCAGGGGTAAGAAATAATCACATTAAAGGGACAATTAAAAAAATGAAACATAGTCTCCATCATAACGAAGCAAATGTGTGTGTGTGTGTGTGTGTGTGTGAGATACACATAAATTTAATATTCTAAATACACTGCTTTTTCAATTTAAAGTAGTATCACACACACACACACACACAATTACACACTCTCACACACATGTTGTGTTTTCATGGTTTATGGGGTCATTCCATAGGCGTAATGGTTTTTCTACTGTACAAACTGTACATTCTGTCCCCCTACACTACCCCCACCCCTAAACCTACCTTTAGTGTGTTTTTAAAGCTTTTTGAAATATGAGGACGCACGAAATGTCCTCATATTTCATGTTTATGTTGTAATACCAGTGTCATACCCATGACATTATACACATGTGTGTCCTCATAAATCACAAAAATGCACACACACAAACACACACACCTGGTTTGTGTGTCCCCAAACCGACCCGTCACAGAAAACATTCTGCATTTTTACATTTTCAGAATACTTCATTTAGACTGATTTATCAGCTGTTTTCCTCACGGGGACCAAAAAAATCTCCCCGTAAGGTCAAAATTTACTGGTATTGTTGTCTTTGTGCTCGGTCCCCATAACATAGGGAATACCAGGCACACACACACACACAAGATGTACATGAATAATCGTTGACAGCAGTAGCCGGTGAACTTTAAACATGTTTTGAAGCCAACGGAGACCCATGGCAACGAGGATAGTTGACAGAGCTGAACGTCTGCTGTGTGTCATGCTCCGCAGAAGAGGGAAGGAAAATCTTATGTGGATGAGAGAGTTTTTCTTTTTTGATGTTGAGTATAAGTGTCACTTACTGTGCCTTTTATTTTTATTGTTATTGAAAATGTCCCTCGAGGTTCACTTAAAATGTTTAATATATAATGTTTTACTTATAAGGTCCTCCACTCTTTTCGAGATCCACTGTCCTGCAGGGTTTAGTCCAGAGCCGAATCAAACACACCTGAACAAGCTGATCACGGTCTTCAGGCTGCGTTTAAGACTGCAGTTTCCACAATCCTATAAGATCATTACAAGTAAACTTGGGCGTGACGTGTGCGTAGTCTGTACGATGACGACACGTATTGAAATGATGCCAGTTAGTTTGGGAGAATAAAAGGTCATCAGCATGTGCTAAACAAACAGAACAAGAGGAATCACTCTTTGGCGATTGTGGTTTTTATGTGTGCAGAAAAAGAGGTAAACGACGTGCCAATCTTGCAAATGGAGCTTGAGGAACTTAGTGGTTTTAAGTTTTAGCGCCATGTCGCTTTGATCAATACGCATTTGATCCTGTTGCATTTTTATTGTCTGCTCAGTAGACGTAGGTGGAGGCAGCAAACACACTGTGAGATGATCATACTAAATGTCTACTAAGATGTCATCTTTCATCTGAGACGGCTCAAATTTTTAATCCCTTCCCTCACTTTCTTCACCTATACGTACGTCGCTGCTTGTGTTGAGTGTCCACTGCTGCCGGAACCCTCCGTGGGTTGAAATGGAACACCAAAACCCCAGATCACTTTTTTCCTAATGTATTTATTTTACACAACATGCTGTATGCCTGTATGTATGCTTGGGGCTGTTGGAGAAAAAATATATCAAATATATATATATATATATATATATATATATATATATATATATATAATATATATTTATATAAAAAATACATACAGAAATGATAATACAATAATTTTTTTCTGTCATTAATTCCTCTCCCTCATGTCGTTCCACATCTGTAAGACTTTCGTTCATCAACACAAATGAAGATATTTCTGATGAAATCTGACAGATTTCTGTCCCTCCATTGACAAAAAAGTATTAATCTCTAGTCAGCACTGGACTGAGGTTGATGCACTGGAGTCAGATGGAGCATAAAAGTGGTAGATGAATGTCAAAGCATCAAAAACATCTTCATTTGTGTTCTGAAGATGAACGAAGGTGTTACGGGTGTAGAACGACACGAGGGGAAGGAATTAATGACAGAAATGACATTTTTGGGTGAACTAACCCTTTAAGTATAATGTTGCTATGTGTCAAAATTGGACACCATTGTCTGTCAGCGGTGTCCAGTCCCGCTCCGGCACAGTAAGATCCCCGCTGTTAAATTAACACCGTTCATGTGGGAACCAGCAGGAGTGTGAACGTGACACCGGAGCCGTGTTCGAGTTCATCGCATGCTTGAGTGATTAACTGAGTGATGATTGTTTGATTATTGAAGACACCTGATGATAACGAGCAGAAACCTCCAGCCACAGCCTTAGATCAAAAGACATTAAACCTTTCATATTTCACTCCAGACTGACTTTATTTTGTTGTTAATCTACAGTTCATTTTGAGAATTAACAAAGGTTGAGATGCTGATGGATTGAAAATATTTGATCCCCGTCCTGGTGATCCGTGTTTCATGTCAGGTTTTGCAACAGTGTTCACTAAAACACACAATTTGTTGCAAAAAATAAAACAAAACAAAAAAAACAGCAACTTTACGATTTTTAGCTTCCGGTCAGGAATGAAACCTTGCATGTCCAAACTCTACTCTTCAGGAAATGTAAAAACACTGTTATTCTTTTAATGACTTAAACGCTGTATTGTCAAAGCTGATGTCGTGGCTTCATGTGTGGTCAGACACTTGAATGTGTCATTATATTATCAACATTGTACCAAAATCAAGCTCAAGTGGAGTTACGAGGTTTTTGACACACGTTTCGTCCGTCACTAGAACGGCCTCATCTCACTTACGATTCATCAACTTACAGCTTATGAGGTTTATTGCAACCGTATGAGTGCTCCGTTTTTCCTATTTAAAAACAAAAAAAACAAAAAAAAAAAACATTATAAAAGATGAAGTGATTCACACATTCTATTTAAGACGGCATTGACTATGACTCGACGACTCTTCTCCGCTCCTCAAATACGCAAACGTTGACCTTAAAAATGGCTTTTGGCAGATGCAGTCGGCATCATCCAAATGAGCCCATTCACCAAATCTCAACAAATGAATGAGAGGTTTGCTCACAGATGATAGTGGTTTTCAGATGAATGGACTGGTTGTGAGTTATGTAACCCCATTCATCTTCACCATCTTTACTCTCTTAAAATACTCATGCTCCTTTGCATCTTGTAAGTGCACTTTCACCATTCTTTCTCCCGATTATTTTGCGACCGCCTGTGAGAATTTGCTTGCGGACAGGTACGCGTCAGAAGCGTAAAGGCTTGTTTGATGTTTTGAGTGATTCAGATGGACGCTCCGACACAAGATAATCACCGGCTTCATTCCAAAACCATTCGTTTTTGCATGTAAATAGTGTGTTTTAAGGCTTCAAGTGCGTCCCTGACAGATGAAATGCCAAAAGTGAAAACTGACATCTTCCCCCTTCAATCAAGTATTATTAAAAAGGTGTTTTTCCAAGCATAATGTGTGTTTGTGCTTGGAGTCGATGGTTTTGTTTGTGATAACACATTGAAACATGACAGATTGTGTGGATGTAATTGTTGGCCAGACTGTGTCCTGTCATTCCTGTTCAACTGCAAAAATAAAAATGTTATTTATTTATTTAATATGTTTACCATTGGCACCGGTAAACATTCTCCGTTTTCTTCGCTTGCCTTTTTTGTGGAATATCCGAATCATTGTATCCAAGACATTTAGCATTATGTCACGGTAATGGGAAAAATCTGAATGAACTTCATCTCAGTAACACATTTTTCCACGGCGTGTCCTAATTCTAGAGAGCGATGTAGAGAAAGGTCAGCTTCTTGTCTGTGTGAGGTTTGGTGTTCTCCTGCATTATCTCTTCTTCCGAACTGTGTTTTCTTTCCATTTAGTGAATATACGGTTTAAGTGGACGGATTCAGCTTCACCTCTCACGGTCAGCGCACTCTCATTTGACAACCAACACATTTTCATTCACGTAGTTTAGTCTTAAATATGTTGATTAAAGTACGTGTAAAATTCCTCCTCCTGTAAAATTTGTTATTATTCGTGCTTCAAACATATAAGTCTGTGTTAAAACATGGAAGATTTACAGGGCAAAAGTGTTCTTCGTCTGGATAAATATTCACAAGATGTTGGAACGTCTTGATTTCAGGATCTACTATTATTTTCCTCATATCCTCCATTGTGCAGCTCCTCTCTTCCCAGTCTGTCAGTAACGCTCTGTTTACTTCCTGTCTCTATGAAGCCCCGCCTTCTGAAAAGCACACTGTGCTCTGATTGGTCGGCTGGAGCGGTGCGTTGTGATTGGTGATTGGGAAATGCCCCGCCCCTTACCATAACCGCCAGTTTCAACACACTACTAACTAACTCCACCAGGCCCCGCCCCTTTATTCTGCGCATGAATTCTTTAAACGAGGAACATTGTGAAGAAACGTTGATGAAGAGAAGAACTGGAACTTTGCCACCATAAACACTAAAGAAAGATAAAAATGGACAGAAGCATAATAGCTCCTCTATAAAACAACTTGAGGAATGTAGGAAAACCATATCAAAGTTTGAGATGAAAGTGCCCAGTCACCACTATATTTATATACAAATCGTGTGTATTTAGATGTTAATCTCAGAAGTCTCTTGGATGAGCCGCTGCTACTGTGAAGGTTTGAACTCTAATAACGATGTCTGTCTGATTCTTCACATTCTCCGTTGACCGCCTCAGCTCGTATCCTCTTTTAGCTGTCACGAGGCAAAGGGATGACCACATTCTCCACTTGTAATCATGGGTTTCTAAGAATACTGCGTGTCTCTACCTAGGATGATCTTAACTCGCCCTTTGAATGAATTTTCATACTGAACGGAAACATTGTGTGAGGTCACAGTGGAACTAAGCCGTTTCTCATCCTCACAAAACAGTCAATTCAGCAACAATTTACTATGCCATAGTGCATGTCATGGGATTGCTATTATTATCAGGCTCTGGTTTTAAATATACACATTACGAGCAAGTCAGGTGACAGAGATGGGGTGAGGGTCTGGGATAGCAAGAGCTAGTGTCCCGAACCGTCATCCAGACTGATGCCGAACCAGTGGGATCAAATGAACCAAAGCCGCTGGTTTACAGAAGACAGGGATTTCCTTTTCAGCTCCTAATCTGAGCATCGCTGGTTTACAGCTGTTCTGTAATGAACTTATCTGCTCTCTTGCACGATTAATCGATCTCGATTACAATACCTAAACAATCTTATTCCTAAATGACAGGGATTCGTAACCCTTTGTCAAGTCCGATCACAGCGAACATCCAGAGAGCCGCTGTCGTGTGTAGATATGAAGCAGATTCACAAACACACCACCATTATAATAATTCCGATTAATCACAGACGTTCTGGGATGAAAGTCTATAGTTCAGATATAAACACTGATGTCTACAGTAGTGATCAAAATACAGAAAATCAAATTTTGAAAGAAACTTGACGCTTCAAATGAAGATGAAAACAAGTGCCTGTTGAAAATGTGAGTCGTTGAATCATTCGCTCAAACTGTTTTAAAATAAACTGCTGCAATGAACATTTTGTCGGAACCTCTAGCAAATGGCATGTTATATCATTTATCTGCAAATACAACTGCAAAAATGCAAATCTGCTTTGAAGCAGATCAGAAATTAAAATGAAGTATTGCACTGGACACCCTCAACTGTCATGATTTACTTACTTCTGCAAAACACAAAAGACGATATCTGGAGAATGTTTCGGCTGTTTCATTTCAACACACACACGTCATGGGACAGTATCTGTATGGACCGATGCTTGTTCATTTTTAATGTTATCGTCATCAGCCTGATAAGAAAATGTGTCTGACATATTAAAGCTGATAAAATAATGTATGACTTCCTTCAGCTGAGACTCTTCAGACGTGAGAGACTGGAGAGAGTGTTCACCACGATGCTTCTGAACTGCTTGAGATATGATTGAAATCACTACAGCACAAGTCTGTCATATAGACCACATGATATTATAATGAAAACATCATAATCGTGGCTTTTAATGGTGAAACTTTTGTTTTTGTAATCAGGCTCTCAAAAATTATATAGACATTTTGATTTAGATTTATCAGCCAATATACGAGTTATCGGCTTTCAAGTATAAAGAATTATCGGCCAAAATTTTCATATCAGTGCGTTTCTAATTATATATAATTGTGACTGAAAGTGTGAACCCAAAAAAAAAAAAAAAAAAAAAAAAACACAACACGACTCTCATTCCTCCACAGAGATCTGAATGTGGACCCATCAACAGAACGATAGATGAAAACCACATTTACTCATTTAGGTTTAGTTCTATTCACGAATCTTGACGAACGATTGACTTGATAAACATTTTTAATTACATGATTGCAAGACAGAACTGTGTTGAAATGGTTAATTTTTCATTCTGATGTTTAAAAACAAACACACAAAACAGTAAATCCTGGTTTCCTGCTCAACCCATCAAACGCACTTGTTTTTTTTTTCGGGAATAGGCTTTATTCTTTATTCTGATAGTGTGACTGTTTGCATAATCATACCACCAAACATTCTGGGGCCATGAAATATTTGTGAATATGATAAAAAAAATGCTGGCGCTGACTGGGAAATTTTTGGTTACACTTTTTGGTTACAAATTTTTGGTTACATAATTTGGTACCACTTTATTTTACAGTGTCATTGTTACATATGTTACATGTATTTACTGTAGTAATAACTAGAAATTATGCATAATTACATGAAATTAACCCTAAACCAAACCCTCATCCTAAACCTAACCCTAACCCTATTACACAGTAAAATAATCAATTATTAATGAGATAATTAAGCAATTAATTAAGTGATGATTGAACGTTAATGATGAACACCTGCTGTTAACAAGCAGAATCACTGCAGAAATGAGAAACAACTGACTTCAACGAATTTCCTGAACAACTTGACAGTTGATTTAACTCTGGGGATTTTACTGTGTATTCAGTACTTGAATGTATAATTACACTGTAATACTGACACCTTAAAATAAAGTGTAACCCACAATTTTAAGGTGTCGGTGTTACAGTGTAATTATACATTTAAGTAATAATAAGTAACTACATGTACTTACTGTAGGGTTAGGATGAGGGATCGGTTTAGGGTTAATTGCATCTGCATCATTTATAGTTATTACACTAAAATAAAGTGTTACCAATTTCTTTTATTAAACAGTAAAATAGGGAGTTAACAGCGTGTGGCTGTTAACTCAGGGCTCATCAGGGCTCATCAGCTCTCCGTGAGTGTTGTGTAACGCTGGTCTCTCGAGGGGAGCTCATCTGCACAGCCATCTGATGAGCGATCTCTCCAGAGTCCCAAACCACACGTTTCCCGCAAAATGCAAACATTATTCCCTTCCTCTGAGCTCACGGCATTACCTATGATTTTCTTGGATCAGGGAAACATTCTTTACATAATGCTGTATCATATTTCTCAGCTGCGCTCCGAGGGCCGTCACCACGAGAGGAAGTCTCCGTTCGTTCCACAGCTAAAGAGAAACGAGAAAATCAACCATGTTTGTGACGTAAAATCAACCTGTGCCTGTGTGCGGCAGCAATGTGGCCCTGTGGTGTCGGCGGAGACTGTGTTAACTAGCTCATCCTCTGTTAAGACCTTACCGACTCATCAGCCAGTGGCACATATCCCAACAAACCGTCCCATACCGGCGTGATCAAAAAGATCTTAAACTAGATTAAATATTTTGACTGTTGCGATTCCAAAACGGTTTAATGACCCGTAACTCTGCCTGAGTATCGGACAAGTGTTCACTGTTGGCCAGAGGAGAACTGGCCCCCCGACTAAGCCTGGTTTCTCCCGAGGTTTTTTTCTCCATTTGTTGGAGTTTTGGTTCCTTTGGCTTGCTTAAGTTGGGGACACTTGCTTGATATTCAGCAGTGTTTTTGATATGCCTGCACTGGCGCCGTTGTATACAAACTGAGCTGAGCCGGACGATCATGTCACTGTTCTCTACAGTGCTGATATACATAAATTAACTAGACTAATAACTATTGATATTTGCAACGGAATGAATCAATAATATATAGAATAAGCTGCACAATGACACCATTTTCTTATTAATGTAAAGCTGCTTTGCCACAATTTGCATTGTAAAAAGCGCTATATAAATAAAGATGACTTGACTTGACTTGACGTAACATTGAAGCAAATCATTTAGCTTGTTTTCACTCATTGTTTGTATGTATTTACTTGCGCTATTCTCTTGTGATTCCATTTATACTGCATTAAATAATCTGTTTTGGTTGTAAACCATATTTGACTTTCTCCGCTCAGTTCCTCTCCCATTTGGTTGCACTTTATTATACAGTATTTGCACTTTCAATGCTCTTACAGTGTACTTGCCAAACAAATAATGAAATATATAAGGTAAATGCATGGGTTTAGATTAGAGCTAGTGTCTAGGTATTGCCCAGTTGTTGTAGTTACTAGTGTGAAGCATCTACGTGTGAATCAATTAGTTGTGCAATGAAACCATTCTAGGGCGAACTGGAAGCCAGAAATGGGACAATATAATTCATTTCATCATTATGAAATCCGGCATATGGAAGAGATTAGATATGGATAGTTTATGTTGAACTGAGGAGACCAGCGGCAAAATTCATGGTCTAATGAGTGAAAGCCCCTGATGATCATATTCATATTTAATTGTTGCTTGTGAGTTTGAAACTGTTCATTTTATTTAAGAAATTTGAGCAACATTAATAAATAAATGGCCTTTTGAATATCATTATAATGGTCACCGGTGCAACTGCACCACAGATGTGATTACATGCAGGTAAATGTTCAAATAATGCAGTTGAAGACACCCAATAGAGTCCTGTTTCATAAGTCTGATCCCACAGCTCGACTGCTGGGGAACCGGAGGTTATTTGGATGTCACTTTCACACAAGGAGAGACTTGCGTAATGAGTAAATGGGTCCGTAACTAACAGCCCTAGGAAGTAAACTTCCATTACCGAGAAAAAATGCTCTCTGATTCATTCACGAGCGTCTCTACAGGATGGTGTTTCTGAGGCGTCACGCCTCTGGAGACGCGCAGTGACTTCCGGACAGCGTTTTCTGTGGAGTCAGATGACAATTAGCAATTTCTAAGTAATCTGTTCCATGATCTGTGGCAAAAACACATGCGGTTCTATTAAAATGTGTTCCCCCGGTCCGGTTTCTTTTTAAAATGAACGTCATCAGATCCTATGATAAATGCTATGTAACACTGAGTGCCCCCGTGTGAAAAAGCAGTCAATAAAGAGACAAAACTATCACACAGATCCGTGAAAATGACTAAAAACACTGTATTACTCACGCCAGGTCAGTAGTTGGCGATAACACTTTTATAAAGGAAGATTACCTGCACATATGCTTTCTTTTACAGCGTCAAACGCGCATGCTTACCCATCCAGTTTGCTGCATTACGCATGCTCATGCCGTCATCGTTTTCACAGTTTTCAAAAACCTGCACTGGTTTTTAAAGCACACTTGTAAAGCCTCTTTGGCACAGACTCACTCAGGGGGTGTCTGTGGGCGGGGCTTCGCCCTACAATGATGTCATTGTGTGTGTGTGGGTGGGTGGGGGGTCAGTGTGGTTTAAGAGACTGCTTTTGATTCATAGCAATTATTAAAAAAGAGTGAGTGGATTTTTACCATTATAGTCTGGTTGTTCTCGCACACATCTGTGCTCAAACACCTTAGAAAAGTGAATTTTGCATAAAGACCCAATTCTCACTATTAACTATGACTTTTGCCTCAATAAACCTCTAATTAATATTAATAGTTAGTAAGTTAGTCATGAGTATTAATAAACAGCTAATATCCTAGTAATATATATTTGGGGAGTAACGAAACACAAGTAACTTGGTTACGTATTTAAAATAGAAAATGTGAGTCGCTGTGTTTCATTACAGTTTCATTTGAAATGGGTGGTAATCAGATTCCAGTTCCATCTGAAAAGTGTTTTAGATTACCAAAGTGATTACTTTGAGTTTTAATGTCATTTAAACAGCGATTGGTGATTCTCTGATTCTGACCGTCTGAAAGAGACGAGTTCAGTTTCATGTTTTCCACTGTTTTCTTGTTTTGAGAATCATTTTATAATTCACTCACTGTGACTTTTTCTCACAACTTGTTTTTTCCATCACAATTGTGAGTTTGTGTTTCACAATTCTGACTTCTTTTTCTCAGAATTGAGAGATTTAAACTCACAATTGCAAGTTATAAATTCAGAATTGGGAGATTTAAACTTGCAATACTGACTTTTTTTCTTGCAATTGTGAATTTAGTATGTGAGTTTATATCTCATAATTCTGACTTTTCTCAATATTGTGAGTTTATATCTCATAATTCTGACTTTTCTCAATATTGTTGTGTTTATATCTCATATTTTTTGACTTTTCTCAATATTGTGAGTTTATATCTCAATAATTTTGACTTTTCTCAATATTGTGAGTTTATATCTCATAATTCTGACTTTATAACTCTCAATTGCGACTTTATATCACTCAATTCTGAGGGAAAAAGTCAGAATTGTGAGATAAAAACTCTCAATGACCTTTTTTGTGTTTGTTTCACACTTATTAGTATTCCAAAGTATTCTAAAGTATTTAGATGAAGTCACTAAACTTGAGTAATGTAACGAAATACGTTACAAATGACTTTTTAAAGCATGTATTTTGTAATCTGTAGTGAAACACATTTTAAAGTAACCGACAGCCCTGACTATATGCAACTCGTTCATAGTGAGAATTGGACCATAAACTAAAGTGCCACTGATTTTTCACTTACACTCACATATTTATTTGAGACTTTATTATTAGTTTCTGATTAGTTATTAATAGTGTGTAGTTTGACTAAATGCCGTTTCAAATCCGCATGTGAGGTGGTTTCTGTCTCTCTGTTATCCCGGCTCGACTCTTTTCTTGTGTTTCATCCAGGGTCCGGGTCAATCCATTAGCATTGTTCTTCGACCAGTCTGCCCTTTTCCCGTTATAACAGCCCAATCCCTGGAGACCATCAGAGCCATCTTGGGCCAGTCAGTGTTGCGGTCATTTAGAGAGCGCTAACCATCGGATACGTCAGAGCTAAAATTAGCTCCTCATTCATGACCAGTCGTCTAGTGTGTTCCCTGAGGACGCTCGTCTGCGGATCGATGCCAACACACAAATAGAGACAAAAATGAGCTCCTTTCTAATCCAGAAAAGCATTTTCAGCTCTTCTTGCCAGTATTTATAGCCAAGCTTTCTCTGAATTTGGATGTTTGATTGATCATACAGAAAGAGAATACCTTGTAAAGCACAGTTATGGATTTTAGACATTTTAGGAAGATACACGAGCTGGACCCGCCCGCAGGAAGCAAAATAAATAAAAACCACCAAAATACACTGTCCATTATTGTTGGGGGAATTCCTTTCTCTTTGGTTCCTGATTGCTAACTTCGAAAACGTCAACTTTAAAATGTAAAAAAACAAAAAACAACAATTACTGCCGATGCTGCGTTTATTTAACGGAGGCTCACAGTCATGTGTTTGTCACATCTGTTTGGGTCTCGCTCTAGATTAAAGGTCTGTTTAGAAAGAGTCCAGCTGCACACGTGCCTGTTATTTAAATGTCCCGTCGGAGCAACACCAACCCAGATCAGGGATTGAGGGATTGAGCCTTCTTTTTAGTATCTATATTCAGTGCCTCACAGCTTTTAAAAATAGCGCCGAGTGTTCTGGATTGAAAACAAATGGCAGATAATCGAGTCTATTTTATGTCTATTATACAGTAAACTACAGCTGCTCTCTGCCTTCATGCAGTCACTGACATTTTACAGCATTTAACAGCTCTTTCTTACACCAGGTTCAGAGATGACCGTCCCAAGGCTGGATTTTTCAGGACTTTGTTGTAAAACGCCGCAACAATATTTACGCAAAATACGAATGCCGTAAATCTGCGAACAGTGTCGACTCACGATAAACGACTGTTTGACCCAAATAATGTTTAAATTGATCAATATTTTCTTGACCCTTCAGAAGAGTTGAGGTGGGGAATCTCACGTGTTGATATTCAGCTGAAGTCGGTTATGAAATGAAATTATGAAATGAGTTCAATTCAGCTGCAAGCAGCTCTACAGAAGACGACAGAGTCATGATTCACTTGTTCACGTGTTCAATGTTGATTCAGTTCAGTTCATTAACGTGTCGTGAAAAGCCGTGTTTATGACGATGTTATTGTTATGTAACGTGGTTCTGGATAATACGACATAAGGATATTTAATGACAACAACAGGCAGGGTTTACACTATAACATTGATGAGAACGGACACGGACTGAGGGAGAACACAGGTGTAAACGCATGAACAGATGAGGAGGGATGAACGACACAACGGATGAACAGACTAAATGAACCAATAAAGACGCTGACCAAAGAAACAAGAGCGAAGGGATGGACAGAACCTTGAGACACGTTGCGATTGTTGCGATTCCAAATGGGTTCAATGACCTGCAACTCTGAGTATGGGTCAAGTGTTCACTGTCGACCAGAGGAGAACTGACCCCGACTAATCCTGGTTTCTCCCGAGGTTTTTTTCTCCATTTGTTGGAGTTTTGGTCCTTTGGCTTCTTAAGTTGGGGACACTCGCTTGATATTCATCAGTGTTTTTGGTGTGGTTGTATGTGAACTGAGCCGAGCCGGACGATTACGTCACTGTTTTCTGCAGCGCTGATAGACATAAATGAACTAGACTAATAACTACTGATATTTGCAACGGAATGAATCAATAATATATAGAATAAGCCGCACAATGACACCATTTTCTTATTAATGTAAAGCACAATTTGCATTGTAAAAAGCGCTGTATGAATAAAGATGACTTGACTTGACTTGACGTGACACACAGACACAACCCTGAGAGTTATGATGAACTGTATGTCTTTCTCCGCTGACGCTCAGAGTTGTTTAAAGCGCTCGTGAGGATAATGATCGTTAGAAGGCAGCGGTTTCACTCTGAGATGAAGAACGGGAACGTGGTTTATGTTATGAGATGTTTAATCGTGTCAATCATGGTCATCGGTGTTGCAAAGAGCGTCACCTCAGTAAGTTGACCGAGCGGATCTCTGAGCTGGCGTGAGCGCGTGGAGGCGGGGCTCATTTGCATATTCATTGATCCGTGTGTACTAAATGAGGCAAGGGTGTAGAGTTACAGTCAAGCTATTTTAAGACTTTAGATTTTTTTTTTTCACAGGAAAAAAAAACGTTTAAACACGTCGTCAACTAGTTTTAAGGGATAACATTTTCTTCACTTTTGCACAGATATTGAGTCATTTCACTGTACAACTTCCTACAACGTGCAACATTTCTTTTGTATATTCTATTTTGTAAACTTATTTTAGTTTTTCTGTTTTTATCTTAGTGTGTCCTACTTTTCACCATGTTCCCCTGCTGTTGCTAAATGCAGTTTCCCCGCAGCGGGACAAATAAAAGTTTGAACTTACTTACTTATTGACTACAGGAGGACTTTAAAGAAAGAGTTTAGAGAAGGTACTGCCATCTTTCTTTGAGGAAGGCGACGCACCTGCTAAAATTCTGATTTCCCAACTACTAAATATGATCTTTCCATGTGGACGTGAACGCTCCAATAACGTGCTCTTCTTTGAGGCCACTCTTAACTCATTCAAAACAAAAGGCTGGTAAAGGTGTTGTTGTTGTTATGTCCATCCCATCTGCAAGACTCCTGTTGTCCGTGATTTCTCTACCCACAGTCAGTCCGTGACGTCGGAGCGGATCTGCAGTGGAGTGACTCATCGCAGTCGTTTAGTATTCTGCACATGTGGCTGCGAACACTCGCCATCTGCAAAACCACACTATAAAAATCCACAGGGCTACAAAGGTGCTAAAAATAAAAGCCCCGCCACATACGGCTGGTTGCGTTGTGTTTCACACATATGGATTGTTAGTAATATGGCCATGATGTTTGTTGGGAGAAATATCAATATTTACCCAGTGTAACGTGTCTTTACTGTGCAGTGTCAATGACAGACGGGACGTACAGTGGAGAGGAAAACAGTCCCACCAACTTCGAAATGAAGCAGCCAGTGACACATTCCTCTGGTGATGTCAGTTTGATCTTCCTGAACGCTCCCATCCAATCGGCCGTCTGCTGCCAGCTGGAGAGAAGGAGTCCAAAAATCAGGCCCGCCCCTTTTCAAAATTTGAATTTCACTCAGAAATGACACAATATTGAAGTAAAGTTCACAAGCTCCAGTTCATACAGACTGGCATAACTAACAAAGATTTAGATTAGATCATTAATTAATAACTACACAGGAACAAATGAGCATATTAATATTGTAGTAACCGCTATTGACGGTAATTACGACTTTCCCCTCAATGAACCCTTAAGTACTTCTTATTAATAGTTATTAAGGTAGTTGTTGAATTTAGGATTAAGATGTAGAATATGGTCATGCAAAACAAGGCTTAAATATTTGTTTAATAAGTACTAATAAACAGCTAAAACTCTAGTAATATGCATGCTAATAAGCAACTGTATGTTGCATTAAACTCTCATCATTCTTCATGCTCCTGAGTTTAGATTGCATGTACATTTTATATAAAGTCTTAAAGGGGAAACAACCTTCAAGTGGAGTTTTTGAGTGGAAATGGTAGTGAATTACTACATTTGGATTAACATTATGCATGAACCTCAAAAAAAAACTGTAATAATAAATATTAGCCTCTTTTTTCACATTTCATTGCTCAAATCTTTCCACAGTCCTGACACAGATCAGCGGTCTGCTCAGAGATGTGTGTTTCTTAAACTCAAACTAAAGAGCGAGACCCGGACGCCCCTCCACCTGTTCAATGAGAGCAGACGGACGGCAGCGAACCCGTGCGACGCTGCGCACCTTCATTTATCTTTCTAAGATCTGAGTCTGCCCTACTTACATCTAAATAAAGCTCAGCCTCAGCGCACTCACAATACCCAACGCCTATTTTTATCTCCCGCTGGTGAGCTTACTTTTGGGGTTGAGAGCGAAGCCTGTGAGAGATGGAGCACGAAGCCTCTGCTCTCGTTTCTTCAGTCCATCTGTGTCGTTTCAATGTCAAGCCGTGTTGTGTCTCAGACTGCGATGGGCCGCGAGGAATATCAAACAGGGGCTTGGGAATGGATTTCACAGGCTAGATTTCAGTCATGAGTTCCTTCGTTCATCTTCAGAACACAAATGAAGATGTCTTCGATGGGGTTTATCAGAACGACTCATTATTGGCCGTCACGTGTCGTGACGATCACGTCAATCACTTGTTCTGTTTTAACCATGTCTTTACTTCCTTTCTGGAGCTTGAAAGTGTGGATTATATTGATCTATGGACGAGTCATAAACCTCTCGGATTTCATGAAAAATAATGAGTTTATTTTGCAATATCAACTGAATGCTGTTTATTATATAAATAAAAAAATATTTATTTCTTGTAATGAAAAGTTTCTAGCAAGCAAAGATTCATGTTAAACAAGATGAACATACAGGATAACATGGATTAATCACGATTTTTACATAAACACTGAATAAATACTTGTGTAATGTTCAATTATTCCACAGAAAACAACAAATCCATTACAATATACAATACAATCACCGGGAAAATCATTTTATTTTTAACGCAGTCGATGCGTGAGAGACGCGTGTCGTGATCGTTCGAGTTCACCCCGCTTTGCTAAAATCACCAAATGACGTGACCTTAAACCGCAAAACGTGCAAGACTTCAATCCTTTTATAGCGTTTTGAAATGTCAGTCTATATTTAGGATTAAAATCCCTGAGAAAGATATCAAATCCATCTGTGGATCAAAATAAAATTACACAGAAAGCATCAAAATAATCACCCACCCAATTGGGTCCCGCTTTAGAAAAGAAGAAAAATCCTAATCTGAGGCGTGCAAAGATAAACATCCCGCTGGATCTGCTTGGCCTTATCATTTATGATAAATACTGCGATATTCTCACTTTAATGCAGTTTCCCACTGCTGTATAAAACAGAATGATTACTAAAATGTTTTAGTACCTGTGTGTGTCACTGCTATAATCTAAAGGCACAGTTGTTCTCTCAGACTTCTGCCTGATGGACTGTACTTTCACAGATTACTGTAAAACTGCACAGCTGGCAGGAGAGAAAACTGCTCCAACATAAACATATCTGAGTACAGGAGAAGCCAGCGCAAAACTGACCTGACCAATCGTAACCCAGAATCCTCCATTATGTCCATCAAAGCGGTCAGGGGAGTCAGTAGATGAACGTTGGTGAACTTGAATCACGTCTTGAAACAACATTCCTTCTGATGTTCATTCATGTTTATTTGATGCTATAAATGAACTAGAGATGATCGACACATTAAACACACACTAGACGCTAATTATTGATTCAACTGCTTTAAATATGAAACTGTTTCATACGTTGTCAGTGTCTCTTTGCTCCTCAATGTGTTTTTCACTGCGTGAGAACATGATGTGTGGCGTGACAGCGCATAGCAACAGTAACTAAGGGTCTGCGGTTCAGGAGTGTCTCCAGCTGCTGGACGGGTTCAGAGACGCTCTTCTGCAGACCTCCAGTGCTTATTTGAGTTACTGTTACAGCTGGAACCGGTCTTTCACTCCCTTTCTCTCTTTTGTACTATTCTCTGTAAACCCTAGAGATGGTCGTGCGTGAATATCAGTTTCTGAAATACTCAAAGTCACTCAGTCATCTCTCTTCCTGAGTACCTAATAATTGCATGTTAAAAAGTACTAAGAAATTCATGTATGGCCAGGGTTGGGGAGAAACGAAATACAAGTAACTTAGTGACGTATTTAAAATACTGTATTTGAGTGACTGTGTTTGATTTGAAATGGGTGGTAATCAGATTCCAGTTCCATCTGAAAAGTGTTTTAGATTACCAAAGTGATTACTTTGAGTTTTAAAGTCATTTAAACAGCGATTGGTGATTCTCTGACTCTGACTGTCTGAAAAAGATGAGTTCAGTTTCATGTTTTCCACTGTTTTCATGTTTTGAGAGTCATTTTATAATTCACTCGTCACTGCGACTTTTTCTCACAATTTGTTTTTTCCCTCACAATTTCACAATTCTGACTTCTTTTTCTCAGAATTGAGAGATTTAAACTCACAATCGCAAGTTATAAATTCAGAATTGGGAGAAATGAACTTGCAATACTGAATTTTTTTCTTGCAATTGTGAATTTAGTATGTGAGTTTATATCTCATAATTCTGACTTTTCTCAATATTGTGAGTTTATTTCTCATAATTCTGACTTTTCTCACTTTTCTCAATATTGTGAGTTTATATCTCATAATTCTGACTTTTCTCAATATTGTGAGTTTATATCTCATAATTCTGACTTTTCTCAATATTGTGAGTTTATATCTCATAATTCTGACTTTTCTCAATATTGTGAGTTTATATCTCATAATTCTGACTTTTCTCAATATTGTGAGTTTATATCTCATAATTCTGACTTTATAACTCACAATTGCAACTTTATATCATGCAATTCTGAGGGAAAAAGTCAGAATTGTGAGATAAAAACTCTCAATGACCTTTTTTGTGTTTGTTTCACATTTATTAGTATTCCAAAGTATTCTAAAGTATTTAGATGAAGTGACTAAACTTGAGTAATGGAACGAAATACGTTACAAATGACTTTTTAATGCATGTATTTTGTAATCTGTAGTGAAACACATTTTAAACGTAACCCACCCAGCCCTGAGTATGCATGTTTTTTTGCATATATTCACTGTGTCATAAATCTGTCAGCTGAAACTTCTATTAAAGGTGGAGCAGTGCCAGATGAACTGATCTGAGAGCAGACACGTCGCAACGTGTAACTCTCTTTACTCTCATCTAGTTTGAGGTACAAACACAGAAGCGATTAAATCAGAAAGAATGACGAATGACCACTTGCAAATTAGTTTTCTAATTCAGGAAAAATTCGGTGTTATGATGGGTGTTAGTTTCACATTCTTCGTCCAGGCCTCTCCACAGGAGTTTGACTCGCGAGGAATGCAGCCTCAATTTCTGGCCTGTGGTCCTACGTCAGACGCTTGCATAACGGATCTGTATAAATATTGCAAGTGCTCTATCCCCTCATTGTCATTTTTCCTGTGCTATTAATACCCCAAGAATCGGATTATGTGGCAAGGGAGGCAGAGGGACTAAGATTTTCGAAGTGAAACGTGTCTTTCAGTGCGGTCACGAACGAGTGATCCGTGGTTTGTGAGCTGGGTTTAATGTCGTCCATATGCCAGTGTAATTATAAATGTTGATAATATAAGGGAAACTTAGCGATCATCAACTTTTGATAAACTATATCAGTTCTGTGCATTGCTTACTAGGTTTTCAGTTAAGTTCATGATAGATTCATGAGCGTTTCATATGATTTAAAGGTCACTCGGTACGTTTTACTGACTCTCATTTGTTTTCATGCAAAGACAAAAGAAGCAGAGGCAGGTCTTTGATCGAAGAAATATATAATGAATGAAAATGATGACATTATATACAATTTCATTTGGGGTGAAATTATACGTCGATATGGACGATAAATAATCACATTAACCATAATGTTTGGTTGCAGATTATTTCAATGGTCCACTTTAGACATTCCACTAACCTTTTCTGCTCAGCATTTTCACTGGCCACAATTCTGACATCGATACCGGTGGGAAAAGCTGCCATTTACATGTGTTTAATATTCTCATTATCTCATCATTTGGCAGGAGGTTTATTAGGCTGCTGTCACTTTAAGAGCTGACCCACGGATCCATTTTACTGTTAGACGTGCGTTTACTTTCTCAACTGTGTTTGCGTTTGGACATTGTTTTTTGTGTATTTGACTGTTTAAGCGCCATAAGCAGTGAAAAAGAACTCAGTTTAGTTATGTGATCGTGCTTTGAATGTGAGCAGAAAATCTGCAGGAATGAGTAAAATTATGTGCAATACGTGCAATCCCACGCTGAAACTCAAGCCCTGTAACCCCGACAATATTCATCCGGAGCAAATGAAACGAGGCGGTTTGTGTGTCGATGAGAGAGAGCCAGAAAGCAGCAGGAATCATGTTTTGATTCTGTGGAAAATCTGTATTGGAAGTGTTTCAGATATTTCGGAATTGAAAATACTATATTTTTTTATTATTTCAGATGTCTTTTTAAAAGACTACAATTGATATATATATAGATCACAACTGATGAGAACCTCAGGTACTAAACTGTATCTCTGAGCACTGACCCACTTCGAGCAATGACCGCAGGTAGGATTTTTTTAATAGTCTCTGGCATGAAAATCTCCTTCCTCTGAATGCCACGATGAGCGATAGAGAGCAGCGTTCAGATGGCGAGAGCTGCTTCTGTGGAGAGGAGCATGGAAACACTGATCACAGAGCAAAACAAACACCACAAAACACAAAGAGAAGAAGAACGTTGCCTGTCGATGGTGAAATGTGTTGCTCACGACACGGAGACACCGGACCGTCCGCTTGATTCTGATTCAGTTGAATCGGAGCAGCTTCTCAAACACGTTGCACACAATGATTTTTAGTTCTGTTCAAATGAATGCATTCCCTCTTGAACTGTTTGTCACGTTTTGTTGTTGTATTTTTTTTTTTTTTTTTTTGCATGGAATTATAAAATGCGAGATTTGCAACAGAAGGTTCTGAACGTCACTGTTCCAGGCCAAAATAATGAGCACGATTTGTTTCAGCGTTATGCAGAAGTAAAACATATTCCTAATTTATCTGCCGGTCCGGGTATAAATCCACCGTGACTCTGGTATGACGCACAGAATTGAGTTCCGCTCACGCCTTTCTGTAAATCCAATTGAGAGATGGCGTTTTTCCAAAGATAATGTGGCAGTCTCTCCGTGATCACTCCAAACGCTTGATATTGTGGATTCCCAGCATGGTTACTGGATTAAAGTGAGTCTTAGAACTATCCCACGATTGACTGTATTAACCCCAGGGAGTGTACAAATGAGTTTTTGTTAGAAAAAATCTCCACATTTAAAACTACTAACTATAATAACTAGCTTCCAGCGGACGGAACACATTGACCTCTGACCCGACGCAATGACAGAGCAAAACAAAACACATCACGAAATGTCGGAGGTTTTCGACACGAGAGAAGAGGAGCTCGACGCGTCATTCATCGTCCGACGGAAGCTAGTTATTATTGTTCATAAAAACATTCTTACGAAAACCCGTCGCTCCGCTTCAGAAGGCCTTTATTAACCTCTGGAGCCGTATGGATTATACGCATGATGGATGGATGTGTTTTTGGGGGTTCAAAACACGCTCCCCGTTCACTAAAGCCTAGACGAGTCAGGATATTTTCAAATATATCTCAGATTGTCTTGAGGGAGAGTGAATCATGGCATCATTTTCATTTTAGAAAGCGTGTGCATTTCCATTCAGATGTTTCTTCCTCATTTGATATGCTATAAAAATGGATTTTGTGGAAAAAATGGAACTGTGATAGTGCATGTAGCTGTTGACCCCTGAATCCCCCTCTTCCTCTCTGCGAGTTTCAGATGTCTTTCGATCAATACATGTCCGTGTTGCTCAGATCGCTTGCGTCACTGGCGGCTGAAGAAGGACAGAACATTTGATCTCTGGGAGTCGTGGACCTGCTCCCTAAACAATCCCACTCTCTGGGGTGTGAGATCATTCCATCAATATGATCTTTCATAACTGAACAATATTTTGATGTTCTGCAAACATATTAATCATCCAGTGACTTTCCTGGCTTTGGTAGAGAGAGGTAAAATTCATGCATTGCATGTTTTGTGAAGCTACGGACAAACTTCTTCCCATCCACCGCGGCTCTCAAATCTCATTCTCCATTCACTGCATTGGGATCGGGTCACCCGGTCAAAACACACAACAACTGACGAGGCTTTGAATCTGTGAAACGACTCAACTAACTCCATGAGAAATCTCATGCGAATGATGTCTAATGCTATTTTATGTGCTTCTCCTCGTGTGTTTTGACCTACCTGAGCTTCCATTTGTGCGTCAGACTTGCGTCTCTCAGGATGGATGATAATTATTACAATTAAGGAGGTCCAAATCACTGCCACGGCTCACTCCGTCCACCGGCACCGCTACTGCTCCATCACTTCAACACGAGGAATCTGCTCAGATGATCTCAATCATCTCCCTCGTGAAGAACGACACATACTTATAAAACGAGTGCTTCGTACAGAAATAATGCTTTAAAACAAGATTCTTGAGAGTGCAAACACTTAAATCGGCTGAACTTTAGAGTGATTTTTGACATCTGTAGATGCAATTACATCATTTCTTCTACGGTCTTTGAAATATGGCACTGACAGGCATTTATGATCAACTAAAATACACTTTAATGCTGTTTCTATTCAAACCGGATTGTACATATATTGGTAATTACTCATTTGTAATGCTGAAGTTGCATGAAGTATGTTTAAAATATCCAAGCATTAAATGTAACATTGGATAAAACACTTCAGTTAAAATGACTTTATATGTTAGGACTTCTTTAAAGCAAATAACGATTAAAAGGCCATTTAAAGTCAAAGTAAAACTTTTAACTTAACGGTATTAAAGTTTAAATTTAAAAACACAGTCATGAAAGTGTCTCGCTCTTTAAAAGCAACTAAGTGGCCTTTATTTATTATTGATTAATATTACATTATGTACAAGTACAGTTTATACTTAAATTGGTAACCCTTTATTTTACAGTGTCATTGTTACACATGTTTCATGTAGTTACTGTAGTAATAACTGTCACTTATGCATAATTACATAAACCAAACATCCTAACCCTACAGTAAGTACATGTAGTTACTTATTATTACTCAGTCCTTAAATGAATAATTACAGTGTAACACCGACACCTTAAAATAAAGTGCAACTATAAATTTATACAATTACAGTTTCTTCTTCAGAATTAAGGCAGTGTCAGTTTCCTCAGCACCAGCCGTGATCCTTCCTGATGAACGCTCCAGAGTCCAGTTCCTCGGAGAATGTGGTTATATCACCCGTTACGTGTCTTTACGAGGAAATCAGATTTCAAGGTTGGAAATTCCTTGGCTCTAGAATCGAGAATGTAACACCAGGTCATGTTCTCTCTCCTCTCTCTCAGTGATGAAGCTCATGCTGCGTTCCAAGTATTGGAGGCTTCTGCCTTTTTTTGTTGTTGGTTGGAACCTGATTCCATCTGTTAGCAGACAAACTGATGAACAAATTGAAGATGCCTGAAAGATTAGGTTAGAATTTGCTGAAAATTAGGGCTGCATGATATTAAAGAAAAATGTGATACGCGCCAACTCATTAAATAATGAGATATTCGATATGATAACGCTTTAAGTGTTAATTATAATCAAATGCATGGGTCTTCAACCGGGGGTCCGCGACGGTATTGCAGGGGGTCCGTCAATTAATGTTTGATCACAAAAAATAAAACGTGTAAAAACATTACAAAGTCAAATTTAAATAAAATATATTTTATTTTACAAATAGTATTACATTAACAGCTTTAATAAAACCCTTCCGTCCACGTGCAGTCACGTGATCTCATGATACTGTCAACGCAGACTATAATTTGAAAATGCTACTGGCTAATAATTTATATACAATTTAACTCGCCAGAATGGATCGCCTGATAGTAAAATTAAAATGTGAAGTTCTGTTTAAACACACCAACCCGACGTCCAAGAACTAGCGGCGACGGAAGCCGACGGTGTTGTCGCTCATGTCGGCGGAAAAATATGAGCTTGAGCACCGAAAGAATTTAAGCCGACTGTCAACTAGCGCCTGCATATAAATGAGATGACTGTCTATTTAAGCAGATATATTTGTCTATATTCGTCATTCAAAAGGGGAAAGCGAAACCAAGACGGCAAGTATACAAACCATATACAAAGCAGCGCTTGCTGACCGTTTTGAATATCAGTCATGCTGATCACGTGCTTTATTCCACTCCTCTCATGTTATGATGAAAATATTCGTGCGTTCGAGTGCTCGGGTAAGAGGACGTGAAATTAGAACAAGCTTCCGTCGGTGCCGTCATGACTTATTCGCTTGCTTTCATAACTTTTGCTATATATTCTCGTGAACTGACTCGTTTACTATGCTGAACAGCCAATCAGAGTTCTCTCTCTCACCGACGCCCCGACGCCGATTCAACATGAGAATCGGCCGAAAAATGAGAAGGGTCTGACTGCAGACCGTGGGCGAGTGGAGCTCCACTCTCAAACAGGAAATACGTCACCTCCACTTGAATTAATAAAGAAGGGCCATGATGGTGTCGCTATGAGCTCTTTTAATTTTTACCATAGACAAATTTTACCTGAATATTAAAGTCCGAATCGCGAGCTATAAAGTCCGAATCGCGAGCCATAAAGTCCGAATCGCGAGCCATAAAGTCCGAATCGCGAGCCATAATGTCCGAATCGCGAGCTATAAAGTCCGAATCGCGAGCTATAAAGTCCGAATCGCGAGCCATAAAGTCCGAATCGCGAGCTATAAAGTCCGAATCGCGAGCTATAAAGTCCGAATCGCGAGCTATAAAGTCGTCCGAATCGCGAGCCATAAAGTCCGAATCGCGAGCTATAAAAGTCCGAATCGCGAGCTATAAAGTCCGAATCGCGAGCTATAAAGTCCGAATCGCGAGCCATAAAGTCCGAATCGCGAGCTATAAAAGTCCGAATCGCGAGCTATAAAGTCCGAATCGCGAGCCATAAAGTCCGAATCGCGAGCCATAAAGTCCGAATCGCGAGCTATAAAGTCCGAATCGCGAGCCATAATGTCCGAATCGCGAGCTATAAAGTCCGAATCGCGAGCCATAATGTCCGAATCGCGAGCTATAAAGTCCGAATCGCGAGCCATAAAGTCCGAATCGCGAGATATAAAGTCCGAATCGCGAGCCATAAAGTCCGAATCGCGAGATATAAAGTCCGAATCGCGAGATATAAAGTCCGAATCGCGAGCCATAAAGTCCGAATCGCGAGCTATAAAGTCCGAATCGCGAGCCATAAAGTCCGAATCGCGAGATATAAAGTCCGAATCGCGAGCCATAAAGTCCGAATCGCGAGCCATAAAGTCCGAATCGCGAGATATAAAGTCCGAATCGCGAGCCATAAAGTCCGAATCGCGAGCTATAAAGTCCGAATCGCGAGCTAAAGTCCGAATCGCGAGCCATAAAGTCCGAATCGCGAGCCATAAAGTCCGAATCGCGAGATATAAAGTCCGAATCGCGAGCTGTTTGACATATTTTGTGTGGGGGGGTCCCTGCTCCGTGTCTCGCTCATCTAAGGGGTCCTTGCCCTGAAAAACGTTGAAGACCCCTGATCAAATATATTTAAAAACTGAAAATGTTAGGTTATAACCATCATACGTGTGTCACGTTGTTTTGTGAGAAGAAAGCAACTTCTGAAAATGAACAGCAGTTTTTACTGCAGCGTTACTTAAGAAGCAAGTGTCATCAGATCTCAGTCCAGAGGGCTGGCAGATAAAGGCCGAGAACGGGGGAAACCGGCAGACTGGACAGTAAAGTAACGCTCAGAAATGTAAACACTAGGATTACAAGACCTCGCACGGGTGTGTGTGTGTGTGTTGAGCTTAAATGCTGTGTGTATAATGAGCCTCAGCTGGTGCAGTGATCAATCAAGTCAAGTCAAGTCATCTTTATTTATATAGCGCTTTTTACTATGCAAATTGTGGCAAAGCAGCTTCACATTAATAATTGGCAAATAATTCCCAAAGAAAATGGTGTCATTGTGCAGCTTATTCTATATATTATTGATTCATTCCGTTGGAAAGATCAGTAGTTATTAGTCTAGTTCATTTATGTCTATCAGCGCTGCAGAAAACAGTGACGTAATCGTCCGGCTCGGCTCAGTTCACATACAACCACACCAAAAACACTGCTGATCAATGACAGGTACAGGGGATTCTGGGAAATGTAGTGAATGTGTGTGTGAGAAAGTCCTAGATGGAGTGCCCTCTAGAGGCTGTCATGGGCACTCCAGCTGATAATCCTGACACACTGAGACTCTCGGAACGGCAGTGTTTCCTGACGGGACGCACATAGAATTACACACTGAATGCACACTTTTTTCATTTTTTTTTTTTTTTTTCATTTTTCATCATTTAGCAGACGCTTTTATCCAAAGCGACTTACAAGGGGAGCAATCAGGGGTCAGGTGTCTCGCTCAAGGGCACTTTAGTCATGGTGTTGAAGGTGGAGAGAGTGCTGTTCATTCCTTCAATTCCTGCCGGCGTGGGAATCGAACCGGCAACCTTCAGATTACAAGCCCGACTCCCTGTGTTGAATGTGCACTTGTAGTGTACTTCAAATCTTAAAAATATATTTAGAAAAAACGAATTGCAGACAATATAATATTAATGAAATAATAGTAAACTTTAAATACACCTTTCTTAATAATCAAATGTCAAATGTAATATTTTACTGTAGATCATCTTGTTTTAATAATCTTTAGTCATGCTTTAAAGAAATACACTTATTTATAATTTTATTCGACATTATATTTTTTAATATAATTTAAATGTACTAAATACCAAGTGTAATGACGAGTCAACGGGATGACATCCAAGTGCGAGCTTTAATGACAAAACGTGGTCAAACAGGCAATGGTCAATAAACAGAAAACAGAAGTGGCAGGGAACAGGCAATTCCAGGCAAACAGGTCAGAGGGCAAACATCAGAAACAGAGGAACAGGCAAACAAGACAGGGATATAACGCTCGGAATTGTAATACTAGGATTAACAAGACTTAACATGGGCTACAGAGTAAACTTAAACAGTGAACGAGATCGCCTACAGCTGCGCAGTAATCAACATGAAGGTGAGAGGTTTATGGGAAATGTAGTGTGGTGGATAGAGTCCAGGAAATAGGAGGGCGACATCTAGTGGCAGCTGGACGAAAGACAGAGCGGATTCATTACACCAACTTTATCATTGAGTAATCAAATGAGTAATTCCAAATATACGCACAACGTTAGAAATTACGTCAAAGTATTTTTTAGTTGACCATAAATGCCTGTCGGAGTGTCATCAGCACACTTGAACCACACTTCAAAGATTATGAAATTACTTAAATCCTACTTAAATCAGTCAAAAACACTCTAACGTTCATTTACTTGCAATTAAGTATCTGAAAACATCACATGTATATTCAGTAACAGTATATTATTTCTATGCAAACGTGCAAAAGTACAAAGCGCTGCAAATAAGAAAACACATGCAAATGAAAAAAAAAAAAACGTGACCATCAGTTTGACAACACGTGTGCTGCAAATCCTCACAACACAAGCAAACTCAACAAAATGTTTCAAGGGGGATTTGCAGCACACGTGTTGTCAAACTGATGGTCACGTTTTTTTTATTTGCATGTGTTTTTTTTATTTATTTGCATGTGTTTTCTTATTTGCAGCGCTTTGAGCTCTCTCGGCCACCGTACAAAAGTGACATTTTATCCTCTGATTTGTAATGCACGCTCGTGTACAAACACGTTGTGTTTTGGTGAATTTATAACTCATTTTTACAGGAATGGCAGGCATGAATTCCCGGCGTCGGTGCCGTATCCTCTTTATTTTCTTCGGTGTGTTTGTGGAGCTGCAGGTCCAGCGCTTCATCACTCCATCATGAACTCATGAGAGCAAAGATAATGATATGATGAGCAACCGGCGGTATCGCAGCAACACCGCCGCACGTAATGAGAGTTACACAACCTGGTGTGACGGCAGAAGAACAGGAGCTCTTCATGCTGACGTTCTCTGCTGTACTTTCAGATCATATCTGATTTGCAAGTGAAGTCGTGCTAAGCTCTCTGGAGATCATTACTGCATCTGATGGGACTGGAGGACAAACACTTCCCTGCGACATTCATGCTGGAGAATAAATCAGAAATGAACTAATATTTGTTCTGTTAGAAACACTACAGAGTCGATGAGGCCGCAAAATAAAACACGATGAACGTCACCAAAAATGCTTGTCTTTGGGTTTCATGGCTTTGCTTTCTTCATGAAGCCCCAGCGTGTCATGAGGGGTGGGTTTCTTCCCACTAATGGGATTCCAATTTTAGGCACATCATTTAGAATATGTCAACGTTCAAGTTCCATTTCCCTTCCAACCCTCGCAGGATCCAATCCCTGACGGATGTCTTCAATTCAATCTCACCTGATGAGGCTCGTTTTATTAATCAGACGAATCGCAGCTCTTCCTCTGTAGGGCTTCTTCGACCCAGAAACCAAACATTACTGAAGTACCGTTACATAACGTTTACTTGAGAGAAATCTGAAACGACTATCGGGTTATCGTTCACGCCAGGCTGGAAGGTGTGTGTGTGTGTGTGATTGTGTCTGTGTTGTGAGAGCTGATGCTGTCTTGAGAATCTCTGGAAGGATTTGACTAAAAATATGCAATGTAAGGATTGCTGTGGTTTGATATGGAGAAGATGGAGGAGGACGGTCCAAAACAGCAGGCGGCATGAGTCACTGAACAGCCTTCTTCACGTTATTATGATTATTATTATTCCATTTTTCATATATAGGCTGGGCTACGATTCTCCTGTAATGTGGATTTTATAATATGAGGAAAAATATTGTAAATTAAACCTCTGATGAGAAGTTCAATTCAGTTGCTGTGTTACCCTAATGGGTTTGTCCCTTGTGTCCGACCTCATTAAATCAGAACACCTTAATGGTTTTCTACCAGATCTATTCCAGAAGGGGTTTTGTTACGTAAATGTCACCGTGTGTGTGTGTGTGTGAAATGTACTCCAGATTAGTGGAATTTGCAGCAACTTTAAAATCTCCAGGACACTGACTGTAGAGTTCGGCCTGTTTTACAGGAAGAGAAGGATTCCACTGCCCTCTAGTGGTGTGTTTTCACCACTGCAGGCAGAGCTCTTTTCAAACGTCTGTCTTTCTTTAAAGGGTTAGTTCACCCAAAAATGAAAATTCTCTGTAATTGCTCACCCTCGTGTACGACTTTTGTTCATCTTCTGAACACAAATGGAGATATTTTTGAATGAAATCGGAGATCCTTCTGTCCCTCCATGGACAGTCTACACAACCACCACTTTCAAGCCCCAGAAGGCAGTAAAGACATCATTAAAGTAATCCATGAGACTCCAGTGGTTTAAACTCAATCTTATGAAGCGACGCTTTGTTTGCCCACTTTATTTACCCGCCATTGTGTGTTCTCTTCTCTTCTCTTTTGAATAATAAGGTTAATATATTATTATGTTATATCTATATCTATATCCACCTTATTTAAAATGAAGCACTCATATCTCAGGAGTTTTAAGGGTCCAGGCCGACAGGAAAGCATTCATAGGCTTTAGGGTACATTTGAAGACGGCAATTTTCTTAATGACCGTGTTATGAGTTTTCGATAATCCTCGACCTGAGGAGTCTAGAGAATTGTAGTGCAGTGGTTCTGAGGTTTGTGAAGCATCCAGCAGCTGAAGGAGAAGTTCTGTGTGAGATGTAGCGCCGCCCGGTGGCTGATTTCTTTTTCCAACGGCGGACATGTTTTTTTAGACATGTGAAGGTCCTCATAGACATGCATGGCAACTTGGACAAGGACAATACATGCCAACTTTCACGTCAATCAGACGAACTGTTGTGTAGATGTAGTGGTTTTCATGCCCCCCCCCCCGAGTGTTTTTGACTTCCGCCTGAGCTCGGACACGTGTACCTGGGTTTGGTGAAGAATCATATATTATGACAGCGTACTTACAAAAATACATTATTTTATTTCTCAAATTGTACAAACTTGCTAAAGTCATTGGTTTGAAAAAGTATTAGGTCTAACTTGTCATGCAAACCATATTACTTGAGCTGGTAAGAGTTTATACTGTGTGTTTCTGAGAGTGAGCAGGAAAACACTCCGGCCCTTACAACACTTTAACAAAACAAATCACTGTCGTGGTTTATTTCCCTACAAAATGCCTCCCAGTGATGTTTCTCGATCAATGTTCAATTAAAAATAAAAAATCCTGCAATCATAGAACATGTTCCATGTGCCTTTAGACCTCCACGCGTTTTCAAACATTAACTATTTCTGTTATTATTATTACTTCTGAAACATTTGAGTACTTCTGATAACATTGATTGTGATGTTCTACTGACATCTGCTGGTCTAAAGGATTACAGACACTCTTCTGAGGAGAAACCAACAGAAACAGTATTAGATAGACAGACAGATATAGATAGATAGATAGATAGATAGATAGATAGATAGATAGATAGATAGATAGATAGATAGATAGATAGATAGATAGATAGATAGATAGATAGATAGATAGATAGATAGATAGATAGATAGATAGATAGATAGATAGATAGATAGAAAGACAGACAGATAGATGATAGAGAGATAGATATCATCATTTTTTAATTTATATTCCCTCATAATCTTTAATCAACTATTTGTTTCCAGACAATGTTTAATATCTCCAAACTTACAATTGACATTTTTTTTTTTTGCTTCATATTTAATGAGTTTTCATCATTTAATGGGACGACAGTAAAGATGAATGAACATGATGAGTGTTTTCACTGATCTTTGGTCTGTAATACATATTAGAAATATCAAAATTTTACACATATTTGTTTTGGCAGTTTTGGATCAACTCATTTTCTAATCCTCAGACGAGGTCCCTCTGCTGTAACCCCTCATAAGCAGCTGTGGTGAGAGAAGCACTGATGTTTCACACGAGGACTCCAGCAGGAGCTTCACCTTCTTCACAGTCTCTCCAGTGAGCGTCAGTGACGTCAATCCGGGGTTTTGCAGAGTTTGCTGCTTCAGTTGTTGTGGTGTTGATTCACTCTGGTTCTGAATGATTGTGCAGTGATCAGATGCAGTTTACATACAGTGTTTGCAAATACTGTTCTCTGGCCCAGGTCCAAAATGACTAACTAATATCACCAGCACATGGGAACGAGTGAAGAGATCTAGTCAGGAGAAGAAGCGCTTCCAGTCCTTGTGTCATCAATGTCTTCATGCAAACGACTATTTAGACCAAAGATATCCCAAACTCAGTTTATACCATGTTCTCAAAATAATTTTGCATAGTTTGAGGGGAAAAAATGTTGACTAGTATTCTCTCTGTCTCTCTCTCTCTCAGAAGCAGGCAGTGTGACACTGACACCCAGTGGTGGACAGCTGTAAGATCAGCTCAGTGAACTCAACACACCTGATGTGTTTTTAAAGCATTTCTATATCGTTTGTGTGTCTGTGACAGAAAATAACATTAGAAACTTGAACACTTTAACTCATCAAAATAATTCAATTCAATTTCTACACTTTTTCAGTTATATGACATTCAACTTGATTTTTAAGTCAGTGTAATATAATTGACATGCAAATGACTTGTTGTATTTTTAAGTTGAAATTGAAATGTTTTTTTCATGCTTCAGTTGTTTGTGCAGATCGCTCGAGATGTAAAGTGCTTCTCGCAATCCATGTTGTCTGTCTCTAAGCAATTTTATTTTTATTTATTTTATTTCAGACTTCATGGGAGTGAGATATGCTGAAATTAAATCTCTCAATTAGATTGAATCTGAAAATGTGGACGCTCGATTCATATGGATAATGTTCCTGATCTCTTCATCAACGTCTTGAAGTGGTATTTTTGTGGACTGAGGGACAGAACGCTCTCAGATTGACCACAGATTTTTCTGAAAGTTCCCTTTAACCCAGAGTACGGCCTGTGGGACCGTGAACTAAAGAGGCTGACGGGACGTCCCACAGGAGACGCTGTAGTAAATAGTAATTGCATTGGTCGTTTCCCCACATGTGCTGTTTATGGCCATTTGGGTCTCACCTGTACAAACACAGATGTGTGACTGAATCTGAGGTACGATCTGAATACATCTGACTAAAGAAAACACACACGATCTTTAATGCCTGTAACTGTTACTGTAACTGTTACTGTAGTGTTCTGCTGGTTCTCGAGCTGTGGGTTCTGTTATAGTTCAAACTAGATGGGGAAAAACCCTTGTGTTCTCAGGAAAATCACACACACACACACACACACACATGTTGTGTTTTCATGGTTTATGGGGTCATTCCATAGGCGTAAAGGTTTTTCTACTGTACAAACTGTACATTCTGTCCCCCCCCAAACTTAACCCTCACTGAAAATATTCTGCATTTTTACATTTTTAATTAAACATTGTTTAGTGTTTTTAAAGCTGTTTGAAAAGTGGCGACATATGAAATGTCCTCATAATTCACCTTGAAGTTGTAATACCAGTGTCACACCCATGACATTATACACATTTGTGTCCTGATATGTCACTAAAACACACACACTCACACACACACACTCTTCGCTCACTCTCTCTCACACACACACACACACACACACACTCTCACTCACACTCTCACTCACACACACCACACACACACACACACACACACACTCACAGACACACACTCACAGACACACACACACACTCACAGACACACACACACACACACACTGTATGTGTGTGTGTGTGTGTGTGTGTGGTGGGGGCTGAAGGCTTTTGGATCCCGCCTTCTGTTCGGATCTGGACACAAGTCCTCGTCAGCATCACAGGCGATGTCCTCGCGGGCATCGGGGAAAATATGGCCTTGGATTGATCCCGCCTCAGTGTCTCCTCACGTCTCTTCCGCAGAGAGTCACACGGGCGTGTGGTTGTGATCATATACTTCCCACCGCCACGCAGAAAAGAATTCCTACCATCATTGCCTCCATAAAGTTCTCAAAACGCTTCTCCTGTTGGTAGAGCTGAGAGACGGACTGGTGTTGTTTTCAGGAGTGTGTGGAAGTGCCTACAGCTTCCAGATGAGTGTGTTATTTCGAGTGTTTTCCCAACGGTGATTTAGTTTTCGAACAAAGTGTCTAATGTAAGAAAACGCGTGCAGTGTTTCACAACAAGTGTGTTATAGAATTGCAAACAAAGTGCAAAGTGGACGCAGTGTTGAAGGTTTGCCACAGGAACTTTAGGTATTGAGGCTTTGGTCCAAACATTCGCTTTTAGTGTGTAAGCGATGCGCAGAAACTGTAAATATGATGAAAGGCGACCGTGAAAGTAAATCTGCATCGTTTTCACTTTTGATCTCTCGTTCAAACAGATTCACAAAATTCGAACCTTTCATTGAAGTAAAACTACTGAAGCGGAGGGAAAATCTCTTCATGAATGTTTCCTCCAGTGTCTGTAGATGTGACGACAGCTCGAGTCTTCTGAGGCCAGACGTGGTTCCTCCAGTCCTCTCCTCTTCAGGGTTCTTCGGGTTCATTCTGTGTTGATTTTTGGATCATCTGAGCACTGCCCACTGTCAGGTTTCTAGCAGAAGCGGTCAGGTTCAGATCTGAACGACACGTCCAGGACCTCCAACATTAAAGATCCAGCGGAATATTTAACTCCTTATCCCTGTTTCCACCAAATCCATCTGATGGGTTTGCTGCCAAAAAACTATTTTTTTAGTTTCATGTGAAGCCGGTGCCGTTTGAAGATCCAGTGGTGTCTGACAGTCAGTTCACGGAGGATTGGATCAGTGTTTCGGCTGCGTTCACTCTTGTAGTTCGGTTGGTTTGGTTCGTATAGTCACATATAGTCCTGGTCCTCTTCGCGTTCACACTGGCGTTTTTAACAGAGAACCTGAAGTGACCGAACCGAAGGCTCAGGGATACGGTCACGACCCGATCGGTCGCTTTTATGACGTGTATTTGGCGACCGAACATTCAAATCAACGCTGTGTTCTGGATTAAACGCCATCATGCTTTATTTTGACCAGCTGAGAATCACGAAGAGCTCATCAAATGTTCAAAACGTTCAGAACAGCAGCAGGATTTCCTCCGTTGAACACAGAAACAGAAACTTCACCTCCTCGTCGCTCCACGTTTGCCCTCGACTCATTTTGGATTTACCGATTTTTCAAATCAGCGACTCGTAGCGTCGCATCTCGTGACATCACGTCCTGTTTTTGGTTGCTTTACGTGTCTTTGGTCCGTGTGGCGTTCATATATCCATCGAACCGCACCAGAGTTCGTTTGGAAGCGGACCGAGACCCGTGGTCCCGGTCCGCACCAGGGTTCTGATGGCAGTGTTCACATGTGTTCAAACGAACCGCGCTCCCTGAAATCGAAGCACACTTGTCAAGTGTGAACGCAGCCTGACTGATTGTGACCTCAAGCGTCCAGCTGTGATCCTCAGAGACACACGTGCTCCTCACACAGATCTGGGACATCTGCAGCTGATTGGGGCTTCTGAATTATTGCCCTGATGGTGGAAATGAGGATTTTCAGTTCTGTTTTGTGCCAATAATTGTGGCCATTTATTTATTTCATAAAGAGATTTTCCCCCCAACTTTCAATTCTTATACTTCAATGAAAGGTTAGAATTTTGTGAATATTTTGGATATTTAGCATATATATATAAATATGCAGGGTCGGGGAGTAACGAAACACAAGTAACTTAGTTTCGTATTTAAAATACACAATTTGAGTGACTGTGTTTGATTTGAAATGTGTGGTAATCAGATTCCAGTTCCATCTGAAAAGTGTTTTAGATTACCAAAGTGATTACTTTGAGTTTTAATGTCATTTAAACAGCGATTGGAGATTCTCTGACTCTGACCGTCTGAAAAAGACGAGTTCAGTTTCATGTTTTCCACTGTTTTCATGTTTTGAGAGTCATTTTATAATTCACTCACTGTGACTTTTTCTCACTATTTGTTTTTTCCCTCACAATTGTGAGTTTGTGTTTCACAATTCTGACTTCTTTTTTGAGAGATTTAAACTCACAATTGCAAGTTATAAAGTCAGAATTGGGAGATATGAACTTGCAATACTATTTTTTTTACTTGCAATTGTGAATTTAGTATGTGAGTTTATATCTCATAATTCTGACTTTTCTCAATATTGTGAGTTTATATCTCATAATTCTGACTTTATAACTCAATATTGTGAGTTTATATCTCATAATTCTGACTTTTAAAGTCAATATTGTGAGTTTATATCTCATAATTCTGACTTTTCTCAATATTGTGAGTTTATATCTCATAATTCTGACTTTTCTCAATATTGTGAGTTTATATCTCATAATTCTGACTTTTCTCAATATTATGAGTTTATATCTCATAATTCTGACTTTTCTCAATATTGTGAGTTTATATCTCATAATTCTGACTTTTCTCAATATTGTGAGTTTATATCTCATAATTCTGACTTTATAACTCACAATTGCAACTTTATATCACGCAATTCTGAGGGAAAAAGTCAGAATTGTGAGATAAAAACTCTCAATGATCTTTTTTGTGTTTGTTTCACACTTATTAGTATTCCAAAGTATCTCAGCACATCACTGTCGATGCTGTACCAGTGGAAATGTATATTTGACTGAACTTACTCTAATTCATCCTCTTTTCATATCTATAAAAAATATATAAATACACCAGTAATGCTTTACATGAATTCAGAATGAACAATAATTTTACAGCAATTTATTAATCTTAGCGAATGTCAACAAACATTAATACATTCTACATTAACTAACATTAACAAAGGTTAACATATGCTGAACATGTAGTTTTGCATTAATTAACGCTAACAAACGAGAGCTTATTACAAAGCTGGGTCTGAAATAATACAAGCACACAAAGGACAACGGAGCAAATTCATGTTTTGTATAAAATACATCAAAATATGAGATTTGTGGATCATACTGGCAATCTCTAAACACGAGAATTCACAGAAACACATTTTCCTTTGTTTTTTTGAAAATGAGAATTTGCATGTCAAATTTCATGAATCTCCTTTTTCCCGCGCAGACTCGCCGCCGGAGGCGCTGGAGAGCACTGGAGACGCAGAGAAGGAAACAGAACAATTCACATAAAAGTCCTTTCATTCGAGCTTTGCCATTTTTCATGGTTTTTGCCACAGCAAATCATCTTTATTGCCTGTAAGTCAAAACATTAATATCTCCAAAGCAGCGTGTTTGTGTGCAGCTCTTCGGAAGATTATAGTTAAAAACACAATCGAACGGGCACAAAATGCTTCAGTTCAAATTTAGGCTGCAAACTGTGAAACAAGTAACTTGTGGGTCTGACCGGAGACTTTTTTTCCGTCAAGCAGATGAAAAAGAAGTTTGGTCATAAATGTAAAAAAAAAAAAAAAAAAAAAAAAAAAAAAATTTTGATTTGCATGGACAAATTTAGTCTCGCGCGTAAATGATGCGCGTGTCCGACCCCAGAGCGGCTGACGCGATATCAGCTTCATAAAGGCATTGTGTGAAATTAATGCATTTGCAAATTGAGAACCTGCCCTTGCATGATGGCGGATGCGTGTGTCCGTGGGGCAGACCGCAACATTCGTGCAGCTCAGCGGCGCTGAAGCCTCGATCGAACCTCTGGACTCGGATTCGGGAGCTGCGCGTCTGCGAGAGAGAAAATGCCCCGGAAAGACCCGCTCGTTTCGTCATTTTGAGATCCGAAGGGGAGGATTTCTTCATTCCCAGAAAATTTCTCCGCATGACCCGCATCATTTTGGGAGGTAACAAAGTGGAGCACGCGCGCCTTCCCTCATTCACAAATGATACAATGTAACGGGCGCTTTGATCGCAGGCATCCGGAGCTCGTGTTTGCGCGCGCGGTAAGATCGCATCCCGATTCTCTCAAATGTGCATGATTTTTTTTTTCCCCCTCTCTCGCTCTTTTTTTTTTTTTTCCTTTTTTTTTTTCTCCCCCCTCTTTTTTGTGCGGAGCTGCTTCGGAAATAAAGTTTTGCAGCGAGTTTGTGTCGCGGTGAGTTGTTGCTCGGTGGCTTTTGCGGGGAATTCGCGGAGTTGAAATCAGACGGGGTAGGGTAGAATCTGAAAACACAAAAAGCACACGCAGCAGCCATGTTTGCTGAATTTTCCCGTGAATTCTGGCCCCGGTCTCCAGCGTGGAGCGATGGGAAGCGGAGGTGAGCTCGAGCTCCCGCAGAACTCCTCACGCGCCGAACTTTGATGCAGGTGAGAGTGATGGAGTGTGATTTCTGCAAGACAGTTTTATTTTCGATGAAATCCGAGTGTAAATGTCGTTTTCGTTTTTGCAGCGAAATTAGCGCCCTCTGTCGGCAGATATTTCCAGAAATTAAGAAATTACAATTAATTTTGCTTGCAGGCATATTTCCGATTTCATTTTTTTTCGCGTGTTCGACACTCATTATCTCTGTGAATTGGATTCCATTTGGATTCGTTTGGTGTGAACAAACTTCATGCATTCTTTTTTTAACATCAACACATTTGCTCAGTTCAAGCAGCACGCACACACACACACACACACACCAGCAGTCAGATGGAATGCTCACACCAGTCTCAATATTTCTGCTGGTTACAGTAGGGAAGTAAGAATATGTTCAACTTCCTTTTAATTGCAGTGAAAAATGGTCAGTTTTGAGCTTGAAGGACGCATTTAAAATATCTCCACGGTTTAGGAGAAAAAAAAAAATTCTGTTATTAAGAGTCATTTTGTGCGTTAAATCTGGTGGCCGTGAAGGAGTGCGATTGTCTGTCAGTGGCTGAAATTTGATGACCGGTCCTGTTTTTAATCTCTTCTGTCTGGAGGGGAAAAAAAAAAAAAAAAAAATCAAAATCAAAACAAAGATGTCCGTGTCTGTTCAATACTTGTGCCTGAAACGAGACGCAGAAATGCGGCGTTGACAGTAATTTAACAGTCGCTGTAATCATTGACAGACGTGCCGTTCAGATGTGTGTGGAAATAGAGTTTTATCAGTCCATTTCTCCGTCTCCTGAAAGCAGTGTGTTTTATTGTGACCCGGTGTTTTCTCATCATCTCATTTCAGAGAAAGGGCCCAGCGTGTAAGAGGCTTTAAAGGGACGGTTAATAAATGAGAATGTCATTTACTCATCCAAACATTCACATTCATTGTATGGACAAAAAACAACAAAAAAGTCGTGCAGGTTTGGAACAACATGAGGGTGAGAAAATGACTGAATTGATTTTTAGGTGAACAATGTCAAACTCCTTCGTATCAGGCTCAAATCTAATGAAAGTGCTAGTTTATATTTCCATAAAACATGCAGTCAAGTTCATTAGCAGTGATCTCACCAGCAGGACCGTTTTAGAGCGTGCGTTTGTGAATTTCTGAGCGTTTCTTCCGTGACAGGATGAGCTGGTTTTGCGTATTATTTCGAAATGACGTTGAGGTTGTGGGTCGACAGGTTTCATGGCTTTTTTTGTTGTTGACATTTTAAGAACCTCGACTTCCGTTTACAACTGAAATAAAATCCCACGTTTCTCCACGTGAACTTTGGAACCATATAAATTCCTTCCTTCAAATCTGAGGACGGGAAAACGACGTCGCGGCGTGGATGTCAGAGCAGTCTTATTTTCAAACGCTCTTCATGCCGCAGTTTTATTTCAGTCGTGAACGGCTTCTGGTCGGGAGTAGTAATCAGATCTATATTGGTGAATCAGGCCCGTTTTGGTCCGGATTTGCTGCTCAAACGCACAACCCACACTCTGCCCTCCAACTGTTACTAATCTAAGAATAGAATTTTCATGGAAATTTTCAGAAGCCTGCCTTTCCCCCTTTTGTGTAATAAATTTAGGGATTTTCCATGCGAGGCGTCCGGGCTCTGTGATTTTCCACTGCATTTCAATGTCAGTTGATGTAACTTGGAACAAGTGGCTAATTTTTAACCCATTGACCCTTTTGTTTTCAGATCTTACTCTCGTTTGGCTGAATTCAAGAAAAGCAGACGAGGAGGGAGAGAAATATCCGAGAGCAGCCGACTCCTCCGAGCTCTGCGCCACAAGGTAAAGCGCTTTTCCCGAGGGCGTTTTCATCAACGCCAGGTTGTGACGGCGGTCTTTCCGCTGCGTGACGGCTGCGGCTCTGGAAGTGTCGTAAAAGTCGTCTGGAGCTCGTGTGTGTGTGTGTGTGTGTGTGGTGTTCTGACGCCGAGCGACTGCGTCGTTTGAAAAACGGATCCAAATTAAAGTCGTGTTTCTGTTCTCAAATCTGCGGGTGAGATTTCACAGGAAGGATGACGATTTAATTCAGACTTTCTCTGTTCTTCACACAGAGCTGTTGAATGCTTTCAGAATTCTTGAAATATGGCTTTCTGTTTGGACAAAAAACCCCCCAAAAAAACATACATATACGCAATGAGTTTAAAGCTCTTCTTTAATTTAATTTCTGAATTGAAATCATTTTAATAGGCCCTTCCGCATCCCTAATGAAGCACACGATCTCATACTGAAGAAAAGCCTTTCAGTTTTGCATCAGCTCTTTTTGCTGTAGCTGTTGTTGATGGACTTCTTTCCCAAATGTTGGTCCCTATGAACCGTAAATGGGGAAATGATGCACACTTACGGTCCTGAATGGTAATCTGACCAACTCTATAAGTTCATAACTTTTGAAACTTCTCATGCGGATGACAACGTAATCGCCGTAGAGTAATCCGTTTTTTCACCACTCCTATTTCAAGCTTTCTGACTCGTACCCAAGCTGACTCAAATGATCTCTGGACGGAGCCACACAGAAGTGACTGAACAAAATGTTAATACTCAGTTTTGAGTTCTGATGATGTGAAATTAATCACACCGACCCAAAATCAGATTATATTCTGTTTTTTGGCAAAACTTGGAGCTATCAGATTAAAACTTGGCACACTTCATCAGCACTGTGATTTGAGGGTGTGTACCAAATTTGGGAACAGCGCCACCTACAGGTCATGAGATCCAAAATTTAAAAAAAAATGTTTTTTTACCTTAAATATATTTAAAAATGTCTCTCAGACGGCGCTCACGTAGCGCAATGAATTCTTTCTCTGCTTATTTCACTACAACGGCGTAAAATCACTTGTTTTTAAATTGCAGCGCTTAAAAGCGCATTTCCGCGATGGCTTTCGTGACCGTGCAGCGCGGTAACGTCACGTGAGGGTAACCGCGGTGGAGACGAGTCCAAAAATTGACTTTTTTTTTTTTTTTTGGGTTGTAAAATGCCATGTGGCGTGACTTCCCAAAATTTGTCAATTTACGTATCTAAATTACATTTATGCATTAATAATTCACAAATTTTGGTCAAAAATATTCGTATTACCTTGAAAAATATTTAAAAACGTCTTTAAAGTAAGATTAAGATGGAGTAAATGACGAGCGTGTATATTTTGGGTGAGTTATTCTTCATAAAGCGAAGCGTCTGAGCTGTAGGAACGCAGATGCTCTGCTATGCGGCGTTTCCTTTAAATCCCTCAGAAACTCCATTAATGTCCTGCTTTTTCCCAAAAGCAATGAATACAGAATGACTCTGATGCTGTGGCTCTGTAGGATAATGCTGAGCACAACTGCCTTTATTTCACTGTAGGATATGTAAATCTGGGCCTTATTTTGGATTCTGGTAATTGTTAAGGTTGCATCACTCTGGGAACTAGATTTCATAATGTGCCGCGTTGAGTCCATGTGTTGCTCAAACTGCTAAACCGACAGCGTCCGGAGAACTCCGACAGGAAATTACCACATAAATTATGACTGTGCGAATGAATGAAGTTTTTTGATTGGTTGAGGAAATTTTGATATTGGACTTTATTTTTGAAATGGTTTTTATTTGGACACTTAAATGGCAATAATGAGTTGAGTGAGTCATGTTTCTCCGTACATTTATAGTTCATTTTCCTGGAATATTTAGCCCTGAAAAGTTTTCTATTATAATATAGCAATGAAGTAATGTCTTTCCCAAGATTTTCACTAACGTCACATTTAAAAGGCATTTAATCTCATTTTGATTTGGCTCTAAATGTATTAACGAAAAATAAAACCATAAGAGAAAAAAGAAACTAAAATGAAGCTACTTTATTATTTAATGTAATATAGCAACAGCTAGTTGTCAACATTTCTTATATTCATTGTTTTATTTTATTTAATTGTGGGTATTTTAGTACTTCGTAACTATATAGACAAATAAAAAAAAAAGAAGAAAAATTCTCCATTTCAAGAAGCTTCTCTCACTATATCATTATCAATCCCTGATTACTAAATGTTTTAAAATGACAACGAAAACGAAAAATCGAAAAATCTTATTCGAAACATTAAGAGAAACTCTAATAGTATATCAGTGATGCTAAAACGACACTGCTTCACATAAACCAAAAGAGATTTGATAATCTGGTGTGTCATTCCAGTGGTGTTTGTGGTTCTCCAGTGACTCGTCACACACGCTGACCGTCTGAGCGTGTGTGAATCTGAGCGCTGGCGTTCGGGATCTGGAATCTCAGCGCAGATTCGGTTCAAGCTCTTCTGCAACGTGGGGAATTTCGAATCTGCCCGACCTTGCCGTAAGACAAAGTGCCCCCTAAAATATATCCATTAAATGATTGGTGTCGTTTCAAACTTGTGTGACTGACTGACGTCTGTGGAGCATAAATGCCATTAAAGTATGTTTTGCTCATGCTTTCATGGTGTGGAAAAAACCGAAAACAAACACCGAGCCGTTTTCCAGTAAATCATATTTTGTGTTGCGCAGAAGAACGGCATGCATTCAGGTTTGGAGTGACACGAGGGTGAGAAAATGACAGGAATTTCAGTTTTGAGGAAATTCTACCTTTAAAGACATGGTAAGCGTTTGACAGATATGTTTTAATATTTAACCTTTTAACTGCCAGCCCTTGTTTTGAACATCTGAGCTTGACTTTGCTCAAACCTAAGGTTGGTCTCTTTTTGAAGAAGACGCTCCATAAAAGCAGCAAATGAACGTTTCTTTTATACAAAAAATATATGTATTTCACAAAATGGTTAGATCCGACTCTTTTATCGTCATTGTACGAAAAACATACTACGGAAATGTAAACTTGTCAGCGTGTGAGTTAAAGAAAAGAAGTGCATGTTACAAACGAAATGAAGAAGCGCTCGTGACGTTGTTGCACATGCAGTTCTTGCGTGTCAAGAATGCATTGTGTTTTCAGGTCAAAGTTCAATAGGGTGACCGCTTCTGGAAAAAAACATGACGTTTGGACTCGATTGGCTAGAAAATCAAAGCCTAATTTGACGTTGATATCAGAAACCAAAAGGAACCATTTTCATGGAAACACGGTGTCCAATTTCAAAAACGCTTCTCCAGACGGACTTTAAGGGTTTAATCTTTCGAATGACGACGACAGGCCGATGCCGTGTGCTTCAGTCTTTCAGCTTGTTTAACTGTTCGCGGTATCAGCGACGCCTTTCCTCGATTGGAAGTGTCGGGACACTTTTCAGGAAATGGAAGTTGTGTGTATTGTTTTGCTGTAAATGGCAGCCTCCATTCAAGCCAACACACACTCCATGGGATTGAGCAAAACCGATGATCCATGTTATCCCAGCATGATTTGTGAATGTTTCAAAGAGCATCTTGTGTGCTTGGGTGGAAACGAGGAAATCTGACCTTTTGCACAAACGCGGTCAGCGGCGCGAATTTGCCTGCGTCCGGTTGGTCACGCGCTCCGCAATCTAAAAGGAGTAGTTGACCCAAAAAATGAAATTTCTTGTCTCTCGAGCTCAAAAAGGACAATGAAAGTGTGTTCATATTTCACGAAATATGATGTCGGTCGAACATATAAATATTGGCGATTGGATCAGCATCACCGTCTTAAAATACTGGGATTTCCTTGACTTTTTACTGTTAATAGCAGCACATTTACACCTGCATCGAAACTGGAAACTGTGGAATGTTTTTGTCCTGTACATTATTTTATAGTCGTCCATGTTCATGTGTTTTCATGCTGGGCTGGAAGTTGCCGTAGGCTTCTTGATGGCCTCCTTTAGCGTGGGTCTTTTTGCCCAGATACTTTGGAGGATGTCCAGTTCTGGGCAGACTTATAATTGTTCTACATTTCCCACCCTTTTGTTATTAGTGGTGCTTGCTAAATCCCGAACACTGAAGCATGCTGAGTTTTTACAGTGCGCACGACGCCCGATTGTGTTTTTGTTGCACATCCGCGTTGAATATTTGTTTTTTATTTATTTTTATTTCATTTAGCAGACGCTTTTATCCAAAGTGAGGAAAACAAACAAGCGATTCTTCATGAATTGGCAAATAACACAGGAAGTGCTCACAGTACAAGTTTCACACATCGCTCCGTACCATAAGCTGGAGTAGGAAGGGAAAAGGGAAGGAAAGGGTTTTTTTTTTTTTTTATGAACTTTCGCAGAACTCGGTTGTTCCTCGAGAGTGTGAGCGTCATGAGCGCCGCGACTTTAGTTTGAAAGAGTGGCCGTTTTATCAGTCATAAATTGTGGAGAAAAATCGCACGGACTCTAGACAAAGACGAGGCCTGAATCAGATGAATTGCACTTGAAAGGTTACGTTCGACTGTAGAAAACACTCGACAGGAAGTCAAACACCCTTGAATTGTGCTTTCAGATGGTGTGATGAAGTGTGTTCACTAGATCAGCTGTTAATTTAGTGTTCGCTGCGGTTCGACTGTTTATCACATTTAGTCAATCGCTGTTTTTGGTGAAGTTTTAGTCGACGATAATGGTTAGATTTGACAATCACTGAAATGGATAATAGCTATTATTTTTACTTTCCATTCATTTTTGCACTTAAACACCCATAAACACAAGTGCCACCTCGTACGCGTGACTTATTTTACCCCCGTCGCGTAAATCGATTCCGTTTTGATGACAGAAGAGATTGTTTGTCCGGCGTTCAGTAATATCACTGCAGGTTATGAGGTGGGAGAAATCTGATCACATCGCAGCTGTTCGTCTGCTCTCTGATCTGAGAACGTCTCTATCGGACGCTTGAATCTCTGGGGGAAATGATGAAACGTCCAACAAAATGAAAAGGCGGGGAATGTAATTACGAATGCAGTAATTCAAAATAAATGATTCATATATTGTAATGATAAAAGTCTTCGGCCGCCGTTAGATGTAGTTTTAGCAGTGGTGTAATTGACCATATATAATTATTTATCAGCATCTTTATTGGAATAGAAGCAGAGAACGCAGGGTATGTGAATGCAGAAGAAGAACTGCGTCTGTAGCTGACGTGAAGGATTTGGTGTCGTTACTCTGCAGCAGGAAAAAGAAAATTTTCAGTTTCTTCTTTGACAAACTGGAAGAATTCCAGGAGATCACGCTAAGCACTGATTTTTGCTAAAAGAAGCCTTTTTAAAAAAAAATTTAAATCAATAATTTTGTGTACATTTCCTTTTATTTTCTGTTTGTATCATAATAAAGAGCCTGGAAAATAAACCTGTAATGGCATTAAACATTGCTAAAATAAAGCCTGGTGGGGGCCTAAGACACTGCGCACACACACACACACACACACACACACACGCGCTATAGTTTTGTGGCATCACGACGGACCAGGTTCAGTCTCTTCATCTCCTGCTTGTTTTGCAATTTTGATTTCCATCATAAATTTAATCACAAGTGTTTAAGGGCTCAGCTCTGGCCTGTGTGCTGCCCTGAATTTCTAATTTTAGTCTATTCTTTCAGGATTTATTTTTTGTATAATTCAAGTACGCTTTTCAATATCTCCCAGTTATTAAATTTTAATTCAGAGATCATTAGCATATAAATTGAAAAGGCTTTTTTTTTTTTTTCTTCTTTCCAGTTGCCCACTCTTTCAGATGAAATTTAACAGGCGATATTTCTTTTTTTTTTCTCTCTCTCTCCACTTCCATTTAAATGCAAAATAGAAAAAAAAGAAAAAAAAGCAAACAAACAACAGGAAATTATTCTTTATATTTTCCCACATTGCTCATTTTTCCGAGTGGTCCCGGCGTGATGGGAGCGTGTCAGTGTATTCTGGTTCAAGGAAACTAGGGCTGTCAGCCTAATCTCTTCCAGTCATCTCCTGAAATAGCCTGAGAGTAATAAATTCTCATTAGGTGACAGTGTTGAAATTCTGCTCATCGTTGCCACAGTTTGGAGTTGGGATCGGCGAAAGAGCGTACCTGATCATGCCTCCTGGCTCTTTTTGTGAAGATACGGTACGAAATCTCACTTGTGCTGCGAGGATATATCGGCTTTTTATTCAAGAACAAATGTAAAATTTAAAAATGACTGTATTTTGTAGCGTTTCATTCAAGGCATTTTAATTTGGTGTTTTTTGTTTAACCTTTCACTGTATATTTAGATTTTTCTTTGATTTAATAAAAGGTGTGTAACACGAGGCTCTTTCCAACTTGGAATTGGTCGTTTTTCGAGGAGGAGGAAATTTCACTCCTAGGATGCGCGAGACGGCACACTCTTTCCGGCTTGGGCTGGAACTGTGTTCCTAACACCAAGTGAGACCAACTAGTGTCTGGTTTGTTTTTAGAAACTAGCTGATGTGGTCAAGTCGCATGTCGTCTGAATAGGTACGGCATTTGAATTTGTCGTGTTGTTGCGGTCATGTGACCTACGAGCGTCAGTTGCGTCGATTCACTGCCAGTCATAAATCCCTCATGGGATCATAAACTGCAGCAAATGCACTTCAGAGTCTCACGGAAGTCGTAGGTCATCCAGCGCCTATTTTAAAATACTATGTATTCGGATACTACTACGAAACTACCGTTTTTCACATGATGTGTAACGAGGAAGTGTTCATGAAGCCGTTTCTCCGCCATGGTGCTTGTAGGCCTTTAAACGAAAGCTGGTTGTTTGAGTCTTATCGTAAAATCTGTTATACGAACGTGTGTTCTTACAGATGGCTGAAGTTTGTTTCACTCATGCAAATTTAAACTTAAAAACAGAACAGCGTTTTGCTCGTTCATTTACACGACAAGGGCATTTTGGGGGCCTGAAAACGGGTTTCAAATAGTTTTTGAAAACTAACATTATTGTCTCTGTAAATGGCAAAAATGCGAATCGACGAAAGTGCACCGCTTCTTTACAAAGTGACATCGCCACCTACTGGCCTGACAGTTTTCACATTTTGTTTGTACGCACAAATCTTGTCGGCGTTTAGTTACTCGGTTTCATGTTTTGTGATTTTTCTGGGCATATGAAGTTGTAGTTTTTCTCCCAAACATAAATCTCTGCTCTTCGGAGCGGTTATGAATGTCTGCCACACAGAAGGGAAATATGGTATGCTTCTGTATCTTCTGCGTTTCTGAATTCAATGTTGAATTAGATTTTGCTGCTGTATAGAGTTTCTGAATTTGTTTTGATTGCTTCTAGTTCTTCTCTAACGTTGTTCTTATTGTTCTTTAATAGTCTACAAGACCTTAATGGCCTTTTAAAATGTCTTTTATAGTTTCCTGTGCTCTTGCTGAGCAGTCCTGGAGTCATGAGTTGTCAGGAGGTTCCTAACCCCAGCCAGGAGCCGAAGGACACCGCCGTGGTCCCCACAGAGGCAGGAGCCACGCAAGCGGTTCCTACAACGTCCCCGAAGCTTCCCCCGGTCACCGTCAAGACGGAGGTGGCTTCCACCGCCGAGTCTGTGGCCAGTAATGGCAAAGCGAGTGACGGCAACATCCCTGCTGAGATCTGTGTGGTTTTGGGGAGCTCTCGCAACTCGCAAACACAAGGTATGAAATGGTTTTTAGTCATGAAACATTCTAGAAATGGGTGCACCACCGGTCAAAAGTTTGGACCAAGATTTCGCCCCTTTAAAAGCTGTAATCTCAGTCTCTGGTGTCTCCAGTGAAGTTTCAGCTCCAATCATTTATTATCGCTTGTCAACTTTGCTATTTGGCCGTTTTTGCGCGTGTCCCTTTAAATGCAAATGAGCCGCTGCGCCAGAAGAGGGCGGAGCTTCAACAGCTCAACAACAACAACAAAGCTGGAGAATCTCACGCAGACAAAATGAGGAAAGTGTTCAAGCGGATGGAGAGACTCAGGAAGACGTTCCAACTTTTAGACGTTTCCCAAAGAAGCTTGTTGTAGCCCCTACCAACCTTTTAAAAAGTGATTTCGGGAAGAGATAATATCTCCCTTGCATCGAACTTTGAGCGTCGTAACTCTGCAAACAGCAACATTACACACTGACTAAAGTTAAAAAAGTCAAATCATAATCAAGGACCCCTTTTAAATGTCTCACATGATTGTTTTCGTTTAGAAGAGACTTCTTTCAAAAGCCTTAAAAAAATCCTTATTATTCCAAACTTTTGTCCAGTAGTGTAGGTGAAAAACCTTCTTTATGACTTTACGTTCTGTGTTATGTTTGTCAGGAATGGACAATCTTGAAATCTCACAGATCTGTTTCATTAACGGATCATAAAGCACTGCGTTTTCTGAGATATTAACGCGTTCAGCGCCGTCCAAATAAGGCACTGGCAAACTTATCGGTTGACTATTAGTTCCAGTGACTTTTTATATAGCGAGCCATTCCTAATTGAGAAGTGGGTATTTGCAGGAATAATCTGAATGAACGCATATTTGCTTTTTCATTTCTCTCTCCATGGAACACCTTGTAGTTTCCCATTTTTGAGCGAAGGCTCATGTTAAAGTGTTAAGCCGCGTGACCTGCCTGAAGCGGTAATTACACACACACACGAACACTTGAAACACATTTGTCTGATATTTCCTCTCTCTCTCTCGCTCTCTTTTACAGGCTCTTACGTCTGTGGAGTCTGTGGCAAAAAGTACAAATACTACAACTGCTTTCAGACGCACGTCCGAGCTCACACAGGTGCCGTCCCATTCTTCACCTGCTGAACACGAACGGGATAGCTGAAATCATGAGCGGATTCGTTCAAATGAAGTTGCATGAATGTCTTTGAAGAACATCCAGATGGGTTTTTAAAATAAACTGTTGAATGGAGCTGTGGTTATTGGGTTATTGGGTGGTGAATGCTTCCTCAAAAGTACTGAAAGTAATCATCAATTCTCCAAGGAGATGTTTCATAACCAATCGATGTGTTTTGTGTGGTTTCTGTCTTCGTTTAGAGGCCGAGGGCACTGCTTCAGGAGAAGGAGCATCTCTGGGAATCAATAGTGAGTTGCACGTTTTCTTATTTCAGGGACAGATTTTTGGGTAATTCTCCTGGAGTTTTCCAAGGAAAGTGCGTAAAACTTTGTGAAGTTTAGCTTCTTGGCACATAATGGGATCTAAAGTTTCTGTTCATTTGTTTTCTAATCCAGGTTCTTTCCGCTATACATGTGACGTATGTGGGAAGAAATACAAGTACTACAGCTGTTTTCAGGAGCACCGAGACCTCCATGCTGTCGATGGTGAGCCGTGTATTCCCTCTTTTCATTCGTTGTACATCCAAACTATGTTTGATTTACTGCATGTCACATGGTTGCTCATGTGTCAGAGTAACTGCGGTACCGTGATGCGTTGTAAAAATGCCGGTTAAGGACAGAGTTGTATTCAAGAACAAGACTAGAACAACACCGTGACGTCCAGATTCAGAATAAGACCTGTCAGTTCAGCTTTAATGAGCTGAACTCAGTCAGAAGTCTTCATTTAGATCACTCTGTAATCATTTTACAGGCTTGAAACATGACCAGGATCAATGCATTTTTTTTTTTTTTTGAATGTGCAGCGTGTTAATAACTAGGAACTCATGTTTGGTTAGTTATTGAGCGCGACTGTATTTATACATGTCCCGACATTTTCTACATTGACAAAATTTTGGGTTTGCAAAATGTACAATGCAAAAAAAATAAAACGGCTCAATATATTTAGTTTCATCTCCAACACACAGTTCACTGTCCACATTTTCTGAAGGTTGAGTACAAGTTTATGTCCCATTTTGGACAATATTTGAAGGCAACGTCTCAATTTAAAGGGGAAAATATGAAACGTTCTTTTGTTTCTTTTTAAATTGTCAAGGGAACTTTGACCAAAAACATTCCCAATGATCTTGATCCTACAAAACCATAAAAGCTGATGATAAATATGTATGAAATATGGACATCAATTAATGATCTTGAATAACAATTCTTTTCATTTTCTGGAAATAAAGTGGAAATAAAACCAGTGACATTTTTCATGAAAGTTTGAGATGCTATTGATGCATCATCTTCCTCTTCCCCAGCGCTTGTTCTCTGTTAATACTCCTCCACTATTTTGATGTCAAAATACTAGTTTTTAACATTGGTAATTATTATGAAGACCCTCGCCGGGAGAATCGGTACTTTGAAGTCTCCTGTAGAGATCTTAAACACGCGCACGAGTCTGCTATATGGTGGAAAGGCTTACCTTCACTAATTTTTCCTCCTCTTTGTTCCCTCGTCCAGATCCGTATGACCATGTGATACCTGTGGAAGACCTGAAAGAGGAGACCGAATCCTACCAGAAAATGGGACCAAGTAAGAGTGTTTAAAGTCTCTGTTCCCTTTCATGACGCCCGTTTTGATGCTGCGTCGATCCCACTGACCGTATGGGAACTCGAGAAACAAAAACACGAGTTGAGAATTCAATAAAATAAGTTCTAAAATGAAAGCCGATTAAATCTACAAGTAAAAACATTCATTCTAAGTTAATATGAGCATTGATATTACATTATAGCGATGAGCAAACTGAAAATATTATATAGAATTTATTCTGTTCACTGAAGGAAACGCCGATCTCTCTGCGGAGACGTGACGTAACACACGTTGAGTAACGAAATATATAATCGAAAACACCGCATGAGCGGAAACATTTGTTTCTGAACTACAGATGTTTTTATCATCATGACGACTCGCGATCAAACCGCCAAACTGGACGTGGTTTTCAAACTTGCCATAAAAATTGACTTTAGTTAAAATTTCATGCAATGCCAACTTCTACATTTGTGTAGAATCATGCAAATTACTTTTCAGAAAATGCTTAAAGGCTTGAAAAATGAGAATTCTGTCTCTCATGTCCTCCGTTCATCTTCAGACACACATGAAGATGTTTTTCATGAGGTTTATGACTCGTTCACAATGTAATCCACACTTTCAAGCTCCAGAAAGGAAGTGAAGACATGGTTAAAACAGACACGTGACGCAGTGGATCAAGAGACCGCAATGCCTTCTGTGTGCAAAAACAACTTCATTCAACAATCTCTTAATTTCCTGTCATTATCCTTAATGAAGGTAAGAACGCCGGCTTAGCATTGGCCCGAAGCTGATCAGGTGATCAGACGCATGCGTGTGATGGTGACGCAGGAGCCAATAATGAGTCGTTCTGACGGAGAACCTGGAAGCTCTGGACGCAAATGACACCGAAGAGAAGAGATTGTTGAATGAAGTTGTTTTTGCACACAGAAGGCATTGCGGTCTCTTGATCCACTGCGTCACGTGTCTGTTTTAACCATGTCTTCACTTCCTTTCTGGAGCTTGAAAGTGTGGATTACATTGTGAACGAGTCATAAACCTCATGAAAAACATCTTCATGTGTGTCTGAAGATGAACGGAGGACATGAGAGACAGAAATCTCACTTTTCAGCCAACTGACTCTTCAAGATTTTATTCATTTCATCTTAAAATTAGGCTGCCTCATCAGTCCAACCCCGGTTCTTTAAACGCATTTTGTTGTTGGCTTGTTTAACGTTTGTTTTTAATGCTTTGTTTTAAATCCGTATGTTCTCTTGAGCTCCCCTTGTTTAAACCAAAACGATAAGATCGTGCTATTCTCACCCTCATGTCATTGCAAATCAAACACTTTCTTATTTGTCGTTTGAATAAGATTTTGTTTTTTCTCCAGTGGGTTCCAATGTAGATTTGGACCCTATTGACTTTCATTGTTTGGACAAACACATTCTCCTTCAGAAAGTAAGTCATAGATGTTTGGATTGACATGAGGGTGAGTAAATGATTTTCATGTCAAATGTCCCTTTTAGCAAATCCGATGTGATTCTGTGGTTTAAGTGGGAAAATGAAGCGTCTTCGGCTGATTTCTTCACGTGAACTAATCGCTGTGTTTTGTGTTCTGAAGAAACAGGAAGTTACACGTGTGAGTATTGTGGGAAACAGTACAAGTACTTCAACCCGTATCAGGAGCATGTGGCTCTTCACGCTCCGATGAGTAAGTCCTCACCTCACTGCCAGTGTTTTCTGCATATGGATGAACAGAGCCGTGTAGACATTATAGATTCAGACACTCGCTGTAAATTCTCTACAGTACGCAGGAGGCTCCAGTCATTAAATATGGAGATTGTGGAAGCTTGTTCACGAAACTACTTGGAAACGTAATATACCAAGATCATAATTTCTGTTGTAAAGCTTCCCGATCTGTCTGCAATAAACCTTACAGGATCTCAAATTGTTATTGCGCTCTGCTGAGGTGTTCACTGCGACGTCTTATTATCTCCGTCCTTCGTCTCTCCTCTCATCTGTCTCTTAGTCCTCTGCGTGGAGGATATGCAGAGGAGTTTGACATTGAAAAGCTATTTAAAGTATGGTGAAAATATAGAAATGGGTCAGAGAGACTGTAGCGTCGCCGCCAGAATTAAATTTCAATTTGCTTCAAAATGACTGATTATTCTAAATCGGCCTTAGAAATTTGAAAGCGTCGTGAATTTGCAGGGAGATGTTTTTATTGGTAAGTTGTGGATTGTCAATGAACCATGTCGGGCGATTGACCTTGTGCGTCTCGGACTGCATGTTATCGGCAGGAATTTATTAAAATGAGAATTTATCACGTTTCTGTGATGCGTCGGCAATCTATCCACTTTACATGAATGAGGCGCTCTTTTGGGCTCGAAACGAAGGGGTCTCAAAACCGGCACGATTGTTTATAGAATTAGAATTCATAGATAAACTTCAAAGCAATTAAACACGGCCTTTTACTGGTGCGAGTGAACTGATGACTGGCCAACGGAATGATTTTAATCGTTATAAAATACTCGAGCTTAAATAGTAATATAAAATTGCAGCTTATGTTATTATAAGACAAGACTAATAAATGTTTTGACTGCAAGGACTTATTTTTATTGCAAAAATATTCCTGCACTCTTTACCATTTCCAGTAAAACATCTGGAGTCATGTGAGGAAGACCGTACACCCTCAATTAATTCTACGGTTTTACGATCAGTACATAAGTCATCTGATCCTGAAATTGGGTAAATTCAACCTCAGATGAACAACTCATGACATGACACTGTGTCGTTGTTTATCAAAAAACATGTGTGAAAAACTAGGTACTCCCTTCCTGCTTCCTCAGGAATTAAGATGGTCAGGTCCTGCTAATCAAACGCCTTTGATTAATCGGCCATCAGCAACTCTATGAAAGCAGAAGTTTTGGCAGTTTGCTGGTCTGGAGTCTTCAGGTGTGTGTTAACATGAGGAAAGACGTCAGATCTTAGAGAAGCAAATGTTGCTGCCATCAGTCTGGGAAGGTTGATGCAGCCATTTCCGAACTACTGAAGTCCATCATTCTACAGTGAGGACGATTGTGGAAAACATTCAAGACGGTTGCCAATCTCTGGACGTCCCAGCAAATCCACTCCAAGGTCAGACCGCGCAAGAAAACACCCAAGAGCTACACGTCAGACTCTGTCGTGTATCACGTTAACTGAGGCCTGTAAAGTTCATGACGGCGAAATTAGACAAAATGGGACAAGTATGGCATGTTTGTAAGGTTTGCCAGAAGGAAGCCTCTTCTCTCTGAAAAGAACATGACAGAACGGCTTAAGTTTGCAAAGTAGTATTTGAACAAACCAGAAGACTTGTGGAACAATGAGACCAAAGTGGAGATGTTCGGCCAGGTGAGGATTTGATGAGCTGCAGTCATCGGAATACAGAGGAGTTCATGGTCGACTCAAAGTATTCTACAGTCAAATGTGAGGTCATCTGTCCGGCAGCTAAAGCTCGGCCAATATTGGGTCATGCAACTGGACAATGAACCAGCAAATCTACACCAGAATTGCAAAAAAATATCCATGAAATATCCAAAATATCCATAAAATGGCCGGACCTTAAGAGAGCTGTGCGTAAACGCATGCCCGAAGACCTCAATGAACTGATGCAATGTTGCGAAGACGACCAGGCCATTGAAGAAGACTAGGTAATTGATGTGGTGATTAGGATCTATAGCAAAGTTTGGAATGGTGCACATTGATCCAGAGTTTAGGTGACCTGAAGTCCTCGCAGGTGTTTGAGTCGTGTCGTCACAAGAGTTGAAGCATCTGAAGTCTTCATCGGAGGCTGGATCCAAACCGGAGCTGATGTACTCTCTAGTCACCTCGGCGCGTGCATACCGAGATAAAACGGAAAAGCGAATGGAGAATAATGAGCGTATGATCTGATATAACTGCAAATGAGATGCATTATGCGAACGCTTGGCCAAAGAGATGCGTCTTTAATCTAGATTTAAACTGGGAGAGTGAGTCTGAGCCCGAACGTTATCAGGCTATTCCAGAGTTTAGGAGCCAAAAGTGAAAACGCTCTTCCTACTTTAGAGGACTTGGATATCCTAGATACAACCAGAAGTCCAGAGTTTTGTGATCTTAAAGAGTGTGAAGATGGAAGACAGGAGCTGAACCATGTAGGGCCTTCTAGGTCAGTAGCAATACTTCATTATTGATACAGAACTTAATAGGGAACCAGTGTAGAGATGATAAAATTGGTGTTATGATCATATTTTCTTGACCTGGTAAGAACGCTAGTGGCTGTATTTTGGACTAATTGTATCTAGTTTAATGTGGATTCAGGACAACCAATAATCTAGTCTAGACATCATGAATGCATGAACTAACTTTTCTGCATCAGAAACGGATCACATTGTGTAGCTCGGCGACGTTTCTGAGGGGGAAGAAGAGTGTTTTTGTAACATGAAAGATGGTTTTCAAAGGTCTAAAATAACACCCAGGTCTTTAACTGTGGAGGATGAAGGAACAGAACATCCTTCTAAATGCAGATTGTGGTCTAAGAGATTCTGTGTTTTAGGTTCAAAAAGTAATTCCTTAGTCTTATCTGCATTTAATAGAAGAAAATTACTGGTCATCCAATATTTTATATCTATAACGTATTCTGTCAACCGGATAATTTAGAGATTTCATCTGGTCCTGATGACATGTATAACGGAGTATCATCGGCATAGCAGTGGGAACTAATTTCATGTTTTCTTATATTACGAAGTGGCAGCACGAATATTGAAAATAGCAGAGGGCCTAACACAGAGCCTTGAGGCACTCCATAATTTCCTGAATTTACTGCATTAAATTCCTCCAACGAATGACAAAGTCAAATCATTACTGGTAAAGGTGGTTCTACAAGCTATTGGGTGTCCTAGTTTTTTGTTAAAAAAATGATGTTTACCTAGTTTTTAAGACCAAATCATTTTTATGTCCATACGTTAACCATAGAATTTAAAGAGGGTGTGGTTTCTTTTTCACATGACTGTAAAAATCCTGAAGTTTACTCCAGAAGCAAAATTGCACAATTATATTTCTGATACTTTATTAAACTTATAGGGATTTTTCACCATTTTCAACCAAATGATTTCATTTATGAAACTGAAAATTGGTGTTTCGGCAGAAAATTTAGAATGAAACCTGCAAAGTTTCATACCTCTTGCCCCTGGAGAGAGAGCTCTCCGTTAGCGTTCCGGTTCATCTCAGTGGTGCACTGACATTTTTCAGTGTTTCTGGACACGGAGCTCTATCTGGTTCTCCGAGCCCCTCACCTGAGGAGGGATTGCCACGTGAATGAATCGCTCTAGAGCTGAAGGGAAAAACGATGAAGCTGATGGCACCACAAGAACACAGAGTTGTGACACCTTCAACTATTCTGAAATGTGAAAGCCAGCAGACAGGAGGAGGGAAAATAATTTTCCTTCATAAATCAAGCACTAGTAAAACATCTAATATATTCTAGTAAAATCTTTTGAGATTTACATTTTGCTTGCCAAAAAAAAGTTATTGATCTACTTACAATTCCCATAAATCACAGATAAAATGCTTTAAAGTTCCCTATTCGTGGAAAGTGCCTGTTTTATTTGCAGTAGGGATGCAGTAAGGACGACTAACATTGAGCATTGAGTTCTTCTCAACTTTGACTGATATGTATTACTTCAGCTGCTTTTGGTTTTTGCATTGCAGAAGGAACGTATGGCCTTAAAATGGAAGGGAAAATGTCTGGTCAGTCAGGCCAGTCCAGTCGTGCAGAAATCAACAATTCCCAGAACTCTAGTGGTAAGTGACCTTGAAATCTTTCACTTTTCATATTTGAATCTTGTAAAGTGTTTGCTCTTTGCTCAGAGTCATATTTTACTGACATTGTTTCCTCTTTAAATGAAGCATGTCTTTTGCTGCTTCTAATAATTTCATGTGTAGATGCTATAACTGGGTTTTTGTTTGTTTTGTAAGTAATGCGATCTGCGAGGACTGGTCCGTGTCTTCACTACACGTTCTTTTCTTCTCATGTTTGGTCGAGATGGATTGCTTCAAAACAGTCAAACGCACTCGTTCCAACCGTTTTCTGACTAGCAGGCTTTAAATGGTACTTTTCGATACAGTATATGAGCCCTGTTATGACTGGGTAACCTTTTCACTTGTGAATTGTGTAACATTATTTGCTTACCGGTTGTGGGTTGGCTGTGCTGTCCAATATAATTTGTGCTGCTCCGCAGTTCATTTGCCAGGGCCGTATTAAATTGAAGCAGATTCATAAAACAAACTGCACAGAAATCTCCATTAAAATCAGACTAAAAGATCAGAAGACCGTACACCATTTGGCAGACTTGTCTCATATTTTCAACCGGTGCTACATCTCTACAAACGCGAAATGTGAAATCAAATATGAGCGTCAAAGAAAATGTGTTTGATCAAAGCTGGAAATGCCTCCAGTACGTTGCAGCAGTGGATTTCAGCACGCAGAGATCGAGTGCAGCACAGTAGAGAATAATGTACAGCAACACTGAAAGCATCATAAAAATGACACACTCCCACTTCTCAAATGGAAGAGTTTATTGAACATTTAGACAAAGTAAAAAAATCACATTTGATGCACCAGGGCTTTTATGGCACGTGTAGTTTGATTTAGTGAGCTCAAACTTGCTTTGATTTAGTCTCAAGCCGAGCAAAAGCATACAGTTCGGTGCAGTTGCTGATATGTGTGTGGCTTAGTTTATGATCAAAGCTCTGCAGTGTTAAAACGCATAATGCAATTCAATACGATGATGATTGAGAGATGAACAAATGAATCTTCCTCAAAAGATGATCGTATTTGAGACATTTTTGTGATTGGTAATCAAGTAAACCTTCATAGCGAGATCATTCAAGTCGTTCGTTTTAAGACGTGAAGCACAAGCTGTAGGTGGTCATCGTATAATTGTCCTAAAAGGTCATTTGCGTGTTAAAAAGATATGAACTATCCATCGGAAAACAACGGCATGTCTATCAAATGATGCAGCTTTATAGGGTTTAGTCCGACATGCATGTCCTAATACTCTTACAGGTCATGGTATTCATATTGAAACCTTTTCCGATAAAGTGTGCATGGAAGTGTGCACAGTAAAAACCCCAGAGTTAAATCAACTGAAGATAAAAGACATTAAATATCTGAAGATCTGATTAATCAACTCCACAAACGGCATTACCCGATTCACTCATTTTCACATGTCTACAGAAATGTCTTTTATCTTCAGTCGATTTCATCAGTTGTGGTTCTTGTGTTTCTCTGTCCTTCAGTGATTCCGCTTGTTAACAGCAGGCGTTCATCATTAATGCTCAATCATCGCTCAATTATCGCATTAACTTTACCTCTGCTTCAGTGTTACTTTAACTCTATTTAGAGAGGGACCAAATGTTATCTGAGCAGACTTGATTTAACTTTGCTGTGTACTCATCATAAATTATTTGTCTTCCAGATACTCCCAACAGCCGGACCTACACGTCCCTCCCCAGCCCTCAGAGTATGTATTGTGGAAATGCATTTGACCTTTTTCATTTTCACTTGATATCACTCTTCCCATGCTCCATGTGGTCCATATTTTTATTTCTTTGTAAATCACGACTGACCTCACTCATGCCCATTTTTGTGCCATTTGCATGGCTTTCAAAGCTTGCCGGTTTCTTAAAAACCTTTTTCTTGAATGCCTGATGCTGACCTAAATTTGTTAGCTGTATGTAGTGCTCTGATGTGAGGCTAGCCGGTTGTGCTGTTATGAGAACATTGCTGTGTTCTGAGAGAAACTGGACGTTGTGTTCCAGAAACCTACACGTGTGGAGCCTGTGGAATTCAGTTCCAGTTCTACAACAACCTAATGGAGCACATGCAGTCCCATGCTGGTGAGTGAGCCCAGAAAATGAAAACATTTTCAGCTATGAGCTCATCCAAATTTGGACTCGCTCTGTTTTTGTTTACATTTATTCCTTTGCATCACCACTCGAGTCACCGTGTAGCGCAAAGGGCACGTTTTTACGAAGCACATGTTAAGTTCGTGTCCATCATCTTAGTATCTTTACTAATCACTTACTCATTGGCATGCATGAAATCCGTGCCTGAGCAATTCCATAAGAAGTTTAATTGCTCGTCATTCATTTGTTCAAGCTCACACTCCCAACATGCCCATTTTTGTTTAACAGGGTTCCCACTGTCACCAAAAACATTGAGTAAAAACTTCATTTACACGCTCTTGTCGTCCCAAACTTCTATGGCGTTTTCTTCACCGGAACACAGAAGATATATTGTCATATATACATACGTTTCAGCTGTTTTTGTCCAATATTATAAAAGTCAATGGGCCCTAAAATTTCAGACCTTTAGAAATGTATACCTTTTATTTATTTATTTACTCTCCAATCAAAACCTTGATCAGCACACTCGAATGTCAGCTAACGTCAAACCTGGTTCTCGCACATCACGTGGCACACAAGGCTTGTTGTCGCCATATTTGATGTAGTTTTTGTATGCATGCAGTGAATAAAGGCTTACATTTCTGTTTAAAAGTCTGATCATCGTACAAATGGATTGTCTCTTCAGAAGACTTGAAAAGCAGTTATGTGGGTCGGGACCACGCTACCTTTATTTTGATTTCGGTGATGAAAGTTAAGCCACATTGACTTTTGAAAGACAAAAACAGCTGAAACATTTTTCAAAATATCATCTTTTGTGTTCAACAGAAGAAAGAAAAGTTTGCAACGACACGAGGGTGAGTAAATGACGACATTTTCATTTCTGGGTGAAAATTGTGTTTCCATGCCAGGAAGAGACGTGGAAGTTTCTGCATTGAAAAGAAAAAAAAAAATAATGTGGCTCACCACTAAAATATTTAGATGGTTATTTGCATGTTCAGTTTCCTTAATTTTGAAATCAAGCAAAAATCTGTGGAAAGGTCAAAAAGTGAGGAAACCGTATATTAAATATCTCGGTTCATTTTCTGATGCTCAATTGCACAGATTTTCTGTCGAATCAATTCAGAAAACATGAAAATGATCATTCTTGTTTCAAGTTGTTTTCACCCGGTGTATTTCTCCTTTTATTGAATGCCTGCACTTTTTCCAAGAATGAGTACATAATGTGTCTGTTTATTTTCTTCCGTGTTCTTTCCCTTTTAGCTGATAATGAGAATCATGTTAAAGACGAGTCTCCGAAGCCTTCCCAAGCACCCGTGGCCACACAGGAGCAGATGTGGAAATCTCCTCAGCCGGCGCAACAGAGGAACCACATACCGCCGTCTTTTCGTGAGTTATTTCTTACCACCACTGCCAGAAACCATTCGCACTAATTTCACAATTAATCATAACGCAGCTTCTTATTTGCTTGAGCCTACAAAATTAAAATCCGTGGTTAAAATTCTGCATGTGCGGTTAGTATGTGCATCCAGTTATTAATTAATATACAAAAGTCTAGCAACATGTTTCAGTAAAAAGTGTTGATGCCTCCGGTATTCACAGCGCTTCACTTTATCCCCATTTTATGGTACAGCCTTATTCCAAAATTCATCGTTTTCCGGAAAATTCTACAAACAATACCCCATAATGACTAGGTGTAAAATGTTTTCATTTTTTAATAAATTTGCAAAGATTTCACATGTACTGAAGTCTTCATAGCCTCATCAGACCACAGGTTCGTCCTGATCGTGCTTGATGTTTCTACAACTTGATTGGATTCCACTTGGGGTAAATTCAGTTGATTGGACATGATTTGGAAAGGCACACCTGTCTCTATCAGGTCCTACAGTTAACAGTGCATGTCGGAGCACAAACCAAGCCATGAAGTCCAAGCAATTGTCTGTAGACCTCCGAGACCGGATCGTTTCCAGGCACAAATCTGGGCAAGGGTGAAGGAACATTTCTGCAGCATTGAAGGTCCCAGTGAGCACAGTGGCCTCCATCATCCGAAAATGGAGGAAGTTTGGAACCACCAGGACTCTTCCAAGAGCCGGGCGAACTGACCGATCGGGGGAGAAGAGCTTTACAAGAACCCGATGGACACTCTGACAGAGTTTCTCTGTGGAGAGAGGAGAACCTTCCAGAAGAACAACCATCTCTGCAACCACTCCTCAGTAAAAGGCACACGACAGCCCGCCTAGAGGACTCTCCGACCATTTGACAAGTCACGTCACCTTTACTTATATAGCGCTTTTTACAATGCAAATTTAAAAGCTTTTCATTAATAATTGGCAAATAATGTTTTCCCCAAATAAAACTGTCATTGTCCAGCTTATTCAAAGATTGAACCCTTTGGCCTGAACATCAAGCGTCGTGTCTGGAGGAAACCAGGCGTCGCTCATCACCTGGCCAATACCCTACAGTGAAGCATTCGACCCTCGGCACACAGCCAAGATAACAACGGAGTGGCTACGAGACAACTCTGTGAATGTCCCAGGTCTGAAAATGGCTGTGCACCGGCGCTCCCCATCCAACCTGATGGAGCTTGAGAGGTCCTGCATGGAAGAATGGGAGAAACTGCCCTGAAAGAGGAGTAGAATCACTCTCAAAAACACTTGAGGCTGTAATTGGTGCCAAAGGTGCTTCAACAAAGTATTGAGCGAAGGCTGTGAATACTTATGTACTTGTTTTTTTTTTAATTTGCAAAGAGAAGCGCTGAAAAGTGAAGCGCTGTGAATAAAAAGTAAACTAAAGGTGCTTTAAAAACGATTTCTTAGAAAGTGGATCAGACGAGTGCCACAACACACTTGTAGCCAATCCGCAGTAGGGAGCATCAACACTCATGATGAGTGAGAGATTTGAAGAAAGACTGTAGAAAGAGATGGCTGAGAGACATTACAAAAGGGAAAACGGGACTGAAGCAATGAAGGGAGGGCTGTTTGTTTTGGGTTTGCATCCAATATCAAAAGTGTTTCTCAGAAATCGCTTCTGCATCTTTAATGGGTGTCTATTTTCTGCAAGTTTATTTGAGAATCTGGGGTGACTCTGATTAATCCACAACACGCGCTTCTCAAGATTTAGCTACAGATTTATAAGATTGCATGTCCTTCCCAGGTACCGCGTGTTACTCTTGTATGTGCATTTTTGTTTTCATGTGATGGATTGCAACTGTTGCTGTGTAATGTATGGATGTTTTGTAAGGTCAGTTAACTTGGAGATAACAAGCTAATTAAATTTCCTTGTTCTGCTTTTGCAGAGAACAGATTACTCCCAGAAAAGGAGAGACAACAAGTGGCTGAACGTTTGCTGAGAGTAATGTGCGTAGACCTCGGCCTTCTTGGCGTTCTCAGCAGCAAAGACTTCCTAAAGCTTGCGCAGACCCTGGTGGACACGGGTTCACGTAACGGAGCCTACTCCATCCGCGAAGCCTTGGGAGATATGAGCTCGCTGGCATTAAAACAGCTCCCACGTATGTACAACCAGGTCAAAGTGAAAGTCACCTGCGCCCTGGGCTCCAACTCCTCCTTGGGCATTGCAGTGACCTGCCATTCGCAGACTATAGGACCCGACTCCTGCTATTTGCTAACGGCGTATCAAGTAGAGGGTGTGCGGCTCCGACGCTATGTGCTGGGACTCAAGGAGGCGTCTTTACGGGAGAGTCCTGAGCAGATTCACCACTGGGTCCAGAATGTTCTGTCGGAGTTTGTCATGTCGGAAATCCGCACCGTCTACGTGACAGAGCCGCGTTTGTCTTCGTTGGCCTTTTGCGGTCGCACCGGAGTTGGCCTTCGCTGCGCGGGTTGCTCTCTAACTGCCACGGTTCAGGCTGTTCTCGGTCGTCGCAGCCTGCAAGCACGAGGACTCCATGAGCTAGGCGAGCTTCTGGCTACGTGTCGCGACATTGCTGCGACGACCAGCTTCAGCCAAGAAGGGAAAGCCGGGGAAGAGCCTGCCGCTCCGCCCTGCTGGGATGCGGTCGCAGAGGCCTTGCTCAAGGTTCACGAGAACTTTGAGGCAACCTGCGAGGCGTACGGCCGTTCGAAGAGCACCGTGCCGCTCTTGCAAGGCCTGAACAAGCACCTGCTTGGCACGCTTGCATGTCTGCTCGCGCCGCTGAGACAGGCAGCACAGGAGCTGAGTGTGGAACGCTGCCCCACACTCCAGCACGTCCTTCCCGTCTACCTCCGTCTCGAAAAACTTTTCACCTCTAAAGCCGGCGAAGTGGGTGCTGGCAGTAAGCTTTGCCACTACTTCCTGGAAGCCCTGAAGGAGAACTTCAAAGTGGAACGAGTCCATCAGGTCGCAATGATCCTGGATCCACAGCTGAAGCTGCGGCCGGTCCCTGCGTACCAGCACGAGGATATCATCTCAAGGGTGTGTGACATGGCTGCTAACATGAGGGAAGCAGGAAGCGGTGGTTCTGGAGGTACATCTCTGGACGAGCGGGATAACGAAGGGCCGTCGGCACCCAAGCGCGGCCGTCTGGACTGTGGGTTGGAGAGGCCATCGTGTGACGCTGAAGAGCCACAGGTCCGAAAGGAGCTGTTCCAGTACCTCGGCGAACCGCTGTTCAGTGGCACGGGCGACCTGCTGCAGTACTGGAGTTCGGTCATGGACAGATACCCCAGGCTGTCGCGATTAGCGCTCTGGTTGTTGGCTGTACCGGCGGTCGCTGTGCACGGGGAGTGTGTGAGCATCTGCGAGCAGACCTTAGCCATGAAGAGGAAGCAGCAGGTCTCTGCGGAGGAGATGAACAAACTGGTCTTCCTCAAGAGTAATTTTGCTTGAGACGGCTCAGGGCTTTCAGCTAACGGCACCATAGACTGTTTGAAATGGAGACTTTTTGAAGCAAACGTATGTCACTTCTCTTTACCCCTTCCAAAAACAAACCGCTTTACCGTAAGTGTCTATCAATGCGGCACTCGAAAGGTACTTTGACGATCCGTTCTCAAACAACCCCTCAGACACCGTAGCTCGGCATTGGAAACGACAACAGAGCAACTCGATGAAAATACAGTGGACACGCTTGTGAACTCGTTTTTGATGTTTCAGTTGAACTCCCACTTAAAATTGTGATGTTTTTAACAGTATGTGGTTCATCCATCCTCCTCTTTCTTTCTGTGAACCCATCTGAAATTGTCAATGGATTCTTGAACTCACTTTCCATCTAGCGAAGGAAAAAACGGGGTACTTAGAAAAAGCCATTTTGTTTTTTTGCAACTGCGCCTTTACGATAACCACAAACACTCTTTGCTGTGACAGCTTAACAATACCTCTCTTTAGCGGTTTATTAGTGGGCAGATGAAGCTGTAGAGGTGTAAGTCTTGTCTTAGGCAGGCCCTCATTCAATAACGTCTCAGGTTACGCATGTAACCATGGTTCCCTGAGAAGGGAACGAGACGCTGCGTCGTCGTTCTGGCGCGATGGGAACGCCCCCGCGTCAGAACGACGACGCAGCGCGAGTTCCCTGCAAAAGGGAATCTCAGTTAACCGGTTTGAGTGCGTTAAGCTCTTGTTCAGACTCAGGAGTTTAAGCCCAGCAGAACTCAATTTCTACTTGTTTCACACATAAGTAAACTGTTTTGCAAATATTTATTTTAACTTTTTGTCGGTTCTCACAATAATGTTGCAATAAATGTTACGTAGCAGAAGTTATACTCTCAAGCTGACTTTGATGCCTTGCACCTTTTTGTAGCAGCCCCCCCCCCCCATTACAGCTCACTGGGATCAATACAATCTGCAATACCTGAAACAGCCACATAAACCCCAAGGTTGGATTTCCAATTGGGTAATGGAAGAATATGGGAGTGATCTGATGTTGTGCAAAGTGCTGGTCCAGTAGATCTGATCATCTTCTTCTTTTTTTTTTTCTTTCTCCTGATTTCTGAAAAAGTGGTAATAGGGCTATGAAACGCAGAAACTGTCTGTCTCTCACTGTCTCAGTACAAACCTCGCTGAACGGAGGCAGCTAATTGCATTATTGTAAGAATGCATTTTAAGAAGATAAAGCTAAAGAAATATTTCATTATTTATGCACTGGATCTCTTATTTTCCTCATCTATCTCCAGCAGGTAATTAGATTAGAGAACACATTGCCTAGATTAGGACCAAAGTATCTTTTAAAAGTAGTTTGTCATTGTGAATAATTGCCATTTCCAAACAAATTTGTCGAGTTATCTCATAACACTCATGCTTCCTCGCAACCGTTTCGCCCTCATGAATTTCCACTGCCTTTCGAACAACTTCTTATTTCAAAATTGTATTAACTAAATTAACAATTTTCACTTCCGTGATAAAATAAATGATCTTCAAGAGTATTTTGCAGTAGTTTTTCCAAGCAAAGATGTGATTTAGTATTATATAGTTTGTCTTGTAATGCCTTGAACATCTTTGTGTGATTATACAGATATGCATGCGGACAATAAGAGTTTTGTTTTTTTAATCTTTAATAAAGTGGCAGAGATCTATAGTCTACGTTCACACAACCGCAGAATACAGTTGTCGGTCCTGTTTTGAGTGCTAAAAACGGTTCCGTTCATGCATGGATCAGCGACGACCGCTTTCTATGACAACAGATTTTCAGGAGTCACAACCGAATTGTGAAAGTTCATCAATGTGTGCTAATGGAACAAAACGGCGGTCGAGTAGTTGTAGTTCTAACATGGGCGCGTTGACCTCTCAGGTTTTGTGTAATAGTGTCGTGTGGTGGGACAGATTGAGACTTTGAAGTTTTACGAAATAGGCCTGAAAGGGGGAAAACCCGAAGCGAAGAGTTGCGTTCCTGTGGTTCCAGGTATATTTGCCATTCCTCACCGGGACCGAGTTGGGTTACGCCGATGTCCCGCACTCCAACGCAAGAAAGTCACACCTGTTAGTAAATACGGTTGTTAATCCCAAACACCCCAACGAGATTCTATAGCAAACGCTCATTTTGGCTTGTGAACAAGAATCGTGTATAACGGATGTTTGACCAAAGATTCACGACCAAAGACACTTTGTGCAATTTGAACGAAACCACCTTTGACAAAAGCGCTCGCAGTTTTCTTAAGCGGCTGGTTTTCAATGGCAAGCTCTTTGCAGTTGCCTCGTCGTCTTATTAGAACCGTCTTGCGTTTGGGCTTCCCCATAAAGTCACTAAATATGAGCGACGCAGTATTTGGGGTTTTCAGCTTTATTTTGCCATATATATAGAGAGAGAGAGAGAGAGATAGACTTGTCAAAACGTGTAGTTCTTTTTCTGTGATTTTTCTTGTAGAGACTGGTGAGTCGGGCTTGTAACCTGAAGGTTGCCGGTTCGATTCCCATGCCGGTGGGGATTGTGAATGAACAGCTCTCTCTCCATCTTTGATACCATGACTAAAGTGCCCTAACCCCTAGTTTTTTTGTTTTGTTTTTTTTTTCTGGATAAAAGCGTCTGCCAAATGAATAAATGTAAATGATTACTAAATCCACTGTCCTGCAGAGTTTATCTCCAACCATAATCAAACACACCTGATCCAGCCAATCATTAAGTCCACGTTTCTATGCCCTTCCCCGTCTCGTTCACTCAGACGTGCTTGTGTTGCACGAGTCCGGCGGATCTGAAATGGAGCGCCGTGCTGTTGTGTTGCATGATGGTCTATGGATCCACCTGAAGTGTATACTCAAGTAGACTCGCTCAAAGTGGAGCGGTAAAACCGTTGTGGGACAGTGAAGACCTCTGCACTAAATGCTAGATTTGGCTTTAGAAACGACAAAACTAAAAAACAAGGCATCTTTGTATATGGCTTTAGGCTGTAAACTAAATGTTTTGCTTGTCAGTTTCCGCCATCCCTGAAATCTCTCTTCAATGAGACTGAGGTTGATCTTGGTTGACCCATGTCCAGCGTTGGGCATCGTTCCAGTCATTATTGTCAGGAGTTGGGAAAGTTCAGAGTTCAAGCGGTCTGCAATGCAAAAGCACTCAATAGAGGAGTAACAACCGTATTTAGCTCCAGTGTGTTCGTGGCCGTTTTGCGAACGGAGCCTCAGGGCCTTGCTTAAAGTTGGCATGAAACGGATTTTGCGGTTGTCATTTCTGAGTGAAATGGCTCCTGGAATGGGGGAAATAAAAGGCAGGCGATTGATTTTGTCCAAGGGGAGCTGATTGGATGGTTGTGGTTTGCTATTGGTGGATCTCATGTGAGTGACAGGTTGCCCCGCCCTCGTCATCAGAGAAGTCGCTGCTAGAGGGAGGGGGGGGTTATTTTCATTCAATATTTAGGCACATGAATTTAAAAAAAAATAGAATTATGTGCACGGATAATTTGTATAAAACCCTGCAATGTTCCATAAAAATGGATTTCACGGGAACGGTGATCTTGGTTCATGCAAAAGCGATCTGTTGGAGAGAAACCGAGCCGGGCCGCATGTTGATCAGTCTCGGTCTCTCGCATACCCCGAAATACAGATGTTGATACTGGCTAGCATGTGCAGAAATGTTCATATGTAAAAACGATTTTGATAAACCTGGCCCAGAAATAGAAACAGCTGCTGTTGAATATTGTCGTCTTTCTCTGTGTAACCACAAGAGGGCAGAAGTGTCTCAGAAATCTGTCTTTGCAAAGAGTCTCCAAAACATCTTACCTCTGTTTTCTAAATCAAACATTTCAACTATTTTAATGAACTCAGTCTATGAATATGTCGGACTTCATGAAGGTTTTCTTTCTCCTCTCTGTGTTTTTTTTTTTTGGTTTTTCTGTCCTGAATGAATGTGTGCATTTCTAGGGAAACATGAAAACTGGTAAAAGTCAAGTTTATGTTCGACACCTCTCTGAAAGTGTAAAACACTGTTTCAGTCGCAACTATTTATGGATGTACGACGGTTATTAATTTGACTCATTCCGTTTGTTTGAGAAGCTTTGTTTTCTCCCCATTGTAGTCCAGCCTACATTTGTCTCTGACAGGCATTTTTCTGATTTTGTGTATTGAGTTGTTTCAGCTGTAGGTCTAATTTATACTTTTTTAACGACACTATTTTTCTAAACATGACTGATAGAGTTTTTCTCTCCTTATCAACTGTCAGTAGTACACTGCGCTGTTCTCAGAATCTATCTACTCCTGTAGTATGTGCTGTGTGAATAAAATATCCTCAAACAAGCAAAAAAACAACAGCGGCTTTAGTTTTTATTTTAGACTCTTTATATTGCGTCGGTCATGCTGCAGTGTGTTATCTTTGACATTTTGGCTCAATATGTTGTAATATGTTTAATAAACAAACAGTGGGAAAACGGTTGAGAATGGAATAGTGAGACGGTGAACATGGGAGAAGATCTACTGGAATTTGTGCATGAATTGTTCGTTTGCATCGCGGTTACGTTTAAAATTGTTGCCTAAATGCGTGAAATCGACCTATATTTTAAAACCAAAAAAAGTACTAAACTACTCAAGAGTCTGAGTAATTGCTACAAAAATGATTATTATACGTATGAAATGCATTTTACGCTGGAATCGTGTTCCCAATTCATTTTCTATGGCAGAATGGGGACGTCGCTGCCATTTCTCAAGATTCTTGCCAGTTTGTCAAGCTAGTGATGTGCACCGTGAAGGTATATGCATTCACTTCAGCACATTCACACGCAGCATATGACGTCACTGGGGTTCAACGGGTCCAAATGTCAGTTTCAGTGCAGCTTCAAAGATCTACATGATCCAGACGAGGAATGAGAGTCCGATCTAGAGAAACATCAACATTTTATACAAAAAAAAAATAACATTATAAAGTTTTTAACCACAAACGCTGGTCTTGCACTGCTCTGATGCGCCACACATCACGTCATCATGTTGGAAAGGTCATGTGATGTAGGAGGAAGTACTGCGGTAGGGTGAAAAACTTTCTCCTCCAACTTCAAAATCATCCGTCATTGTTTTACCTTTTGATTTGTAAAGAGCGTTTGAGTCTTCGTAAACACTGGATCGGTACTTCCTCCTACGTCACGTGACCTGTGTGATGACGTGATGCGTGGCGCATCAGAGCAGTGCAAGACCAGCGTTTGTGGTTAAAAACCATTTTTTTGTATAAAATGTGCGATGGTTTCTCTAGATCAGACTCTTATTCCTCGTCTGGATCATGTAGATCTTTGAAGCGGCACTGAAACTGACATTTGGACCCGTTGAACCCCATTGAAGTCCACTATATGGAGAACAATCCTGGAATGAGTTCCTCAAAAACCTTCATTTCTTTTCCACTGAAGAAAGAAAGACATGAAGATCTTGGATGACATGGGGTGATAAAAAATGATCAGGAAATTGTAATTCTGAAGTCAACTGTGTAGATTTAATGGAGTTCACATCACTGAAAGCAAAAACGGGCCCTATGGGTCTTTTTACACATGGTTACTTAATGCGTGTTCTCTGATGGGACATCTATCCGATCGTGAAAGACCAGGTGTAAATGCAGTCCGAAACGCATTTGAGACCGATCTAAACTGAGACGCACTCCAGTCAAATCCACACCGTCTATTTAAGTCTGAGTATTTGTGTATCGGATCGGATTTTGATCTAAATTATTGTTTAGATCCAATTAGTGTCCATTTCCAGAATCTCTACATTGGTTTCTTTTATCCAAAGCAGCTTACAAGGGGAGCAATGAGGGCTTAGGGCACTTTAGTCATGGTATTGAAGGTGGAGAGAGAGCTGTTCATTCCTGCTGGTGTGGGAATCGAACCAGCAACCTTCAGGTTACAAGCCCGACTGCCTCACCATTAGGCCACGACTTCCCTCATGGTGTTGTTCTATGGCAATGACGTCGTGTTGTTAGGCGTCCACCAAAAACAAGCACACCATGGAGGGGTTTGGAATAAAGATGTTGACTTATTTACAACATGACAATGAACTTCTCCATCAGCTGAAGTAGCAGCAGAAACACACGAGGCTTGATTCCGTGCTGTCGTCTCCACCCTTCCCAAAACATCCCTGTTTTATCAAATCTCACAGCAATCTGTATGTATTGCTGTTACTTTTAAAAGTAGTGCACTGCAATATTGTGTTACTCGCTAAAAAACTAACTAATTGTATTGTTACTTTTTTTGACAAGTAATGCGTTACATTACTTTTGTGTTCCTCTCGCTCATCTGGCTGTGCTTCTTAACACCAATATTTTTGGCAAATGTAGAGGCACTTTTACACCAAAAGGGAAATGAATAAGACGAGAAGGAAATGCATATTTAACCAAACACGTTTGTTAAGTATAAAGTATATTTGTGTAATTTAATATAGTTTTCACTCTTTTCATTTATTCTGAGGATCACTGAATGTGTCCGTGCAGTGACGCGAGTTATTCTAGAACTACAGTTTCATCAAGTACAAAAAAAAATTACTTAGATATTTTGTCTTAAATTGAAAAAGTGACGCGTAACTTTCCTAGTTACTTGATAAAGTAATCTGATTAGTAACTCAAGTTACTTGTAATGCGTTTCCCCAATACTGGTGATGACTAAAATCTTTTATCTCACCCCTACATTATTTTGAACGTAACATTAAATAATTTACGGTTTGTAACAGTTAATATTACATATGCACACTTTAGGCTCAAGCCGTCACTGCGTGTTTCCAGTGAGCGTAACGCTTCTCAGACAGGATGATCATAACAGTGGCATCATTTCTTGAAAGGCATATGAATCAGTCTCTCTTCTCCTCAGAAGACACTAGGTGGCAGTAAAATATTTGCTTTGCAGTTGAAGTTTGTGTTTTACAGCAAACCTCACTGATGACCTATCAAACATGTGTTTCAGTTTTACTCTGTCTTGCTGTTTGTTGAAAACAGGAAACGACTAGCTGTCTTTATTGGTTCTCTCTCTCAGGCAGTCGGTTCCTACAGAAGAGATTCGGAAGAATGTCGACAGGTAGAACGTTTATTTAGCTTGGAAAAGAGTCAGTGGAGAAATAGAGAAAGTGCTCGATCAGTTTCCCTGATTTATAACACGACATCCTCACGTGTGTCAAATAGATCAGACGCTTCTTCACGCTCAATTCTCTCTCTGTTTCATATCCAGTGCGTGTTTCATATCCAGTGAGTGTTTCATATCCAGTGCGTGTTTCATACCCAGTGAGTGTTTTTTTAATCCAGTGAGTGTTTTTTTTAGTCCAGTGAGTGTTTTTTAATCCAGTGAGTGTTTCATACCCAGTGAGTGTTTCATACCCAGTGAGTGTTTCATACCCAGTGAGTGTTTCATATCCAGTGAGTGTTTCATACCCAGTGAGTGTTTCATATCCAGTGAGTGTTTCATACCCAGTGAGTGTTTCATATCCAGTGAGTGTTTCATACCCAGTGAGTGTTTCATACCCAGTGAGTGTTTCATACCCAGTGAGTGTTTCATACCCAGTGAGTGTTTCATACCCAGTGAGTGTTTCATACCCAGTGCGTGTTTCATACCCAGTGAGTGTTTCATACCCAGTGAGTGTTTCATACCCAGTGCGTGTTTCATACCCAGTGAGTGTTTCATACCCAGTGAGTGTTTCATACCCAGTGAGTGTTTCATACCCAGTGAGTGTTTCATACCCAGTGAGTGTTTCATACCCAGTGCGTGTTTCATACCCAGTGAGTGTTTCATACCCAGTGAGTGTTTCATACCCAGTGAGTGTTTCATACCCAGTGAGTGTTTCATACCCAGTGAGTGTTTCATACCCAATGAGTGTTTCATATCCAGTGAGTGTTTCATACCCAGTGAACAGAACTGGATCAAATGGATGTGAGTGTGTAAAGAGCCAACCGTAATTTTTGTAACATTCTGATTAAGAGCAAACAAATCTAAAAATAATATAGTGCAGTGAGTGACTGTAAAGAGTCTCCAGAAAAGTTTCTCCTTCATCTAAATCCAGAGCAGGACACAGTTTTGCTCATGGGTGTCAACTTTACTTTCTCTAAAACATTTGAAGCCACTAACCCGACATATGTAAAACATGTTTTGTGCATCTCAAGTCTTGGGAATCACAGTGATCGGAGCTTGTATGGGCGGCAGGTGTTTGTCATGGTTCCCGATCGATGGCGTCACGTGGAGCTCCAGCTCTCCTGTTGTGATGTCTTTAACATCCTGTCAGCGAAGCAGACAACAGGAACACGGCTCGATTCATACCAGTTCCTCCATTCAAGGGCAGTTTGGAGAAAATATTGTTTTCAGAGACTGAACAGTTTGTGTCTGTTGACCAGATGGATTTCGTATTGTGTTTGGATTTTAACGGGGTCGTGAACTGTGTTTTTTAACCCTGTCAATCCTGATGTATGAAATAATAGTGAGGAAAAGATGAAAAAATGGAAGAGTTGATCAAACTTTTAGAAGAAATGCATCATAAAATTCAAAGTGGTAAAATGAAAACCGTTTATGCGGATGACTGCTGGTCTCTGGACGTGTGTGTCGTAAAACAGTTGTCGAATATGAAATGTTTATTAGGTGTGTATCTCACCACACACTCACTGACTGATAGAGGCCGGAACTGAAACCGCTGTATGTTTTGGCCATTTATTTACACGACAACAGCGTTTTAAGAGCCTGGAAACACAAACTCTTGAAAACGGGTTTCGAAGCGCGTGTGGAAACTATAAAAACGGTGAGGTTATGTGCATGACGGGCATGTAGTGTTTCTTTACAGAGTGACATCGCCATCTTCAGGCCGGGCAGCAGAATGCAGCGTGCGGAACGGTTTTCGTGGGTCCGTGTGAACGGGGATCGTTTTGAGAACGTCGCAGCAGAATTCGCGCTTGTCTTCTGAGCGGTAAGCCCCGCCTTCTTTGAGCTGATTGGCCATCGTGAATTCACATTGTGTCTATAGTCGTTATTTTTACGCGCAGAATGGGTGACGTTTACTTGTAATTCTTTATTTATTTTAATCCTTTTTTCAACACTGAATCAAATAGTACACATTTAACTATTCAAAATGTGTTTCGGTCTATCTCGAGGTTTCAGAAGATGGGTGCATGTCCTGTTACCTAAACTCATGTGTCATTAAAAAAAGTTAAAATCATGTCATATAATTTGTCATTTGTTTTCTCCTCAAGCAGGTGAAATTTGCATTTTTACTAGTAAGAATTGTATTCCTGAAATGAGAAACTGGAATTTCAACTCGTAAGAAATGAATTCTTGATCTCAACAATAGAGTTTGAATGGCGAGATTTCACTAGTGAAAATACAATTGCAGATGTCAAGAATGATGGTTTTTACTAGTAGAAATGTAATTCTTGATATCAACAATTGCCATTGTTACTAGTGGAAATCTAATTCCCGATATGAAGAATTAACATTTTAACTCGTGAAAGTTCATATCCTGAGAATGAGGAAGAGTGAAAACGGCTTGCCACACTGGATGTTGATGGCGCTTTATAGCAAACGTTGCATGCGCTTAAATTGAACGGCAGAATTGCTTTTAATTGGATCCAATTAGGAAGTTTATCGCATTAAACCTGCGCTGTCTGGGCTTTCGTATACATTTTACAGGCACTTCAGTGTCGACTGTGAAACGCTGTCCTCAGAGCTCGAAGGAAGATTTCCTAAAGCGCTTCAGATATTTCATTGAATGTTATTTGAATGCTCGGCTCTTACTGAGATGTGCTTGTCGTTGGCTGTTTTGCGTTTGCTCTGTCCTGTACGGAGACGCTGTAAACGTCTCAGCCTTGATAATTCATCAGCGCAGGTTTTATAGTAGCACATCACTGTAACTGCTTAACACAAACCATCTAATGAGGCCTCTAACCACCTCCAGATGGACACGCAGCAGCTCGAGGAGAGACTGTTTTACATCACGCGCTCCCGGGACAAGAATTACAGCCTTCAGTAATGCTTCGTAACACTGAGGTGGATTCACGAGAGGACGAGGCAGCGGGGTTTCGCACCACTCGCAATTTATGCTTCAAAAGGAGCAAACGAAAGGAAAAAGTTCAAAACAGAAGTCCAATCGACATTTCAAAAACTACAAAGAGGACTCCTGTAATTTAGTTTTTTGGTGATTATTTGCGTGTGAGGGAAACTAATTTCAAATACTTTATGTATTTTTCATTAGATTTTTTGGTAGAGCGCATTTTTTTTTTTTTTTTTTTTTTTAGATAAGATGTTTGGTTCCATGTTATTTGTGAACACTTTATTTTACAGTGTCATTCTTACATATGTTACATGTATTTACTATAGTAATAACTATCAATTATGCTGACCAATCATAATCCCGAATCTGCCGAATTTTGTCCGACAAAGTTGGTGAACTTGAATCACGTCTTGAAACAACATTCCTTCTGATGTTCATTCATGTTTATTTGATGCTATAAATGAACTAGAGATGATCGACACATTAAACACACACTAGACGCTATTTATTGATTCAACCTCTTTAAAACATTACAATATTTTAAATATGAACCGGTTTCATATGTTGTCAGTGTCTCTTTGCTCGTCACTCCGTGAGAACATGATGTGTGGCGTGAGAGCGCATAGCAACAGTAACTAAAGGGGGCGGGGCTTTGCGAACGGTCAATTAAATCTAAACCAAACCCTCATCCTAACTCTATAGTAAGTACATTAATTATTATTACCGGGTACTTAAATGTATAATTACACTGTAAAACCTTAAAATAAAGTGTAACCCGTTAGGAGTCTTTGCTACAGTGTAATTACACATTTAAGTACTGAGTGCACATTTACACGACGACAAAAGTTTCCCTTCGTGTTTTTTGTTTGTTTGTGTTCGCGTACAGACGACAACGAGCCCGTTCGCACGCATCTGCACAAACCACTCAAATCTAAAGACTAAACGCTGCATTCTGCTGTCAGGACAGTAGATGGCGATGTCGCTTTGTAACCGCACGCCTACAGACTGAACACGTGACACACATGCGCATGACGCAAAAATTCACGTTTTTGTAGTTTACATGGAGATGATAACAGTATCGTTTTTAAAAGCTTGCAAAAGTTTGTTTCTCAGGCCGTCGCGTGTCAAAATGCATAAAAACGTTTCTGGTTTTAGTTGGAAACGGTGTCGTGTAAACAGATAAAGCGTTAGGGTGATGGGATTAGGGTTCGTTGCATAACATATACTGTTATGTTATTCTAATAAATACTACAAAACATTCATGGTTTCACGCGTACACTGATGCGTTCATGATTATTAGCACTGAACACGGCTGCACAATTATAAAAGGATGTTTATTTTATTTTATTATTTTAATTAAATGTGCAAAAAATTGTTCACATCACAAAACGCCGCTGTTGTAACGGGGCGTGAGATCTTGAAGCAAATCAAAGCGGTTTGTGTGAGCGATCTTTACATCAGAAAGCTCAAGAAATGTGTACGATAATGAGGAAAGCGTCAATTAAATTGAATTCTATTGTGCCAATTTAAATGCAAAAAAAAACAAAAAACCTAAAGGATAATCAGTTATTAACATTTTCTTGGTTCTCCCTTGTTTTTGCATGGCCTTTATAAAGTATTTGCATGACAGTCTGGCCAAAAATGATTTATGTTTAATCCCAAATTAAACCATTGACTCCAATTTTTATTTTTTAAAAATGCAAACATTTTTATTTATTTATTTATTTTTTTTTTTTTGAGGTATTTGATGTCAGTTTTCATAGTCCAGACACACTTTCGCTTCTACTGTTTTATACTCCGGCCCGATACTGAACCTTCATGTTCACACACTTCACGTGTTGTTTTCTCATTCCAGTGCTCTATTTTCCATCTCGTGTCTTCTGCAGCGTCCATGACATGCCGTTCTAGAAACACGGTGAGTTAAATTCAGTCCAACTTTTACACTGTTAAAAATTACCTGTAAATTTTACAGTATAATAGTGGCAGCAGGGTTGCCAGCCAGTTACTGTAATTTTTACATTAACATTACAGAAATGTAATTTACAGAATTTTACTGTATTCTTTGATTAACAATTTTTTTAAATTAAATAAGTCACTTCTCACAGTTGTAGACCACTCTCTCTCTCTCTCTCTCTTGCTGCTACTAGAATCTCATCCGTTGAAAATCCTACAATGCCTCTTTATGCTTGAAATTTACAGTAATATCCTGTAATTTTGAGTCAAACCGCCACGCCCCCCAGAATGCATTGCAGTTTACAGCAATATGCTGTATTATTAAGAATGCAGCCATCTGCTGTAAAATATTGCTGTAATTTTTACAGCAATTCATTACAGTGCGCGTCTCAAGACCTTGTGTTTGTTCCACTGTCCGCGCCTCGTGTTTTTGCTTTACTGTTTCACTGGAGAAACCATTGCAACTCAAAGTCGACATATTTGCTGGTTCTTATCTTCTGACTGCCGTAACGATTGTGAAAAAGCAGTAGAGATTTTTTTTCGTTTGCGGTTAAATCCTGTTCGCTGAAGTTCGACGACTACGACGAAAAGGCTCCACACTTGGCAAGAGTGGAAGGGCTTTCAGAAATCGTCCCTGTAGTAATTCACCGAAATGAGAATTCTTTGGCCAAAACACAATATATTTGCTTAAAAATAGACAAATCTCCTGCGTCGGGTTGCCAGTATTTGCTCCAGAGGACCTGCAGGCCAGCGACGTACAGGATTACATCCACGCATCGGGGATTTTGGTGGATTTTGTGTGCCGTAGTGGATTTTGTGCTGTTGCTCTGTTTGGAACTGCATTTGATGGCCGAGCAAAAACACACAAAGAAACTGGTAATATGATCATGTATAAAATATATCGACAGCTTGTTCATTAAGCAATTGCAATCATGCAGTTTGGTGAAGATCATCACAGCCATGAAGAGATTTGGGGGAAACGGCGCTCTTACTTGTTCGTTATTGAAAGCATAAACTACACGTTTCTTGAAGAGGAACATGGTTCTGTCCATTTCTGGGAGTTGGAGTGCTTTGAGGTGCATCAGTGAAAAAATACTTCATGAAATAATAATAATGTCAAACTAGATTTTATGTGCATTTTCTGAAGTTAATGCACAATGTTGGCGAGGCTTAAGGGCAAATTTGGATCAGCGGCATAAATAATAATCTTAAATTGAGCTTTTCAGTGGACAGAACGAGCGCCGCTGCTTTGTGAAACGTCTCTAGTGCATCACGGAAAGCGAGACCTCAGAGATTCGATTGCGTGGCCTGAACATAAAGCACTGAGAGCTAGAAATATAAAACTGAGAGGAAGTTTGAAGGAACAAATGCAAATGATGCAAAATGAGAATGGCATTTTTCTACTGCATTGGCTTTTGTTCTTAAAACCAAGTGCAAATACACCGGTGAGGTGTCCGTTATAATTGTTTACAATTATTGCAATATTTTCATGCTCAAACAGAGGCTGTGCGTTCAGCCGCTCCGAAGTGACAGATTGTTTTTTAGGATGCATTAATGGATTATATTCCAGTGTGTTTTCCCGTTTTTTTTTTTACTCCAGGCAGTCAGAAATCAGCCTAGAGATTGACATTTGGAGGATTATCATGTTATTCTCTTTCAAACATCATGCCCTGAATCTCATATGATCGCGTGTTGTCAGGTTTCTGCGACTCTCGTTCTGCGCTCCATGACGAGATTAAGGTATTTTCCCGGACAGAATTTTGCACGTATTGGTGTGCATTTCTATTTTTGTAAGGGCCTAGATGGATTACACAACCCACTGTGTGGAATAAAGCCGAGTCTTTTTATAGTAACAGAGGACAGAGAGGTTCACATGCTCAGGTGAGGAGGAATCATCTACACTTAATGAACAGTTTGTGGCCGTAACAGATTGATCTGGAATGTAATCGATCTGAAGGATGCCGCTCTTTGCAGCAGGATGGATTCGGATTGGCTGTCATTGTTTTTATTGTGAAAGAATGGAAGAATCGAAGAATCATTTTCACACATGAATCGGCTGCAGACGTTAAATTCTTTGAGCGACTTTGGGTTGTGCTGGAGAAGACTTTACAGAGGGCTCACCTCTTGCATTGTCAATATACAAGATCTTGACCAAAAACTGATGCCCCTCTTGATGGAAATGATGTTAGACCAAAGTCTTTCAATGGATTCAAGCTCTGGACGTGCCAATCCATGTGTGAAAATGATTCTTCCTCGTGATACTTCAATAACTCAGAGAACTCGACACTGAAGTCTCTTTCATATTTCTTAACGAAGACGTCAAGAAAACAGAAAAAAGAGGGAATGTATTTTTGACTGTAGCATATCAAGGATAAAAGATAGAACAGTTCAGTGTTTAATAACATTCTCAACCTGACCGAATCATGAGCAACTGCAACATTGTAACTGCAAAAGATAGTTAATAAAGCTTTAAAAAAACATAATAAAATACACGAATCAAATGTGATCCTAAGGATTTTTGTCTTGTTTTCCAGTTGAAAATATCTAAACGTGCTTAAAACAAGCTGAATAGTTATTATATCTTGAGTTTGTTGTTTCTGTCTCAGAATTTGGCTGGTTGAAGTTGGGTTGAAAATGGACAGTGTTCTAACCCAGTGGTCGGGTTAAAAGTTTTTCCAACCGTTATCTCAACTATCGTTTAAAAATGACTGTATTGCTTGCTGGAAATGAACATTTATTAATACGTTCAATGAATAATAATTAAATATTGAACATGCTTATTAATAAACGTTCACCTTTTGATTATTATTGTTGTCTCTAGAAATTATGTGTCTGATTTTTAATTTCCAACCTATTTTGGGTTCATTTTAAGTCAGACATACAGTCATTTTTAAACAATAGTTGAGTTATAATAAAACTACCCAGCACATTTAACTCAACCGCTGGGTCAAAATGACACAATTGCTGAGTTTGTCCATTTTCAACCCAACTCGGGTTGTTTTTCTTAAAACTATAGGAAAACTATAAGTTTGCTCAAGATGTTTTATCTTCAAACATGCCTTCACGCACGGATCATCTTATTTTAAGCAGCCATCAAAATGCCGACTTTTTTTTTTTTTTTCACAGTATGACAAATGTAAGAGTTTCCTGATATTTTGATCGATGCGCTACCCATTCTTCAGTCCAGGTTTTTATTGAAAGCAATTGCCCAAATTTTGTGACATGGGATTTAGTGGAGCAGGAGATCGTTCGGGGTGAGCTGACCGCTGAGACCCGTGCCATTCTTCTGTTCTGTCTGGACAAAGGAAAAAGAAAAGCGGTCTCACCACTGCAATGTGACAAAACTGAGACAAATATTTAACGTTGGTTTGGCCCTGTTTAATGGTAGGTAGCAATTTTCTGCTGTCTGCGTGTTCGTTTACACCAAACAAACAGAGAACAAAAGCTCTGGTGGCATTCCACACCAGCTCTGTCTCCACGCTCCACACAGATGGTCTGCCATACAAAGGTGGACCACCTCAAAGAACTGAGGAAATGAACTCGCCAACAATTTCATGCAGAATAGCGCAAATTCCTAGTCTTTGTCCTTCTGCGTCCGGTTCACGGCGTCATATTTTTTCCTCTTTTAGAGGGGTGCGTGCAGACGTCAAGTCTTCATTCGCACGGTAAATAAGTGCAGTCGCGCGTCCGCATCGAGTACCTGAGCTGTTATTTGGTTCGTGATTATAATTCTGTATCAAAGGAAATGTTTACGCTAGCCTGCCTTGTCGTGATCATTTCTTGTCAAAACTTTCTAACACTTTACAGTAAGGTCTCATTATCTTAATGCATTAAATATCAATGAGCAAAACATTTATTAATGCTCATTAATGTCATTTAATAAAAACACAAGCGTTCATTGTTGGTGCATGACACAAAATTTGATTTTAAACGTGTTTGAAAATGTCAAAATGAACATTTATTCAATGCTGGGTTGAAAATAGTCAAACCCAGTGGCTGGGTTAAGTTTTATAGAACTCAAATATTGTTTATGACCGTATGTCTGGCTTAAAATGAATCCAGAATCTGTTGGAAATCAGACACATGATGACTAGAGGAAACAATAATAATCAAAAGGTGAACATTTATGAATAAATGGTTATTGTTGAATTATTATTCATTATTAATATTGATACATTTTGGGTTCATTTTAGGCAAGCAACACAGTCATTTTCAAACAATAGTTGGGTTAAATAAGATTAACCAGCAGGTTGAGCAAATATTGCTGGGTTAAAACAACCCAATCGCTGGGTTTGTCCATTTTCAACCCAACAATTACACTCTAAAAAGTAATCCAGGGTTACCACAACTGAAATATATGACAGTTCAAAATTCAGATTGATTGTTTTAAGTACACCTTTCAAGGAGCAACAATTATTTTGTAGAGTTATATTGACATAAAGCAAAGTGGAAGAATGTCGGGTTAAATGTTTGGCTGCAGTTTTATTTAACTCCACTAACTGTCCATGAGACTCTCTCGTGCTGCGAAAACTTTCAAATGAATGGAATGATTTGAATTGTAGCCACTAGAGGGATACACGCGCACACACACACACACACACACACACACCCACCCCTTCCCAACTCTGGAACACCATCCAACACTTGGAGGAGCATATGTGTGAGAATGCTCGTGCCGTCAGTGCTTTACCTGCGACTTCAGCACAGCACGAGAGGAGGATCGGACGGAGAAGAACTCGTGTAGGACAGAAACATGGGCTGGTCTGCTTCCACCACATTCTCACTCTTAAAAGACTGAAGGATCCCCACCAGAGCTCACAGCACACATGAGGATCCGCGATGCTCTGGACACCTCCGGACCTCCTGCTGACCATCTCATTCACTTCAACTTCTGACGCCAAGGCAACTCCAGCACGAAGAGCGTCCGAGTGTCCTCCATCCTCAGAGATGACAGCCCGTCATGTTTGGACGCGTTCTGCCTCCATGAATTGTTCTTGAACATTGTTTTGCGAGTGGAGAGAGAGAGCAGAAGTGCGCCGAATGGAACTCTTCCCGATCGAATCAATGAATTAAGCCGCGATCTCGTCAGGAAAAAGACAAACTCCAGCTCGTGCTCAGAGCTCCATTGATTTTTTTTTTTTTTTTTTCTGTCTGGAACATTTTCGTCTTTCGCAAAAGAAGAGGAAAACAAAACAACAACCATAACAAGTGGAAGCGCATTTCCCTGGGACGTTAGCATACCCATCATCATTATCATCATCATCATCATCATCATCATCATCTCTAGTTTTGAATAAAATGAAAGTTTGGACTCTCCTCCAGTGTCTCGCCATCCTGCTCGTCCTGTGTGTGGGATCAGACTGCGGGACGGTCCTGAGAAAGACCCGGTCCAAACGCGAGCTGGTGAAGATCAGAGAAGCCAGAGCGGTCTTCCCGGGATCTTGTGCCACCCGGCTGCCTCGGGGCAAGCGCTCCTTGCCGGTGCTGGACCGCCGGCTCCCCCGCCAGCGCGGCCGCTCCTCTCCAGCGGAGGATGCGAGCTCCTCTCGGGGGAAAGCCGTTTATTTTACGGGCAGAGGGGACCAGCTGAGACTCAAGCCCGGCGTGGAGATACCAAAGGGCAATTTCACCCTCCAGATGTGGGTCAAGGCGGAGGGTGGGCAGCGCTCCCCTACCGTGATAGCTGGTAGGAACAGATTTATGCCTTTTTCGTGAGTTTGAAGAGTAATGCATGTGAATGTGGCTTTGACAGTGTTAAGTGCATAACTTCCAGATAACATCTAGATCGATTAATCAGTTCCGGTGATCACGTCAACGCGCTTTAACTCGTTTCTGATATTAGCCAACTTGACAGTGAACACGATGCCTTCATTGGCAGGATAAGCTGCGCGCGCGTTGAAGAGGCACCGGGTTTGCGCGCACGACCCTCGAATCCCTGAAAGACCCCAATCCCCCCCACCTCCACCTCCATTCAGCTCGGAGGAAGGGTGCTTGCAGAAGTGCTACACGCGCGTACCCAAAGCGCAGTGCCCGCAGACACCAGAACGCACAATTCTTAAGTTTGCAAACACCGCGACAGTGCTGTGCGTAATTTCGATTCCGCGTTCTGCCGACAGAGAGCGTGAAAGACACAATCCTAGAGCAGTCTTTTTCTGAAAGTCATGAGCAAAAAAAATCTGGCTGCTAGAAGAGTGTTTTTCTAACGCAGTCACGCACGACTGGAAACACCAGAGCGAGAATCCAGTAGTGGCGCGGCAGCGCGCGTCTGATGTCCACGCGCCCCCGCCGGTGCCCACCTCGCTGAGATGACATCATCAGCTCCAGCTTGACCAGCGCTGTGGAGATCAACAGAACAGCTCCTTCACACGCGTGATGACACAGTCTAAATTAATACGAAAGCCTGACATCACATTCAATTTTTGATATTTCTCCTTTTATGAAAACTCTTGCTTGTTGTTGTTTAAAGTTCTGACATTACACACTGAAAGAAAGAATGGAGAAAAACAAATACTTGTCATATAAAGGAGGGGTAAAACTCTCCCTTTTAAGATTCTGATGTATTTCAACGTTAATAAAACGAGATATTTACGACTTTGACCATGTGAGATTTAATGGTCAGATTTCTTTCCTTCTGCACCTCTTGCTTCCACTGGAGCGTTTTCAAATCATGCTGTTTTAACACGGATCGTCCTGTTTTGAGCAAAAGCGGCGCATTAAAGGGATGGTTTACTCACAAATGAGAATTCTTTCATCATTTACTCACCCCCTTTTTTTTTTTTCTTTTCCATGCCATTACATTGAATGGGCACCTTTTGGTTACCAACATTTCTTTATTTTGTTAAATGTTCCACAAAAGAAAGCAAGTCATGACATGATAGTGAGCAAATGATGGCAGAATTATCATGGACCATGCCATAAATTAAATTTGAATGAATAAAATAATAATGATAAACAAACAAACAAAGTTTTAAAACTACTGGTCTTAGATTCTTAGAATCCAATATGGATATCATAAATCCTTGTACCGTATGCATTTCTCAGTAGGTTTTGAACTCTTAGATAAAGAGATTCCTTTACAATATCAACCTTTTTCTCTGTGAATATCTGTTGTGTTAGGAAGAAGACAAACAAAACAAGCAAAAGTGATTGAAGTGGACTCTGGCTTATGTAGTCATGCTTAATCTTTTCAATCTAATTAATGCCTCTGAGAATGAAGACATAAGGCACTTGTTTTGAGGGAGGCCGGCGCTTATTTTCAGCAGTCGTTGTTCTTGTTGTTGTTTTCACTCAGCGTTAGCCTTAATGTCGAGACTTAATGCTGTTTTTGTCTTGTTTTGTTTTTGGAGTCATGTTTTCGTTCCGTAACGCAGAAGATTGAAGACAGAGGCTGCTGAACGGGAGCGTTTGAGTGTTTGACGGCATCCGATGTAGGAAACATAAAGCAAAATTCAGCTGTACAGAAATGCCCCAACGTCAGTAAATTCAGCACCCTGAACAGCGCTGAGTTTGTCTCTGGTAGATTTGGACGAGTGCTCTATAGACCGTGAACATTATTCTCAGTCGAAGAAGAACTCGAGACGGACATCACCAGAACCGGCTTGTTTAGATGGTTGAGTTCAGGAAAAAACACATCGTCTTGATTTAATCAAATGCTTATGTTGACTTTGATCAACACCGTCCACCTGGTTCAAGAGAGCTTTCAACACGTTAGATTGACGTGAGAGCAGGAAAAAATGCTTAGCAGACACTGATCTTCCATAATGATGAGATACAAACTGACCTACACAGCAGATCTGATCTGAGATGCACTGCAAGCTTGACCGGTTGGGTGACACCAAAGCCAGGACGTTTATGTTTTAAGATGATCAAAACATGGCAACATACTGTACTGCTAATGACCTCACTGACTGGACTTGCCCAAAAACTACAACAGTCTACATTGTACAAAATACAAATTCTTGATGTTGGGTGCATTGTTCAGTGTCACCCGTATCATGTCCCGTCCTCCTCAAAGCAGCTTTTGCAGTATTGTTTCCTGACAATTGCATTTCCCTCCTGACACATTTGTTCTTGTGCATTCTCAACCGTAGGTCTCTTCGACAAATGCTTCTATGCCTCCAGTGATCGTGGATGGCTGTTGGGAATTAAATCTGTGAGTGAGCAAGGAAACCGTGACCCGCGGTTCTTCTTCTCCCTGAAGACGGATCGAGCACACAAAGTGACCTCCATTCACTCGAACGCTCGCTACTTGCCGAGCCGCTGGGCCCATGTCGCTGTGACTTACAATGGCCTCTATATGAAGTTATATGTCAATGGTGCTCAGACTGCTGTTAGCAGGGAACAGTCAGGTGACGTCTTCAGCCCCCTTACTAAAAAGTGTAAGGTAAGTTTAATTCTTTCAACCTTTCAGTTGAACTTTTTGCGCGATATCTCGGAGAATCGCGTGCAACTGTGTTTTTGTAGTAAGTATAAGTGTGCATGTGTGTTATGAGTAAAAGGTGAAGTGTGTAATTTCCGTTTCTCTAGGGGAACCAGACTGAACTGCAGAACTATAAATAATATAAATAAAAACATTTTGGTACATTGGTTGTTGCACTGTTTGGAAATGAAATGTCTGATGAGTAATAGTCTATTGTGTTTGAAAACAATGGAACATAACCGATCGTCTTAAAGGGATAGTTCACCCAAAAATGAAAATTCTGCCATCGTTTACTCACCCTTAAGTTGTTCCAAACCTGAATTTCTTTAACCAAACCGTTGATAGTCAATATGCTCCATGAACTGTTTGGTTACCCACATTTTTCAAAATATCTTCTATTGAGTTCAGCCGAAGAAAGACATTCAGAGAGGTTTGGAACAACTTGAGGAGAGTAAATATGACAGAAATTTCATTTTTGGGTGATAAAAACACATTTGCTGAAGCAACTGTGGCAATTTAGTTAAGTTCTTGAGCTCTTTTATCATGACTCACGTTTAACAGGACAAGTGCATTGCTGTACCAGGTGAGCTTCCAAGCAAGTTTACTACATCAGAAAACCGTAGCTGGTTATGTGATGCAAACCTCAAAATGTATTAGTGTACAAGTCATGCAATATGGTGAGTGTTTTAAGGTCATAGCACAGTATTGTGCAAGGGACCGTGTGAAAATAAGTCTTCATTAATCAATAATCTGCCCCGTAATCATGATTTGTGCGAAAAGAAGTGTTTTACTGCCACTAGTGTTCATTGCATTCAAACTGCAGTCAATTGCAGTGAGTTTTGCAAAAGATTCAGGAAGAAACATGTTTGTTGTTGCCTTTGTTGCTGAATTGATGCCCTTTCAGCAAAGTTTATTGATTGCACCACTAGAGGGCTTTCGCACCGGAGGATCCTTTTCATAGTTCCTACAACTATTGGGCCCGGATTTACAGTCCTTCTCTTCTATCATGAAACTCACGACACACGACAAACACAGCTCCCATCGCTGCATCCTCCATCCACCGTTTTTTAGCATTTGTAAATGGTGTGACGCTACTATCAGTCGCTTCAGAGTTCCTATTTCCGGTGCAAATGCAACCAGGATCATGGCTCGGGGGAACATTAGTTCTCGGGGAATCACCCTGGTGGCTAGTTCCTAGAACCACCCGGTGCGAAAGCCCCTAATGTGCACTAGGGGAAATCAACCCACCAAGGGATAACTAGAAGAGCTCTCCACATTTAATACCGGAATTGGAGAAAGTATTTTATTAGGCAAAAAGTTACACTCTTCACCTTTGAAAAGCTGCCATATCTGCCATATTGTATGCAAATACAAGTTAACAGGTAAATGTAATGATCTGATCTGATCTAAAACTCAAGGTGCTGATGGTGGGTGGAAATGCCTTGAATCATAACTACAGAGGCTCCGTGGAACGTGTGGGTTTGTGGCGACAGGCTCTCTCCCAGAGGCAAATCACGAGGGACATGCATGGACAAGAGGACCCCGAGGACCTGGTGGACCTGGTGATCCGCGAGACCTTTGAACACCCGGCGCGCAAATGGCTGGCCGTGAAGGACGGCAGCTTCCCGATACCCGATGAGGGTCCTCGTGCCGGGTTGTGGTCTTTGGACACCACCCTGGACCCTCCAGCCTGCGGACAGACGGTGTGCGATAACACAGAAGTGGTGCGCAACTACAATCATTTCTGGAGCTTTCGTCGCCCCAAAACAGTGCGATACCGTGTTGTGAACGTGTTTGATGACTTTCAGCGCAAACCCACGGTGACGGATCAACAGATTCACCTGCAGCATCAGCATCTGAATGAAGCCTTTAGCATGTACAACATCACCTGGGAGTTAACCGTGCACAACGTGAGCAATTCCTCTTTGTATGACCGTCTGGTGCTTGCCAACTGTGACATCAGCAAGGTGGGTGATGAGGATTGTGACCCTGAATGCAACCACACCCTGACCGGCTTTGACGCCGGTTACTGCAAGCCCAGGACACGCTGTCCTGAACATAAACAAGGGAATGGGATCTGCGATCCAGAGTGCAACTGTGAGAACTATGGTTACGATAATGGAGATTGCTGTAATCCTACCATCACCGATGTGACCAAGACCTGCTTCAATCCAGCTTCTCATTTAAGGTAAGAGCAGCCGCCTTGTCTAGTAAGCTGCACACATATTTTTGTCAGAAAGATTTCATTGCTTTTGAAGATTGAAGAAGATGGCATTTTAGTCTTTTCTTTTATTTCAAGTCCTTCCTTTGTGGTGATTGCTCCCTGTGTTTGTGTGGGTGCTTCAGTTAAAAGCTGAATGTGGATAAGTATGCATTAAAGTATTATAAACAGCTGCATCATGAATTTCTTCATGGATTTCATGAATGACTTCACTTAAGGTGCAGGAAGCGGTGGGGTCAGGTGGCCGACACAAGCTTCACTTCTAGTCAAGTGCAACTTTCCTAGCAGTTTTCCAGTCAACAGTGAATATTAATGTGACAGAAAGCACATTTGCCAGTTTTAGGTGTTCTTTTTTATCTTTAGTGTATCGCGATAAACAATTCTGAAAAATTGGCATGTCCAGTCTGGCTCCAGGAGGACTTTCCTTTAGAGTTTAGGTCCAACACAACTGAAGACCTTGATAAGCTGGTTCAGGTGTGTTTAATTGGGCTCGAGTTGAAGGGGGTCCACCAGGAGCAGTACTGGATGACCCTGGAAAAGAGGAAATGGGGGAGAACAGATTCATAGCTTTGGTTCCTCTTGGTATGGATTTATGGAGCTAAACATTTCTTCCAAATCTCCAGATCAATCTCAACAGTTGCATAAAGAGTTTATTGAAAGGGAGAAGCTGAAGTGCATGAATGAGTAGTGGCCATGTCTGTCTAGGTCAGGAGTTTGGCTTCAACCCTAATAAAAAACGTGAACCTGCTAATAAAGGTCTTCAGGATTTCTCAAAAATGACAGCCAGGTGTGTTAGAACTGAAGTGTGCAGGAAGGTAGCCCACCTGTCCTGGAGACCCCCAACACAAATCATACATTTGGGAAAGGGTTTGGGAAGCACTGCTCTAAGTGATCTGCAAAGGCAATTGTGGATTGTGGAACTCTTCATTTATTACAGTTCTTTTCTAGCTCTTCATAAGCACTTCAAGAACTATGTTTTTATCAAGAATTTTGTCTGCTGTACAATGATTTGCTCAAACGCTTTAAACACCAGTATTTATGCCAAAAGAAGACCAAAAAAAAAAAAAAAAAAACGATTAGAAGGAAATTGGATTTCTAAGTCTCAGTACCTGAGGCCACTGGATAGAAAGCACAACATGTTTACAATTCCACCAGAACGGAAATGGTCTGGTTTAACTTTCGCTCTATGTGAACAATAGCAGTGTTCATTTGTTTTAAAAACAGGTATCTAGCCCTTGTAGTAATCCAAAGCTACGAGATTTGTTTTAGAGAGGATTTGTTGCCTTAAGAAGTAGTTTTTTGGTGGCTTTTATTTTAGTTGGGTAGACTACAAAGTAAAAACCAAAATTTCAAGGAAGCTTTCTTCTTGTTTACAGTGGTCTCCAAGCAACAAATTTGCTTTCAAGTTGTAGTCAAAAACGTTTGTTTACAGAAGTGCACGCAGCTTCATGGGGAAAGTTTCCATGTTGTGAGAAAATAGTGAACGAATTGATAAGTGAAAACAACCTTTTTACATCTTTCTTTTGATCTGTGTGATTCATCCCAATATTCCAGGATTGTCCTTGAATTTCATCGTGCCTTAATTAGGCTTCTCTATCAAGGAAGGCAATGTTTTGTGTCAGCCATTTTGAAGGCTTTCCAGGCCGCAGAATGGCATCCATTGGCATCCCTCGAGCTCTTCAAATGACTCTGTGTGCGGGCTAGGAGGTGACATCAGTCACGAAAAACACGCAGGTGGTTTTTCCCAAATATTATCCCGTCGCAATCATCGAGTGACTGTTTATCACTGTATTTCCAATCCAGTAACAGAAATCAGCAGTTGGCCAAACCTGAGCTTTCAATGGAAATATTGCAACTAATGGATGAAAGATGGCTTAGAAAGATTAGAGTGAGAACAGAAGAAGAATTTTCAGATAAGCACCCCCAAGTGGTTGTTTATTTAGTTTTTATTACGGGACGTCTAGGGACGGTTGCACCGCAAACATTCATCAACATTCCTTCTTAATTCTGGATGAACACGGCGTTACATGCGTGGCACAACAATGGCTGTGTGGTCGGAGGTTTATTTTTGCAGACCCAGAGCCTGTTACCACTTTGCTTGTTTGGAAATCTTGCTAACAGGAGACATTGGGTTGGAGACTCTGAGAAATGTGGATGATATCTGCTTATGTCATCTTACATGTTTTATGCACGTGTTTTAAGTTATCTCTCCATGCTTTTTTGAAGAATGTATGCGGTGCCAGATTGTTATTGCAAGCAAACAGCCGGTCTACAGAGAGAGATTTGTGTTTTTACCTTCTCAAGAACACTGATCAGATCTGACACCGTGTACCTTGGACGCAATTGCGGTTCACCCTAAGCCAAAAGTCAAACACTTGTGTGAATCCTCACCATGTACACATGCTGTATGCATGAATTCATTCCTGGCTTTGGATGTCCATTCTTTTTGGGCACGTTGTTGATGTGCAATAAGAATTATGTCTGTCATGGCTTTGGTCCAAAGATTAGTCACAGGTGAAAGGTGATCCTACGTTATCATTTGTGTCTGTCTCGACGTCCATGCTTTCCCCTTGGCTATTGTGTGTGTTGATGAATGGGGTTTCCAGAGCTGTCACATGGGTCGCCTCAGGGAGGTCCTTCATCAGGCGCTTTACAGTCGTGTGAACTCTAAGTGCCAATGAAGCCCATAAACATAACAGACCTTAATGGTTTTGCCCTAATGGAGTGCTCATAAAAGCACCTGTCTCTGGAAAGACACTTACATGCGCACACCTGCGTTGTTCTCCTAGGTTGCTCCTAACGGCTAAGATTTGCTTTTTCTAAAATGAGTCTTGAATATCATTAAGGATTTGTGGTGTCTTTATTAAAAGCTCAGAATTGCGCAGACTGGAATCTTTATTTTGGTAACCACTCCTGTAGTAACAACTCATCAATACACTACTGCATTAGAACAGATAGACATTGACAGAAACTCATGGTATCTCTGCTGAAACATCCTTCATAAATTGGGACCAGCATGGGATGCTGGTTTCTGGTTCCCAGCACAGGAAGTCCTCATTATGAAGTGTCTTAATGAGTGTCAAATAAGTGGTGGATGCATCAAACAAATAAATGATCTTTGTCTCCAGGGCCTATCTGGATGTGAAGGAGCTGAAGGAGATCCTCAAGCTGGACGGTTCAACGCACCTCAATATCTTCTTCGCCAATTCCTCCGATGAAGACCTGGCTGGAGTTGCTACATGGCCATGGGACAAAGAGGCACTGACACATCTAGGTACTGAGAAATCACTGCCTGCGCAAAGTCCAGTTCAGAGTTTGAATTGCATTCCTGCATTCATTTAATGCTGAAAATCTCACTCTGTCACAATCTTTTCCTATACCAACGCAATTTCAGTGGTTCGTATTCCCAAAACGCCCTGTTTTCTCATCATAGGGGTTACAGATTATTATTATTTTTTTTTATAGAGACCTTGAGTAAATGATTCAAAGAAATAAGTAAACAATGATAGCTATGAAGAGCAAAATTCAAGTACATTTTGGTTGCATATACACTGCAAGACAGTGAGAGTTCAGGGCTGCATTTGCCAAAAAGCATTTTGCAAGTTGCCCCGTGTATCACTACCTTTAGTTGATCGCAGGACCATTGCCAACAGCTTTGGGAAACGCAGCCCTGATCTTTTGACTCTCTTTTTGTTCTGCCTGAGTACAGTTACTTATACAGCATTCTAGTTACTGTTTACTAGTACTGAATATGAACATGGCCGAACATTTAGTGTTATGGCATGTCAATGCTTTTAGAAAATTGTTAGTTGCCAACAAAACATCAGATCACTGCATATGATTGCAAAGGAAGAGGACAAACCATCTTATTTTTGCTCTGATCAATGATCAGGGTTGCGTTTCTCTAAAGCATCGTAAGCCAAAGTAGATCGTAGAGCCATTGGCAGCTCACGGAGCGTTTGAGAAACGCAGCCGAGTATGATTTCTGTAACTAGACTCTTATTTTGACTCAACTGACTGGATTGTTATATTTCTTTTAGAGATTGATTAAACAAATGAGAAACAAATGTGAAATAGAATCAAAATATCAGATCTTCCAACAAGATCTGATCTGTACCAGATGCCAGTGAAAAAACTGGATCTGCAGTGTAAATGCAGCCTTCCTTCCACTAATTCGGATTAGTCAACAGTTTTCTACAAAAACAAAATCTGCTTAGTTTCATCTACAAAGAAGAGCTAAAGGATTTCCTGTTGTAGATCGCAATGCAAGTGCAAGGGTCAATAATTTCAAGAGATTTGCATTATAAGCAACCGTTTTTTGACTTAATTGGATTCGCTTTTTCAAACTACTTATCTGTAGCAAGTGACGGGTTTACACTGATTTTCTTCTCTTTTCATAGGTGGGATAGTTCTAAATCCATCTTTCTACGGTACATTTGGCCACACTCATACCATGATCCATGAGATCGGTCACAGTCTGGGACTGTACCATGTGTTCAGGGGCATCTCAGAGATCGAGTCTTGTAACGATGCGTGTTTAGAGACAGAGCCCTCGCTGGAAACCGGAGATCTGTGCGCCGACACCAACCCCACACCCAAATACAAGCACTGCAGGGACCCCGAGCCTGGCAACGAAACCTGTGGCAACCGCAACTTTGTTCACACGCCCTTTAATAATTACATGAGTTACGCAGGTAAGCGCATATACTTGGAAACTCTCCTTTCTCAATCAATCCTTTATTAAGTGAATCACAAAGCTAAAGAATAAACAAATATTGCTATAATTAATAACTTGACATTCTTTTTTAGAATAGACCAAGTAAAAGGTTCTGCTTAAGTTGTGCAACTTCTTAATGGTCAGAAACTTCACTCCTGACTCACCTCGTGTTTGTAACTTGCTTGAAGAGCACGTACGGCTCTTGGCTGAATGGGATTTTTGAGATACGCAATATAAAAGGAGACTACAGGGCATCCATACATGAGATTTCTCCATTTTAGATATGATCACTAAAAATACGCTTTTGATAATAAGAAAGATTATGCCAGAAAAAGGCATTAGGGTGTTAGGGCTGTCAGGTTGGATTGGCGGGTGAACTGAACATCATTTGTGCAGCAGTGGTAGGAGTCTCGTGTTTTTAAGCTCAGTGAGTGTGTGTGTCAGAAAGAAAAGGAGCCAAGAGCACACTGAACCTTGAGCACCCCAGTAATGTGACCTTGTCTCCTGAAACTTTAAAGATCTACCTATAAGAATAAAACTGAAGACATGAAGTACCATACTAGATGATATAATTATATAGCTCTATTTTTTGTTGTTATGTTACTAATACAAAATGTTAAATAATAATTGCATGCTTTTTTTTTTTTTGAATAAAGAGACTTTTTTGATTGCAAAGCGATTATAATATGACTTTGATTTTTTTTTTTTCTGAACACACACATCCCATTCTCAGATTTTCATCTCAACAGACTCTTCACTTACTAACTGAGGGTCTGTGTAAAAATGTATAGGAGTTATTTTTGCACCGTATATATCGGAGTGGTTTATTTCACTTTATTTTGATTAATACTTTCATATTCTAAATTATGGGACTGGGACAATTGAACAATAACATTGCCAAGAGTTACTCAAGTCAATGCAAATTGCCAACTGTGAAAAATCAAAATGATTGATTTTCACAATGTGGTTCTTTGGTATTCTCGACAGGAATGCCTTTACATCTGCCACGTGCTATCAGGAACTATGCACAATAACTGAACTCACGCTCCATTTTTCCCCAGATGATGACTGCACTGATTCCTTTACACTTAACCAGGTGGCTCGCATGCACTGCTATCTGGACCTCATCTACCAAACCTGGCAACCCGACTACCGGCCCCCTCCAGTTCCCATGGCTCCTCAAGTGGTAGAACAAGAACAAGACTCCATTACTCTAGAGTGGTTTCCACCCATCTCTGGTCACTTCTATGACAGGTGAACTCAGGTTGCAATGGCACAGCACATCCCCTAAGGACAAATATATGTAGAAATATATATATATATATATATGAGCATTTGTATTGCTCTCTGGGGAGATGCAATCAAGAGATGCAAAAATAGTTGTGGAATACAAATGTGGATGTAGGCATGTCTAAGCGCGTTCTGTTTAGTAAATATTGAAAGAGGAGAAGTCTGAGACATTCTGTAATAGTTTTTTAGTACAGTGAGAGGATAGATTGCAGGAAGTGCAAAACAACAGAGAATTCTCAGCGTCTGCCAAATCGCTAACACATGTTATCAATTAATAGCACTATTTCTAAACTGGGTTTAACTGGCTGTGTCGTGGATACAGTGGAATAGTTCACATTGCCTTCCAAACTCATCTTGTTGGCCTTGGATATACACATTTCATGACTCAGACTTGTGGAACTTTGTTGGGTTGAGTCTCTTTGTTATTTTGCATCAGTTTCCTTAGAGCTGAATGCAGTCAGAGATATTTATTTGTGGGCCTGCAGACCGTTCGCGAGGGACCGTTATGTGAGAGACAGGTGGAATTCACTGAGGCGAGTGGCAGGGGAATCCCCTTAGAGGAGCATGTTGAGACATGTCGCTCTCAAACGCTCCGCTTTGACCATGTGACTTTGTTTACTGTATATCCACAGTGTGACTGCTTAAGCAGTGACCAAATCTGTCATTACCCTCAGACAAAAAGAGCTTAGTGAGTCACTGAGGCTGATAAGCGAGTTCTCACACCTGAGCGGTCTTGGGGTGTAACAATTTTAAGTTGTGTGACGGTAGCGTAACTGTTTTCAAAACAGTGTTACAGTAGGAACGTGCTTTTTTTTAGTAGTGGTGTAGCACAACAAAACACTTTTTGCATTCGGAGGACACTTTTATGCAAAGCGACTCATCTTGTTCCCCTGGGAATCGAACCTTATGGCCTCGGCTTTGCAAGTGTGCTGTTGTTTGGAGCTACATGAAGGCTTTTAGAAATTTAAAGAGTTAGATAAATGCTGATATGCAGCATTATGTTTTCAAAGTTTTTTCATTATGTTTAATGTAAATTTAATTGTTTATATCAGCGCTTCCCAAAAGGTGGGCCGTGGCGGTATTGCAGCTAATCCAAATCAATATATTAAGATAATTAAAATATCCCAGTTGTTCTAAAATTAGATTTTTTTGAAACAATGTAATGGATTTAAATATATTTGTAAAGAATGTTTACATCATAGTTCTCATAGCTCGCATGTTAATAAATGTATTTGTTGGTAAATGTCGGTATATATTTTTTAACGGCGGGGTCGTGGAGCTTTTGCAATGTTTTTGGGAGGCCTTACCCCTCTTAAGTTTGGGAAGCTCTGCTTTATATCATTCTAATTGAGGTCCTTATTTTTAGCACTTTATGCTTAAACCCTTTTGTAATTGTAAGAATTATTATTATTATTATTATTATTATTATTATTCTGCAGTGAAACTGATTGTGCAGACCGAAGCATAAGTGCTAGAGATTTAAAACTTGACTAGATTTTAGGTCTTAATTTGGAGATAAATTTACATTTACATTTAGTCATTTAGCAGATGCTTTTATCCAAAGCGACTTACAAGTGAGGAAAACAAACAAGCGATTCTTCATGAATTGGCAAATAACACAGGAAGTGCTCACAATAAATTGACAAAGGATCGCCCCGGTCGGCCTGATGGTGGCACTTCAGTGCTAAAAACAAGAAAATTGCGTATTTACTTAGTCCGATTGACTTGAAACTCGGCATGCACCGTCTTGGTCCAAAGTGCCATCACTGTCTATGAGGGCATTGGCATATCTTGAAAAACATGGCTGCCGTCGGCCAATGAAATGTGAGAACCTGTTAGACAAAGTTAACGGAGGCCGACGGGAATGAAACTTTTTGTGGTTCATCGGCACGTTGCCCTGAAGAAGCCTGAGAAGTTGAGCCAGCGCCACCTAGTGGCAAAAATAAATTTTCACACGCTTATAACTTTGGGTGTGGTGGACTTATTTTCAAGGGCGTCCTTGAATCCTTGCCGGGTCCAATGATACCAAACGTGCTAGGTTTCGACCTATGGGTTGTGCAACATTGTGATTTAGGCCTTGAAAATTGTTTGCGAATATTTTCAAAACCGTTAGTCCAATCGAAACGAAACCACCGGAACCATGGCTCGTTAACGACATGATAATGTCCGAATGTCAACATTTTAATAGTAAATGACAAAAAAATCCAATCAAAGTAGCTCATGGGTAATTTTTATTTTTTTTGTCCATAACTTGAAATGAAATGAGATATTGTCACCAAATTTGACATATATTTGTGGGCACAGTCTGGGGACAAAAAAACAAACAAACTGGTGGAGATCGGACAATAGGTGGCACTATAACAAATTTTTTCCTTAGTGAATTGCCTCCATTGGCTGTAAATGGTCTTTTCCGTCTATCATCTAAGTGCTGACATGCTTGCTAAATAAAATAAAACACCTTTCTACTTTTGTATTTAATCAAACAACTACAGTATATATTTAGAAATATTTCCAAGACCCTACGCGTTCTACGACTTTTGAAATGTGATTTTGTGCGGTCTGTAAAAGGCCAGCTCGACCGCACTAAACAACTAGCAGGGATAATATAGAGCTCACTTTCTATTTTTGGTATATTTAAGATTTGTCCCACTCTGGGATTCTAACAGGTCTTTCCCCTGTATTGATTGTTCCTATCTACTTTGCTTTCTACTTGAATTTGCTGTATCTAAGTTGCATTTTGTCCATCTCTGTTGGTTTCCTAGAGAAGTGGGATCAGTATGTGATAAATGTGCGGAGGGTCACGTCCTTCTGCAGTACGCCTCCAATTCTTCGTCTCCGCGCCCCTGCTCCCCGTCTGGACACTGGAGCCCCAGAGAAGCGGAGGGTGAGTTTCCCGTCACATCGTTTCTTCTAAACACAATCGGTCGCCTTTGCGCGGTCTCGCACCCAGTCGACGCTTCTTTGGAGACCCGGCATACTGACTGCATCACGGCTGCTGCGTGTGTTGTGTCTGAGATGCAAGTGCCAGAAGTGCCTGAATATTACACATTTCTCATCCATCCCGTTATAGAGGATGTGTCATAGAGGTGATTAACTCGTCTACTGTCTGCATTCCGGATAAGTGTGATTTAGACTCAAGCAAAAGCCTTGAGAAAATATTTGTGGTCTGTGCATTTCCCTGGACAGACGCTTGAGCGACTTTCTGCTCCAGCGTTTGTAAAACTGAACTTTCTCTGCAACCCGAAAAGAAAACCTCAGTGTCTCTGGGCCATTGAAACTCATCACAAAAAGGCCCGTCCGTCTCAGTGGGATACTCGCTCCGCGGAGTCAAACGAGTGTGCAGGTTCTCCTGGTCAGAGGCGTGTGGTTGCCAAAGTCTCATGAGTTCATGGCGGCAGCATCCCAAAGGAAATGTTTGTTGTCTGTTGCCATGACGAATTTGCATCCCAAGAGCAGGAATCTCATTTCATATTCGTCTGGTGTTGTAGGATATCCAAATCTGTAGCTCCACACTACGAGTCAATTTTATGTTTTCGAAAGAATACAGTAAAATTGTGAAACATTATTATGATTTGAATGATCAGTTTTCTATGTGAATATATAGTGAAATATCATTTATATCCAGTGATCAAAGCATCATTCCTCCAGTCTTCAGAGTCACACCATCCTTCAGAAATCACTCTGATAGGATGTTACAATGATTTCTGTAGGATCATGTGACTCTGAAGACTGGAGTAGCGATGCTGGAAATTCAGCTTTGAATAAATTACATTTCAAATTATATTATAATAAAAAACATTACTTTAATATCGTGATAATATTTCTCAACATTAGTGTTTTTGCTGTATTTGTGAGCAAATGAACCCAGCCTTGGTGTGAGCAAAAGTGACTTTCTAAAATGATTATAAAAATCTTAATTATTATAAACTTTTCACCGGTAGTGTACCTCACATCACTTTTCATATTCTCCTGCTTTAAAGGGTTAGTTCACCCAAAAATGAAAATGATGAATGAATGAATGAATGACTCACCGTCGTGTCGTTTGTGGATTTCGTTCATCTTGGGAACACAAATGAAGATCTTTTTGATGAAATCCGAGAGCTGAAAACGACACAACTGCCACTTTCAAGGTCCAGAATGGCAGTAAAGACATCATTAACTAATCCACGTGTTTTCAATGGTTTCGTCTCAGTTTTATGAAGTGGCACGAGTGCTTTGCTTTTGCTTTGCAAAAAATGAATAAAAAAGCATAATTTACCCCTTTAATAACTTTGTAATAACTTTGGATCTCTCTGGAGGGACAGAAACCTCTTGGATTTTCACTGTGTTCTGCTCTTGTTTCATGAACGATGCCCAATGACACTGTAGTCCCTGTTTGGGTCAATGTTTGGCAGGTCAGCACGGTCCTGTTAGTCCCTGTTGTTTTACATCCATGTTCGGGATAGTCACTTGTAAAGGATTTCTGACTCTGTGTGGTTTGATGTTGCCATGAAGGAATTGTCATGTACAAATATGGTTGTTGTTTCAGCCGAGCAACTGCCATTGAGGTGAAGGAACTGGAAAGGCTTTCTCCAGGTAACACAGAGCTCACTGAAACAAACCCGTGAAATCAACCTTCGGCTTATAGTTGGCTTGGTAATTTACAGTGTTTTTGTCCAGTGGAGAATGATTTAATGTACATGTAGCTTAAATGAATCCGTGTCAGGGCATTGTGACACGGATCTCATTAAAGCGAGCTGGATCTCCCCTAACAACGCTTTAAATCCTGGATGAATGAATGCATCCTTTTTCTCTATTTTCGTTTCTTTTTTTTTGCCTCTCAGTACGTCTTCTGCTTGTTCTCAGTGTGACTGTGAACAGCTAAGTGTACGGCTAGCTGGCGGTGGAAATTTTTTCCTTTATAAATAGTCTACACAGCTGTGCTGCTCCAGAATTTGCAGACAGCTGCTTTATTAATTATTGTTTGTGAGCACGGCTGGCATAAAATAGCATTGTGTCAGTTAGTTCCAGTCACATTTGGAGGAATGATCTTACTCTGCAAATCACAGCATTCTGGGTGCTTGTTTTTTGGCCGCTGATGTATAGCGTTTATGTTTTTGTGCCGTTTCAAAAGCATTGCGGTCGTTGTCGAAATAACATGACGGTCAGGACACGTTCGTTCGTTTTTGATAGGATGGTGTCTTGCAGTTCTGAATTAAAAAAATGCAGCCTTCGTGAGGGATTTCTTTCAAAAATGGGAAAAAAAACCTGTTAATTATTACAAACCACGACCAGTTTTGGGGAAAGTTGCTTTTAAAAGTAATACGTTACAATATTGCGTTAGTAACCGTAACGAATGGCATTCCTTAGTTACCCTTAAGAAAAGTAATGCATTACTTGTTACTTTTATGTAACTGTTTCTCACCTGGGCTGGTCTTGCTTGTTGATTAAACAGAAACACAAAACGTCTTTTTTTTTGGCAAATGTTCATATCAAAAGTGAAACGAATAAGCCGCAATCTGAGGGAAATGCAAATTCACACCTGTACAGTAGAGGGCGCAACTCAAACAATCCTTTCAGCGGCGCTGCCGTTCCGGACTGAAGAAGAATCGGGAAAAGAAAGTTCCACACGTATACTTTGGCAATAAAACACTTATTAGAATCGGATCATTGAAGGACATTGGCTAATACAGAGAGAGTAAATACATATTTGTGCTATTTAACATATTTAAATATTGCATAATATTCATGTCGAGGAGGACTGAATCTGTTCATGTTTGCGCAGATTATTCCCGAGAGAGTTCGGTCAATAAATGAGAAACTTGCGTTACTTATTTGAAAAAGGAACTGTTGTAAATTTAAAAAGTAATGCATCACTTTACTAGTTACTTGAAAAAAAGTAATCTGATTACGTAAAACGTGTCACCGCCCGGAAGTGCAAAACAACATTTACAAAGTGTGAAACACTTTTACGAAGCTCGAGACAAACTTACATTTTGCAAAACATTTTTAGCGATCATAAAACACAATTGCATGGGGAAAACACTTTTATCGAGGACGAAACAAATGTACATTTTTAGAAAAGAAATTAACAAGACGCAAAACACTTTTACCAGCCCCCAAACAAATTGACAACGACAGATTCTTCCCGGAGAGGGAATGTCCCTCAACTTTCTTTGCTCAGCACTGTCCGGCTGTCCAGACGTCCCCTGTGTTTCCGTCTGATCCGCGTCCTTTAGAAACTCCAAACTCTGACACACGTGAAGCTGAACCGCGTTAAGCTGCTCGTGCGTTTGCCACAAAACGGGCAAAACGTCCCTCGGCCGCGGTCCACGTTCGGTCTCCATCAACTTCATTTACTCCACAACCACAACACCAATTTACCGCGCTCACCTACAACAACACCACCTTTCACCGCCTCACTTCCTCTCCGGGAAGAATCTGTCGTTTGGGGCTGGTAAAAGTGTTTTGCGTCTTGTTAATTTCTTTTCTAAAATGTAAATTTGTTTTTCGTCCTCGATGAAAGTGTTTTCCCCATGCAATTGTGTTTTACGATCGCTAAAAATGTTTTCCAAAATGTAATTTTGCCTCGAGCTTCGTAAAAGTGTTTCACACTTTGCAATGTTGTTTTGCACTTCCGGGCCACCGTACCCACCGGCTGCTGTTGCGTTTCCTTGCACTTAAAACGATTCCCACGGTCGGGACGCGTTCGTTCGTGCCTTTTTGGTGAGGTGGTGTCTTGTAGTTTTGATTTATGTCTCTAGCAGAAGGAAAGGCTCATTATCAATTGGAGGAGTGGTTCCTCTTCAAAAACCTGCTTTGATGATAATGAACTCACGCAGACAGTGATGGATGCGGGTCAGCGATTGCTGTTAACCTGATCAGCGAGCACTTCGCTTCAGAACCCATCGTTTCACTTAAATGTTCTACGGGCCGTAATTCATCATTTCCTTGATGTGGCTGTGTCTCTTTAGGCAGCACACGTTCGCAGTCTTAAAAATAAACACACGCGCTCTCTCGCACAAACACCAACACATGCCGCACTTGTTGCAGTGTTGCGGAGACATGCCTGGGCTTGCCGCTGCTGCGGTGTGTAAACGGCTCTCTGTTTTCCCTCTTGGAATGACGCCCTGTTAATCGCAGTCCCCTCAACGCGCCCCTCTTACGCCAGTACTCATCCTGCGTGACGTGCCCCGAAGACCCCGGCACAGCTGCTTGGCAATCTGTTTGTTTGCGCTTCTTGGCCAGGGGACGGCTTTGCAGCGTCCGCCCTCTTCCCGATGGCATTGCCGTGGCGTGGCCGCTCCACCTGCCGGCCGGGGAGTTCACAGGGTTTGTGGCTCATGTCCTCAAGCCACTCCTGCTGTTTGTATTCACAGCCTACACGAGTCGGAGTGCCTCTCTCGTAAATCTTTACGGCCAGGAGAATTATAGCAGACAAAGAAAAAAAGCATGAGAGAAAGTTAGAGGGGGAAAAAAGCTGCAGATTTGGGGGAAACCATACAAGCCACTTTTGGCTCTTTAGGCCACAGAAAGTCACATGCGGTTCGTGCCGTTTGCAGACAAAAGATGCAAACCAGCAGACTGAAGGGAGAACAGTGAGAAGCTTCATCTCTGCATCTGGTCAGTCGACATTGTGGAGCAGTTTGAGCATATGTTTTAGTCATGGCTCAGAGCACAAACAGCCACTAAATCTGCATTTACTTGACCCAAAATGCAATAAAAATAGGGAGATATATTATTAGAATTTAAAATCAGAAATAATTCTAAAATTCTGATTTGCTGTTTCAAGAAACATTTTTATTTATTAATATCAACATTGGAAACATTGTTTTTGCTGCGGAAAACCATGATACACTACCAGTGAAAATGTAAAAAAAAAAAAAAAAAAAAAAAAAAAAATGCATTAAAGTGACAGTAAAGACATTGATAATGTTACAAAAATGTATATTTAAAATAAATTGTTAATCAAAATTTCTATTTAAAGAATACTTAAAAAATAAATAAACAGCAGGTCTTAATATTGATAATAAATGCCATGATTAATAATTACTGAGCACAAAACATGTATCTGCACATACTGTAACAAGCCACATTGAGTGCGTCACAGAATAAACTCTGTTCCTGTTGCCAGTAGGTGGCGCTGTGACGTGACACACCCATGTGATCAGCCCCTGTGAACAAAGTTTGATCTAAATCACATAATTCACGTAGAAGATATGAAGATATGATATAAACTTATAATATATATAATATATGTATAAAAAAGAAAAAGTGCATTGCGATGAACTGGTTTTATATATATATATATATATATATATATATAATCAAAATGCAATACCTAATAAAATGAAGTAATTATATCTGAAACATTGTTCTTAGCAACAAGGTATTGCACAGCCCTGTTTAAATCTATATTGGTTGGCCTATATTATACTTGGGTATACTATATTATATTTCCTTTATTATATTGATCAAGTTTGGCGATGAAAGTATGAATCTTTTAGGAGTATTTAAATGTTTACCACATGCGCTTTTCAAACAATCCATAATTGGGCGGAGCAAATGAACTGCAGTGGCAAATGTGTTAATCTCAATGAGAACTTTGTGTCTCTGTACGACAAAGAGGTGCTGTGCCAGCTCTGAACCAGCCGTAATCATCGTATTTCCATCACGTGCGCAGTTTCAAGATTTTTTCAGCATGTTAAGGCCCTCAAAGCCCCAGAAAAAAAAAAATACTAAGGAAAACAATAATAAACAATAATAATCACGGCATGTCGGAATTACCGTAATCACAAGATTCCTAATTACAACTTGTAAACTCTGACTTGCATCACATGACCACTGCAGATTCATTTTGGCATTGATAGAGTTTATAAAGAAAAACATAATGGCGTACTCATTTGAAAGTTTATCTTTACGAACATTTTGGAAAACAACCCTTTTTGTCATAGTTTTTTTTTTTATATATATCGATGTAGTTTTTACTGACTTAATTTTGAAGATGAACGAAGGTCTTACGGTTGTGGAACGACATGAGGGAGAGGAACTAATGACAGAAATCTCATTTTGTGGGTGAAATAACCCTTTAATGTACTGAAATAACTAAAAAAACAACAGCGATGGGCGATTGCAAAACACTGCTTCATGAAACTTTACCAATCCGTTGTTTTGAATCAGTGATTCGGAGCGCCAAAGTCGCATGATTTCAGTGAACGAGGCTTCGTTACGTCATAAGTGATTCACTGAATCAGTGATACGAAACAAAAGATTCGTAAAGCTTCTTGAAATCACTAGATATTGTTGAAAAGTTGTTATTTAGTTTTTTTGGCGCACAAAAAAATATTCTCTTCGCTTTATAACATTAAGGTTGAACCACTGTAGTCACATGACCTGTTTTAGCTGAAAGTGTTCATGATCTTGCTGTCAATAGAGACTCACTGAACCATCAGATTTCATCAAAAATATCTTCATTTGTGTTCTGAAGATGAGCGAAGGTCTTACGGGTGTGGAGCCACATGAGGAAGAGGATTTAATGACTGATATTTCAGTTTTGGGTGAACGAACACTTTAAGTTACACACAATGCAAATGAGAAATGTTGGCTGAAATAACATTTACTTCATTTAACATGTATTTTATTTCAAGTGAAGAATACAGGAACCAATATACTTCAAGTGAAATTGAAGAATGAACTGATATTCAGTTGACGTAATTTCGAACAAAATCAGGTCCAAGCAAAGTTTCACACCTTCGATCCCTCATTGGTCAGTGATGATTACATAATAAGTAGGTTTGCCCCGAGGCTCCGCCTTCTCTCCTGTGCAACTCTAATTTCTGTAAAAAGATCTTTGCCATGAGTGTATATAGGGTTTATATTTATTTACGGCTTTTCTTTCGGTTTAATAATCCTGGTCACCATGGCTGTAGGAAGTACGCAGCTCACTTCAATCAGAATCTGTTTACTGTTTACCAGTTTCATTCACTGTCAGCTGTTTTCACTAAGCTTGTTCCAACCTCGTACCAGGAGTCACTGAAGCCAACCTGTTTGCACAGTTCAACGTTCTGCAATTACCTTAAGCGGGACATTTTCAGCCATACAACGCCAGCCCCCCCACCTTCCCCTTTTTCCATGAATGAGCACTTTCCTAGACAAGCTAATACCCTGATGGGATTAGCTAATCAAGTGAAAATGCAAGGCACTAATTCATGGACGAATTGTCAGGTCACCTTGAAAGTCAGCCCACCGCTGCTGCGGCGGCTGAACCCTGACTTGAATACCTCCGGGACAGGGTTATTAGTCCACCAAGAAGTCGTTTAGATAAAAGATGACAGTTATTCAACTTGTAAAAGGACTACCTGATGAATACATCCGTCGCACTCGTTTTTAAATGTGCTCGCAAGAAGATGATGCGCTCCCATCTTGAAAAGTTCTGTGGCCGGTCAAATGCAGCGTAAGCAAGGTTAGAACGTAAACCTGTGGTATCGAAGACATTTTTATTGTATGTTTACTTCTATTCTGGCCACACACACACTCACAATAATAAACGTGTTGAGATGATGTGGCCTGGAAAGCCAAAAACTCAGTGCTCAGTTGATTAAACACTGGAATTTTGTGCACTGCCCAGAAATGAGGTTAGCAAATGGCTTTTGCTGTTTCCAGTTTGGAAGTGCACAAAGGAAAAGCAGGAGAACACACTGTCTACAGTGCCCTGGCTTCTCCCCACATTTGATGAATGTTGGGGTACGTCACTCCCCGTAAAATGAGTTGCTGTTGACTCCAAATATGGCTGGACTGCAGCACATGAGAGGTAATTGCCAGGCTGAAATCGAAAGCCTTGCGCGGGCCTCATCCTCAGGTCGCTCGGATTTCTGGTTCTCGCCACAGAAACGAGTGAGAATGTGAAAGAGAAACGGACAGACAAGATGAAGTTGAACAACATGCACCAAGTGTGTGACTGCATTTCTCATTATGCTTAACTCCTTTTTCTGCTGCACCTTAAGATTTACAGTTCCTGCGCAGTACCGGCGTACTGCTCTTATTTTATTGATAATATGATGCAATGTTCCCTTGAAATGTTTACTACATCAGTACTGTACACTGTCAGAATTGATTTATTCTTTTTGCAAAACCTGTACCAATAGCTTGTCACTCGGGTAGTACCTTTAAAAGGACAACCTTTTCAGCCCTAAAACGTGCGTTTTAGTACCTTGGAGAAGTAACGCACCCTTAAGGTGCTACTATGATGGGCAAATGAGGTACAAAGTTGTCCTTTTAAGGCTACCGCCACATTCACGAGATGTTCTTCCCCTAAAGATACAAGTTTTGCACTTTTTCCCCATGATTTTAATGAAATGTGCTTTGCATGATTATTTGTATGCGATCCTATCCATGAAATTTAAGGCCTTGGCGTGGGTGCCGTAGAGTTATTACTCTTGTTTGAAAATCTGGTTCATATCCTTCACCGAACTGTAGAAATCTGCAAGCCTGAAGTTAGTCCCCCTTCTACAAGATCAAACGAATCGCTTCATGTTTATCTGTATCGTAAATAGTAGCCTTTCCAGTCATTAACTGGTAAAGGAATATTGAAAAGAAGAGAGTGTACCTCACGTTAAACAATACTCTAATAGATTTTTCATGCCTCTCTTAGGACCACCAGATGTGGAGCAGGCGTGCGAGCCCAGCGTCCGCACGTGGAGTCCGCACAACGGCATGGATCTGGGCATGGTGCCCCCGCCCTGCCCTCTTCAAGGCTGCATGCTACAGCTGGAGTTCGCACATCCGGTGATCCCTGACTCCCTCACGGTGTGGGTGACCTTCTCCTCCCAGGAGGAAACCGTCCTGCCTGCCATACACAACATCATCTTGTTGACCGTAGGCGGCAACAACCTGTCTCTGGGTCCCAGCAATTTGTTCTGCGACACACCGCTGACCATCAAGCTGGATGTGCACGAGAAGGTGTACGGCGTGCAGTTTTTCACCATGGAGCAGCATTTGGAAATCGATGCCACTCTGCTCACGTCCAAACCTCACTGTCCTCTCTGTCGGGAATGCGAGCCGCTGCACTATCGACTCCTCCGGCAGCCGCCGTTCACGCAGTCGCCCCAGGGAATCGCGCTGAGCGACTCGACGCGAAGATACGTGGATAGGTGAGTCTTTTGGATTAATGCTCATTTACACCCCATGCATTAATGAATGTTGACGCACTGAACCTTACTGTAAAGAGGGTAACGGTTCTTTCACAATTGTAATTTCTTATTTACCGTCATTACGTGATTCTAGGTCCTGGCTAGAATTTAGATACTCTTTTCCTTCCAGTAAAGAAGTCTTTGGTATTGACTTTGGAACTTGGAACTGTTTTACCACGGAACAAAACTAACGTAATTCAAAGTTGGAGTGCGAAATGTGCCTGGTCAGTATTAGGCACAGCAAATCCCCGCTCAAATCTTGTGGTGTCTCTCTGTTCTTTTTCAATCCTCGACTGAAGCCAAAAGAAACAAAGAGAAAGATGCAGCTGCCGGTTGATTTCGGTCCAGCGCTTGGCATCAGAATGCCAGTTAACACGCTCTGCCGTCTCGAGGTTGTTCTGGCCTCGACCGGGCACCTCTGGTTTGGGCAGTATTGCACTAATGCTTCCCCTTTTAATATTGTGTCTCTGGTCAGCGTTTCTGTATTGTCCACTTCTGCATGCATGTGAGATTAAGGGTTAACCTGATATGTGAAAATGTGCAGGTCACAGATTTATCTTTGCACAGACAATTGAACAGTAATGCTGACTCTTCTGTATTTGTTTTAGTGAGCAACAAAATGCAAAGTTTTTTGGGATATATCGGGATGGTTGTAACATGTGGTCAGTTATTCAATAATTTACTTACAAGGATGAAATCACTAGTTCACAGTGCACTGATTTTCATCAATGCAAATGAATCCGATCCAAACTTTGCATGAATCTATTACGAAGAAAACATATTTTGTTAGTTGTCAGTAATAGGGACAGCCACCGTATTTCATCTAACCTCAAACATGCTTGCTGCTTTTGCCTTCATGATATGTTAAAAATATACCTCATTTAGCAAATGTTCTGTCTGTTACACGGACCAAATCTGTCCACCTGCAGCCACGTCTAATACCTGCGCAAGTTCGCAGATGCATCTCTTTTTCCACGTTCTCTTTGCTATACTGTAGCTGAATAAAGCAGGCATGTTTTTGATCTGATCTGAGGTAGGTAAGGTTTTGGCTCAAGTAAACCGTGGTCAGCTCACAGCTGGAGTTTGAGAGTCTGTTTTCTGGGTGACGTTGATTCTGAGATCTGAATCAATTACAATCACTTCTTCTGAGCTCCCATGCTGAATGCATTCATTACCTCAGCTCTGATCCAAGAAAGATATTGATCTTTGGTAAATATGTTCTGACACCTCTACCTAATTTCGGTCACCCGTGTCTCTCTCGCTTGGCACTCGCTCGTTAATTTGAATAGAAAGTCTTTGGTTTTGGATTTATCCCATATGGAACGTTAAGGTCTCAGAAAGTAGGGTCGAAGCTCTAAAACATGGGAGTAAATCACGGAGAAGGGTTGACCCTGCATGTGTGCGACACTGGCCTTCAGAAACCCCCCAGCCATCTGCTATTTCTCTCCCTGACCTGGCCCTCTTTGCTGTCATGGCTTCAAAGGGCACCCCTGCTTTGAGCTGACAGGACCCCCCTGCCAATGAGAAAGAGGCCAAGACAACTGGCCAACTCATCCGCTTTAGGGGCCCCAACCTCCTGGATCCTGGTCCCCCTTGGTTTAAGACTCTCACCTCATGACACTATCATGTCAAGTCCACTGGTTATGGCATTCCAGAAGCTCCACCCTCCCACCAGCTAATGATTACAGTGGTTTGATGTTGTGCTCCGCATCTTTAATCTCACTGTAAAATTGCTTTATCCAGCTTATGGGATAAGTACATTTCAGAGCAAATTGCATTGAAACCAACGTACAGTTCCGGATTTTGGAAAGCAAGTCATGCATATTTTGGTTCAGATGGTGCTAGATCTTTTGGAACCACCAACTCTCACCTTTTCTTGAAGATCCTCCGAACTCCTAATTGGTTTCGGACCAAAATGTTCCATTAAGAACAAGAGTTTGGCCTGGATATTATATGCAAAGCAATGTAAGTTGCATAGGGAATGTGCATGTGCTATACACCGCTGTAGAGCTTTTGACGTCATAGCTGACCGCAGTAATCCCTGTTTACCAGAAGTCATGTTCCAAAGGAAGATTTGCACTGGGGAAAGGTTGGCGTTTCTCTGTGAGTTGATCTCCTTTATATGTGATTGACATCATTTCTCAACCAGAACAACTAGGGATGGCCCAGCTAATGATTTATCTCCGTTGGTGTGTTCACTTTATTACTGCAGTGTCATCATCCCAAGTGATTCCGTAGAAATACAAGGAAAACCAAATCTTCTGTGGTCTCGGAAATATGACTGCATGCGGGTGCTGTTGGAGGTGGAATTCTTTGTAATGCAGATTGTGTAGAGAAAACTCCACCTCGTTTAAGACCATCAGTTGCCGTTTGCCCAGAAAGCGACTAAACCTCGTCTGTTCTTTTGCAGAAAACACTCGTGCTGTTGATGCTTGCGTTTGGTGTTTCTCTTGTTTCTCTTGTCTTCGTGCACTTCCTGATGTGTATCTGTGGAAGTCTTCCAACAAGTACTGAGCCTCTTTCATTTTAATCAAGAATTCCGGGCTGGCTTTTCATTAAATGAAGTATTTAGAATAGAATGTATGGGAAGCTTTCCTCAGCTTTCTCCCCCCGTCTGTAACGTCAACACGACTTTAATAAGTTGAACACTGAGAATGCACTGAGGTGCGAACAGATGGTAGCATCACACGTCGAACTCAACCAGCGTTTAACCGAAGTGCAATTCCGTTGACATGTTAACGTATTTCATGCCATGTCATCAACATTTATGCTATAAGCGTATTGATCTGTCGAGAGTGACGGGCTCACATGACATCATACACACCAGTTCAGAGAATACAATGAGACATTAATAAGACACAGATGAAGTTGTGATGAAGGGTGGATGATGGCATTCTCTGAGACTGCTTTCTTCAACACCTCAGCACATGTGTGACATAGAGAGTCTGGAGGCAGATGTCTTTTTATGCAATAGGAAGAGGAATCTTGTTCTCCACAGGGATAGGCATGAGCAAAAAAAAAAGTGAAAGCGAGGATCAATTATGCAATGAATTTACAGGTTAAATTTATTTTGTGCTTGCTGAAATAAGCTACATATGCAGTACAATCTTGAATGAAGGCCTGAGGGCCACGCTTGTACAGGACCACACTGTGAAAGTGCTCTTCAAACAACGTCAAGCGCTACCTTCCCTAAAATCTGGGTTCTGTTCCCATTAATGTCTTCTCCACACATTTGCTCTATTCAGTTTGTTGTATTCCTCTCTTTTTCCTCATTGCATGCACACTCTTATTTGTGTCTATTTCAGCTTTTTTTCTATATGTCAGACTGAATGTTGACTTGTTGATCTTGGCAGAGAGTATTAAAGAAGCCTCATTTGAACTTTTGGTCTGGAATAAGGTCTATTGTGAAAATGTTGTGCTGTCTACGTGAAAACTCATCCCAGAAACCTCATTCAATTCACGGTACAGACAAAATATTGCAACTGGCGTCTTGCAAATTTTGTTTTCGCGTCTGAATGTCTCTGTTAACTAAACAGGGTTGAGATGTAAGGTTTGACCCTTAAATGTCATGTGATTTTACATTGTGGCCTAACCAGGTGTGATGTTGTTACGGGATGTGCTGCCCGGGGAAGCGCAGAGACGAGGAGTCTCTTAATGCAGATGCAGGGGAAAACAAAGAACCAAACACGTCTAGACACAAACGAGAACGGACAAGGACTGAGGGAAAACGGGTTATATACAAGAGCAAACACTGGGAGAAACGAGATAATTAACAAGACACAGCTGATGACGATGATGAAACAAACGAGTGGCGGGAAAGAACCAAAACAAAGAGCACATGTGAGACATGTAACATTAGCACACTCCCGGAAGGCGTGACCTCGCGCCTCAGAGACTACCAAAAGGGAGGGGGGTGGGCTGGAGCAGGGCAGGTCAGGTGACCTCCAGGGTGTATCCGTGATCTCCGGCGGCCAGGGCAGAGTCCAAGGAGGAGTCAAGGGCGGAGCCGGGATCTCTGGCACCCAGGGTGGAGTCCAAGGCGGAGTCAAGGGGAGCCAGGCAGAGCTGGCTCAGGCGCCGGGAGCTCTGGCGATGATTCAGAAGATTCAGAGAGTGCTGGAGATGATTCAGGGGGAACTGAAGCTGCAGAGAGCGGTAAGGAGACGGACTTCGGGGCTGCCCTCAAGTGTGGACAGGCACCATTGAGGGGTATGTGAGGGAAATCGGTGTGGCATAAACTGGCGTGGCCGTGTGTGCTTCAGATGGGACTGGACTACGAACACATTCTTCAACCTCAAAATCAGAAATCACAAAAAGGTTCACAAAAGCGAATGGTATTTTCATCCAGTCCCATCTGAAACGCCACATTAAGAGCGGCGTCTGGCCAGCCCACCCGATGGGAGAGTTCGATAAACTCCTCCAAAGGACGCCCACGCTGCCGAATCCACCAAAGTTCGTCTTCTGCCTGCATCTTCAATCAGTTTAGGTCCGTTCTTCTGTTACGTGACGTGCTGCCCAGGGAAGCGCAGAGACGAGGACTTAATATAATAAAGTCTATTAATATTAATAATAATGATAATAATGATGATGATGATGGTGTATAAACACGTCTATACACAAGCGAGAACGGACAAGGACTGAGGGAAAACAGGGGTTATATACAAGAGCAAACACAGGGAGAAACAGGTTAATTAACAAGACACAGCTGATGATGATGATGAAACAAACAAGTGGCGGGAAAACAACAAAACACAGAGCACATGTGAGACATGACAATGAAACAGTCTGAAACAGAAACACATGTAACGGATATGACAAGATTCTAGCAAAAATCAATGTCTCTCCTTAAAGCGGAAATATTGTCCAATGGGACAAAATCAATCAGCCTTGCATTCATTTACACACTTGAACATGTTCAAAGCGACTTTAATTTGTTCTAGAAAAAATGTGAGAGTATTATATCAAAGTTAATTGATGTTAATTAATTAATTAATTGTTAGCGGAGTGCAACTATCCTCGTTCTCTTTCGCTGATGTTTTTGAGCGCATATAGTATTTAAAGATACAGAGTCATGTATACGAGCATTATTACATTGCTTAATTAAACTAGCATAGAAAACTTTTAAATTGAAGATGACAGGTAACATTGTTAAATTACATTTATTTTATATATACTTTTAATGTGGCAAAGATAGCTAACTACTGTTGATAGTGTGATATTGCGTTTATACAACAGTTCGACGGCACGAGTGTGTAAATAAATAAGAAGAACAACGGAGCGTCTTTAAAAACTTCTTTTGTGAGGAACTACTTCCTTCCACCGCGGATTCAAATCTCAAGTTGTCAGTTTAACAGTTGATCCAAGATCCGTCACTAAGTCTGAAACATCACTTTAGAAAGAGAAACTCTCAGTCGCTTCATTGATGCTCATTGTAATCTGTAGAGTATTGAGAGAGAGAGATGGAGTGTATTACTGCATCTAGATGATATTCTTCAGCTCAATCTGATATTCATAATCACAAAATCAGTGTGAATGTCCGCTGAGGAAAGCGATATCTTTGTCTTTTTAACATTGAAGAGGATTTCCCGTGACGGCGCTCGTCAAAGCGTTCGTCAGTTGCGTCTCGTAAGATGTTGTTTAAAGTAAAAACAACGTCCTTGTTTCCTGTTTCGGACCATTTCAATATAAAAGTCTTTGTGACTGACCGACTCACTCATAAAGACAGTCTTTGACGCCATCTAATGATGTATTAATGTAACTTTCACTGACGTCAAACTCACTGACGGACTCTCTCAATACCAACAAAACATGGCATATTATTTATATAAAACATTATTTATTGAACAATGACATTTAAATGAACAGTAATAGCCATTACAACAGTATAAGAAGTAAAATAGGAAAGAAACACAAACAAACAGTTCAATCAAACGTACAAAAGCAGCTCTAGTTAGTACAGGATTTAATTTCAATGTAAATAGAAAATTATAAATCTTAATATTGCCAAATCAATTAGCTCTGGATCGAGTAATAGATTAATAAGACCAAAGATTGCCCATTTGAAACACCCAAAACGAATTATAGCTCATGTTTAAACACGATCTACATTAGATAGATAATTCCTGAAGCACTTGGCGAGATGAAGCTGTTCTCGGCGGGTACTCGAGCTCTGAACGACCGCTGACGGCCTTGAGCTCACATCTCTGAAAACATCTAAACACATTTTCAAATAGGTGCTATATGTTTATATAAATCACATGTCTGAGGTCTAAACAACTTCATTCTCACCTAAAAAAACTCCATTGCGTTACAAAATAACAGTAGTATCTATAGAAATATGGTGGGTTTGCTCGTCCGCCATGACACTCGCTGTGAGAATGCTGACAGTGGAGTGATTCAAACTGTGAAATGGTTATCCTGGCGATACTGGTAGAATTTCACACGGATGGAAAGACCTCTCAGCCAATCAGATTCGAGAAACAGAAATAACTGTTGTGCATATATATATATGTGTATGTATGTATGTGCGTGTGTGTGTTAAATACATACTCTATTTGTTTATATGGGTGATGTGTCATGTGAATGTTGTATGTTGAGTAAATTGCTTTTCTCTGTGCAAAGATTATTTATGTTTTTCTTATTTCATTTTATGGGACTTTCACAGACATTTTCCCCTTCTCCAAAACACAGGCAAATTGCCGGTGTCATTCATGTCAAGTGCTAATTTGAATGATTTGTTTTGCCTCTTATTAAACGTTACTGCTTCCCTGCCCGTTAGAACTGGCACCTTATAACTCTGCTGACGGCAGCACAAAAACACTTGGCCTCACGTGAACCTGCGGCGCTCCTAATAAACGTAATGTCCATGGTACTCTGGTAATTTGGCAGTGTTGTTGTGTTAATCAGCAGAGATGTGCTTGCGTTTCTCTCAGGGAACGTGTCCAACATAAATGCAAATAATGAAGGCTTTGTGTATTTTCCTCTTGCTCATGTTGGCTCTTTTATTAATGACCTGTGTATGTGTAGTTTTGGAGTTGGAAAGCTGAGAGTCTTAGGGTTCCTGTCCAGTAGTTAATGCACATGTTATTTTGTAGCTTTGTGGGTGGGTTATAACTTAGACTATTAGTGTATATGACTGTACAAAATATCCAGATGGAAGATTCGTGTGTAGGGCTTTCTTTGTCTTTCCATTGGTGGGATTTGTCCAGACTTGCATATTTGCATATTTCAAAGACAATAGAATTTCTTATGATTAAGAAATTGATTAAAGGCAATTACCTTTATTTTTTATTCTTTATAAGGTTCCATAACAACTTAGTCTAAGAAACACATAAATGCATTTGATATAATTTTAAACTATAACAGATTTTTATTCAGTTGTGTCCAAAAACGTTACATTCAGTTTGCACTTAAAAGTACGCTAAAGTGTGCTTCTTTATCAGCAGGGCTCCCAGAGACCTGAGCGTGGGCTCTTCCTCTGAATGGCCTACAGTAAAGCTTGACATCTATTGAGCATCATAGTGGAGAGGGTGTTTACCTTCAGTCACTTCATGCAGTTTTACTGACCAAATACAAATGTCCTCCAAGACACATTTGAGCTGGACCGCCCTCCAATTCACTCAGAGAAGATACGTACGACTCGTGTTTGCCTACAGGTGTCCTCTGAGGGAGAGGAAACAAGTCTGGCCCGTTTTGCTGATTATCAGCCGCCGCAATCGTTCGCCACCAGAACGCCGTGACCCTTTCCTCAAAACCCGTAACTGAGTGGGTTTTGGTTACATTGTATCAGCACAACTTCATCCCTCATGACATCCAACGTGAGTATAGATCCACTTTCCTCTTCAGACTGACACAAGATCAGATATCGCTTGTCTCTTATCTCAACCACCACCAGCTGATGGTACAAACCGACAGCTCATGTGCTTAGAATCAGCACTAAACCAGCACTACTAGTTTTCAGGGTGTCGAAGGAGTAGTGTAAACCTGACTTTTTCAGATAGCTCTCTTTGACCACTGTTAGGCACTATTTGCACTTGTATTGTGCATTAAGTGAACACCTTAAAGCAGGAATGTCCAATCCTGCTCCTGAAGGGCCACTGTCCAGCAGAGTTCAGCTCCAACCCCAATGAAGCACACCTGAACGTCAAGAGACGTCCAGAAACAGGTGTGTTGAGTCAAGTTGGAGCTCCAGGGCCTCCAGGTTTAGACACCCCTGCCTTAGAGACAGTGAACTGTTGGATTAAGACAGATGTAGGGTTATAAATTGACGAGGGCTTGTGGAAAAAACGGCAAGTATCGCAAATGAGTGACATAGTTTTGGGGATTATTTCCAACTACAAGAAGGTTCCAGAAACAAAATGTATCACACTGTCGTGATTAAAGCGAAATTACATTCGCTTTATAACCTTATCACACACACACACATCTGTTGAAGAAATCCGCTGAAAACTCTTGTTTTGTTCAGTGCGTGGAGTTTTACACTCCATATAAACAACGATGTGCCAAGTGTGGGCAGCTTCAGTGATTATAACAGGAGTTTTTGCGAACTCATTGACCACTTCAGTGATGGGGAATGCTCTTTCTGCTTTCTGTATGTAATCATTTATTCCCAGTTTGAAAAACTGTTTTGTTTTTCATGCTACTAAAATAACCAGTGTGAAGTCTTGATTATATAATAAAATTTCATATAAACGGTTCTCAACAGTAGCCTACAAGAATATGGCATGCCTTTCCTCCACACACGAAAACACACATATTTTTAATATATCTTTCTATTAATCAACATTAATATTCAATGTTACAGTATCAAGCAAAATAATGATATTTTTGTTCTTTTTTATTTTACATTTTGCATATATATACATTGAAAACATGATTTACCCTGAAACAATTTTCACAAAAAAAATGACAAAGAAAGTAAAATAAAAAAGAAAAATGTTGAAGACTCCAACATAAAAATGTATTCAATGTAAAAGGGACTCAATGATCTTTGTTTTACATATACAGTTCAGTCATGAAACTCTAGAGGGCGTTGGCTAATCGGTCCTTTACATGCAACCTGCAAGTTGATCCTAATGAGATTGTTAGCGGAACATTTAAATAATTTGGTTTAGTGTAATCTAGTCCTTCAGCGCACTATCAGCAGTCCTCAGAACCCCTCCACCTCCCCAGCTCCACCTGCCTGGCTCTGCTGTGGGATTGATGTATGTGTATTTATGCAGCAGCAGCAGATCTTACATGATCACATGTGAATTATCAGCAGTAATAAGTCCATACTTGATCAACAGCAGCAGCAGATCTCGTCCACCAAGACCAAATACAGTAACATTGCCATATTCAATAACTTTCAGAGTTATTGAGAGTTGCCATTATTGACTTTGAAAAAAAAAATGAGTGTAGGCTGATTTAATTATATTAAAGAGGTCCTTGATTATAATTTCACAATTTTAACTTTAGTTAGTCTGTAATGTTGCAGTTTGAGCAGAAACAACATCTGCAAAGTTACGACGCTCAAAGTTCAGTGCAAAGGAAGATATTTTCTTTTACAGAAATCGCTGTTTAAGGACTACAACAAACGGCCGGCGGGAACTACAACGAGCTTCTTCCTGAGTTAGTGACATCACTGACCTTAAAATTTACATAAATCCCACCCCTGAGAACACACAAAAAAGGGGGCGGGGCCATGTCGGGCTGCTTTAGAGAAGAGGAAGAGTTGTTGTTGCCGCCATTTTACGCCGGACTGGTTCACAAACGAGGGTCAATTCAACACTGGATTTGCACAAAAGATGACGACACATGCTAGTGACGAGTTGATCAACTCCACAGCAACGACATCAATTTATCCACGAACCGTTCAGAAACTTCTTCCTGAGTCTCCATCCGTTTGAACACTTTCCTCATTTTGTCTGAGTGAGATTCTCCAGCTTTGTTGTTGTTGAGCTGTTGAAGCTCCACCCTCTTCTGGAGCGGCTGCTCATTTGCATTTAAAGGGACACGCACAAAAACGGCGTGTTTGTGTTTGACACGCTATAATACATGATCTGTGGGGGATTTTGAGCTGAAACTTCACACACACATTCTGGAGACACCAGAGACTGATATCACATCTAAGGAACATTATAGGTCACCTTTAATAATTCCATGTTGTATGCCACCGAGCAGTATTGAGCGGTCCGTGTGAATAATAATAAATGCCATGTCAGATGCAGCTTCTTTGCCACCTTTCCAGTGTGAAGATTGCGTTTGATAATATTGGCAGCAGCCTAGTATGTTGATTTATTTCATTATAAATTAAATCAAAGTAATTGACACTAAAAGAAGAATCAATCCTAGAGGCGCATATTGTCCCTTAATCCAAAGTGCATTCCTTACTCCGGACAGATGTGTGATGGTTTCTTGCATTTTTTTTCTCTACAGGGATGTTGAGTATGGTGGCGTGTACACATACCAGGTCCAAACCATGTCCAGTCGGAGCGAGAGTGAGCCATCTCCTCCGTTCACGCACCGCCTTGGAGCGCCATACTGCGGAGACGGCCTCATCCAGAGGTGAGACTGGACATACAAAAACATATTCTTACGTTACAAAATTAATTGTGGTTAATTCATTTACCTGCATCAACTCTGCTAATTTAATTTGTATTTATTGAATAGTGGGGGGGGGGGGGGGGGGGGGGGGGGGGGGGGGGGGGTCAAAAATATTGATAAGTACTGATTTACAGGATCATCACATTAACCTCGAGGCTCGTCCGAAACATTTTTAAACGGTTTAGGAAACACCGTCACATATCCACACCGCAAGCTTTAAATGTTCATGCTTTTAGCTACATAGATTTATACCCACCAAGGGAAATCATCATTATTATGTTTATTATTACGTATACATTGATTTATTTCAGGTCCCAGGGAGAGGAATGTGATGATATGAACACTATGAATGGAGACGGCTGCTCCGGCCATTGTAAGAAGGAGCCGTTTTTTAACTGTATTGGTAAGTGTCGAGAGAGACCGTAAGTGCATCAGCGTCTGTCACACGGCGGCAACAAAAGTATGGCACGCTTTTATGCATACTCGACGCGGTACGTCAGTTCTGCTTGACGGTTTTGCGAGACGTGTTACCGAAAAAGCATCTTTGACGGCGGCGGCACTTTAGGAGTTATAGCTGAGCTGAGCTCTTTTATTCGCTCCCTCCAGAGCCAAAGCTGTTTTTTATCAGTAGCATCATCCTTGTAAAATCTGTAAGACATTTAATTGAAAATGAACACAACGTGAGATTCGTGAAAGATGGCACCTAATAGAATAGTTTCAGGTCATTGACGGACAGCAGTAGGTAATACACTGCTCTTGATAGAGAGCACATCAGTGTTCAGCGGCTTCGCTCGCCATGGATCAGCGCAACACCAACCTGCGAGTGGACGACCTTACTTATTTCACATGCCAAAGCGTTAGCCAATCACAACAGAGAGTGTTTAGATATACAGTAGTCTTAAAGGTACGGTACCCAAAAAAAAGTGGGTTTATAAAAACGAATACAACTAATAAAATGATTAATACACTTTTTTTTTTTTGAAAGAATATTCAGCAAGCATTCATTAAATTGACCAAAAGTGACAGTAAAGACTTGGAAATGTCTCAAATTATTCAAATACATGCTGTTCTTTTGAATTTTCTATTCATTGAAGAATCCTGTGAGGGGGAAAAAAAATGCATGAGTTTCTACTAAAAAAAATAGGGTTTTCGACATTGGTAACGTTTCTTCAAATCATCATCCTCAGAATGATTTCTGAAGGATCATGTGACTCTGAAGACTGCTGAAAATTCAGGAATAAATTACACCGTACTCTATATTCACATATAGCTATTTTAAATTGTAATAATATTTCACAATTTTTACTCTTTTTTTTTTTTTTTTTTGATCAAATAAATGCATCCTCTGTGAGCAGAACAGACTTATTTATTCTAAACTCCATTGATATGATTCCTCTTTTCAGACTATCAGGCATTGCACGTTTTTGTCTGAGAGTTTATTTCTACCATTTGCTGAAGGAGCAACATCTGTGTGGCAGCTTGAAATATTTGTGTCTTTGTGTGGAACCATCAGGCACCATCATGAATGAACCGTTTGTCTTCCTGACTGTGCGACTGATTGTTTTTGTAGCTGGATTCCGCTGAACCAAAAGATAGCGTTTGGTTTTCCTTATCTCAATATTGGGTTTGAATTAGACAGTATTGCTCATCTCATTGTCTCAGGAATATAACGGTATCACGGGCACGGTCGGTGTGACACCGACGCGCATATGGCAGAGCGCGAGGCCACGTGAGCGCTAGGGGTGTGTGTGTGTGTGTGTGTGTGTCCCCCTCTGCAGCCCCTCGTTTCAACATCAGCAGAGCCGAGCAGAGGGGAGCTCTGGAATTTATGTGAAGGTTCGAGCCAACTTGGCACGGCATGCCTCCGTCCTCCTCGCTGGAAACCCTTCCACTGAGAGACAGACAGGCAGAACGAGAGACAGCCTCTCTTTATCACTAAATATATGCTCATTATCCCTATTTTTGGCTCAGTCTTATTCTGTACTTAGTTCATTTTTCTCTATTATGTGCTCGACTGACATGGCTTGTTTGTTAAATGTTTAAATTGGTAAGACTTCACAATAAGGTCCCGTTGCAATAATCAACATTAAATGTGTCCATTTGTTTTCGTGTAGCGTGAAATACATTTGTTTGTGAATGGAAAGTTGAACAGGGTTATTGTCTTCCAAAAGAAAGAAGCAATTCTGAACTGAAACGAGTCGTCAGTAATTCCAGTCTTCCTGCATGAACGCATGTAATTTTGCAATGTATTTGCATAATGGCAGCCTGGGGTGTTCATTGGCTGCCTGTGAACGGCGTCTCTTTGCCCCGCCCTCAATCACTGTCGTTGTATCTGAGAAGACGCCGTTCTCTGCTGCCGAAGCGAATCCACTTTTCCGAAGGATGAGACTCGCTCTTGAATCGATACTGTAACTGTTTACATGTCTCATGTGGCAAGGAAGCCTCTGGAGCTGAAATTCAGATATGATAATGGCTGTTTGTTTTCTGACACGTGCTGTAAGCAGTCGACCAATCACAACAGACAGGGCCATCTGACCAATCAGAGTGTTGTTGATGCCGTTTACGCCGGACGCTTCACAAACGAGGATCGATTCAAGTAAAAGAGACGAACGTGACGACACATGCTAGTGACGAGTTGATCAACTCCACAGCAACGACATCAATTTATCCACGAACCGTTCAGAAACGTCTTCCTGAGTCTCTCCGTCCGTTTGAACACTTTCCTCATTTTGTCTGCGTGAGATTCTCCAGCTTTGTTGTTGTTGAGCTGTTAAAGCTCCGCCCTCTTCTGGAGCAGCAGCTCATTTGCATTTAAAGGGACACACACAAAAACGGTGTGTTTTTGCTCACACCCAAATAAGGGCAAATTTGACAAGCGATAATAAATGATCTTGAGCTGAAACTTCACTGGAGACACGCGTTACAGTTTGTCGTTTGTTCATGCTAACAAATGGAACCTTGTTGCGTCGTGTTTCTGTTTAAATTTGATTTCTTTAAATTGATCTCTTTCTGCACTGTTGTTATAATTCATCGCATTTGCAGCACTAGTACTCAGTTTGCTGGTAAAATGCCAGACAGACAGACAGAGTAGGAGGGAATGGAGACACAATGTGGGAGAGAAAATGTGATTTGGAGAATGAGAAATAGTGAGAGACGAACAGAGAAGGAATAGTAAAGGAGAGAAGCTAAAACTCTTGAATGAGGAACAGCGGCTCCAGGGCCTGGAAAACTCATCCCAGATATCCCAAAACTCAACGGCTCTCCTGTCTCACTCACGACCCTGGAAAACCTGATGTATCCGAAACCTGAAAAATGCTGCCTTCTGAGGTAGGAAAGCACGAAGGCACATCTGAAACCAATGTTTGCGCAACATCCTGTCTGCTAAGATGCCTTCATCTGCCCGGATTCTGACATGTACCCAGGGTCCAAAATTAACACCCCTCAGCAAATCTGAGAAACTACTCCGTCACTTTATGAGGACCTGCAGCGTGAGGGTTTGAGATTATATTTGAGAGGGACAGTCTTAGATCAGACATGCAAGTCGCCTGTTAAATAAAACATCTGTTGCCATTTTTTAGAGCTGACACACATGTTGAATATTGCTCACATTAAGCCATCAAAGTGAACACTTTAGGAGAAAATTCACGTTCTTGAAGTGGGTGTAACACGATGACCTGTTTGTGCTCAAAATGCAAAATATAATTTCATGGCTAGTGGAAATATTTATTTTTGAATTCACTCATCATTGGCAGGTGTGGATTTGTCCTTTACTTCACTTCCTCGTGATATCCAGCGCGTGTGTGTGTGTGTGTGTCGTCTAAGAACACAAACAAGGTCATTATAGTTAGTTAGGGCTAAAAAGTATAATCAAAACATAAAATATATTCTCCTGGTTCCAAAACTCACTTTTGGGAATTTTCGGGAAAATTCTACTAAACTTTAACAGATCATCACATATTTTCAATTGACTTCTATACACAAAATCAGCACTTTATAATTGTTTAATACAGACAATCTTTCAACCTATTGGCTAATGGGAAAAGAAATAAACTGTCTCACCTATAGGCCTGCATGCAGTTCACGGCAGTTTCCAGCTGAAATGAACACATGTGGTAATAAAACACCACTGACTTCTATAGCTTTTGACACAGATTATGATCACAGGGGCAGATTATCGATTATCGAATAGTAGACAAAGACAGTTTCACTAAACATTATTGAAGGTCACCGATGATATTTTACTCTCCATGGAATCAAGTTCGCCTGTTTTCCGAATTTTTTTTAGATCTCATAGATCTCATGACATAATTTTTCTTCTAAATCCTTTAGGATGTATGGTGGACATCCAGGGGATGACCCTCCAATGGCTTTCCTCCTATCTAAAATCTAATCTCTGCATGTAAATTTAGGCAACTTCTCTTCTTCATCGGCACAGTGGTGTCCCTCAAGGGCCAATTTTAGGACCCTTGTTATTTTCCTTGTACATGCTTCCCTTAATCCTGTTTCTCCAGTTTAATTTCTGAACTGGAAATATGTGTTTCTGATACGTATAATAACAACATAATAAAACACTGACAGAGTAACTGCCTGTTTTTGATAAAACTGAACGTGCTTTTAGCGCTACTCACCGGACATTTGAGTAGCGGAAAGAAGCGGCAGCGTAATATCATTTTGCAGAAATGTCACCACAGGCAAATCTTTACAATAAACCTGGGTTGCATGAATTTCATTCCAAGCAATATACTTCAACGGAATGGGATCCAATTGCAAGCTTTATTAAAGAGAGTCTCGTGATACACGGCAGGATCAGAAACCAGCAAACTGGAATGTTAGAGGATAAGCAGGCACGTAGATCGAGGCAGGCGGCAGGCAAACAACAATCCTTAAATCCAAAGTAGTAAATCCAACGGGGCAGACAGAGAACAATCAGGAAACCGGCAGACAGGCAGAAAACAAGACAGGGAAATCAAACACGGTAAATAAACACTCGGTAATGATCACCAGAAGCAAATCAAGACTTCGCGACTGTGTGGAGCTTAAATAGTCCGGATGATAGGCTACAGCTGGCTGGGGTGATCAGTGACAGGGGACAGGGCTTCGGGGAAATGTAGTGCGCAGGTGTGAGGATTGTGGGAAGTGAAGTCCAGTGGTGAGCGAGTAGCAGTCTGGCCCGGAGTGCCCTCTAGTGGCTGTCACGGGCACTCCCGCTGATAATCCTGACAGTACTCACAGAGTGCAGTAAACTTAACTTTTACTTTTTTTTTTTTTACATTTTGTCATATTTGATAACATTATTATTTTATTGGTACTCGTAGTTTGAAACAGGATACCTTTTTCAGGCCGAGGATGGATAGAGTTTTTACATTGTATAAAACTGAGTGGTGCATTTTAACCTGACCCATAAGAACATGAGTGTAGTGACAGGTCTATATATAATTTAAGATACATTTGAAAGCCATTAAAATAATTATTATTATTATTTATGGGATATAGCGAAATCAGTACTGATCTAGTAGAGTCATTTGATCATGCATTAAATTTGATGTAATGTAATGTCGGAGGGATAATGGCATTGTCTGTTGAAGACCCCTGCATTACATTATTGCAGAATTATCTCAGAAGATCAACACGACATACGAAACATGTGCATTTGCCATTTGTTAGCAAGAGCAGGACAGACTGCAAGAGAGAGGAAGCAGTCAATGATTTTGTCTACCAAAGGCCATTTATTATTTCCTTATTTTACTAAAATGTAAAAATGCAAATTCTAAAACTAAAGTAATAATAATAATAAACAAATAGAAAATTAGGATCATAGTGTGAAAATAACTAAACCTTTACTAAATTGTTTTGAATAATTGAAGATAAAATAAAAATAAAATCATGATCTAATAACCTTAAAAAGGTCATGTGATGGATCTGCTGAAAGAATACACTTATAAATGTCAGTTGTTTAGAGACCCTTGTGATCTTTATTTCCCAGATTAAGATGTAAGTGTGAGGACGGAGTTTTTCAATCCCTGCGTGTGGAAAACAAGAGAACAATTTCTGCTGTTTCTGTTCTGGCAGTTGTGTCCATGAGCTCAGGCTTTATTTACTATCATAAAACATATTTCCATAACTTTTTTTGGCCTCACTTTATATTAGGTGGCCTTGATGTACTTGCATCCAAAAAGAAAAAAAAAATTCATATTGCATTGCAAAACACTTTTGCTGCTATTGAAGTGAAATACGGGTCAGTTTAGGAACAGGTTTGGTGGTATGGGTTGGTTTAAGGGTGGGTTAAGGTGTGAGGAGAGAGTCAACGGTGTATTTATAAATGTAATTACATTCAGGTATTTTTAAAATATAAAAACGTGTATGTGCACAATAAGTGCATTCTATCACATTATTAATTTAAATGTAAGTACATAATAGTTAAATCCACCTAATATAAAGTGGAACTCTTTAAAAAAAAAAAAAAGAAAAAAGTACAGCATATTTTCGGCCGGATTTACTAAACAGGGCAAATAAGCATGAGAGCGCAGTTCCAAAAAAGTGCTGAGAGAATTGGAAAGTTCTGCGCGTGATCTATGAAGAACACGGACGCAGGAGGATCATTTCCATAATGACCAATGCAATCCACCAAGAACAGCCCATATCAAGCGTCTGCTTTTTGGTGTGGTAAACAATGGTGCAAAACCTTAGTAAAAAACCTTGCATGATTTATTTAAATACATATAAATGATACATATTAAATAACCTCCCACAACTTTTGCGTCTGTTAGGGAAACTATACACAAAGTAACTGTGTCCATGCCTTATCACTGTGTCTTTATTAAATCCTGACAGTGGCTTTTTTAACACCAAAAGCTCATGGCACAAATTGTTGAGAATTTATTTGACGCTAACAAGACAAACTTTCTCAAACTGTCTTTGTGTGTGTGTGTGTGTGTGTGTGTGTGTGTGTGTGTGCAGATGAGCCAAGCATGTGTTACTATTATGACGGCGACGGCGTCTGTGAAGACTTTGAGCGGGAGACAGGCGTGAAGGACTGTGGCCTGTACACACCAAATGGTTTTCTGGACCAGTGGGCCACCACAGTGGAAGTGTCCCATGAAGAGAGGCTGTACTGCCCGGCCGACGTGGCAGCAGGATATCCTGCTATTACCAAGGTTTGAGTCCACCTAAATTCATTCTTATGACGCACTCACACTGACAGTGATGGAGGCTGTTTGCTTCTGGGTGTTTTAGCTTGACTTTATCAGCTCGCTGTCGTCAGTGCATCACATCATTATGTATTTGTATTGCTCAAACGAGTTCTTATTGACACCGAATGCTTGTTTTTTGCTATCAATTGGGTGCTTGAATTACCTTTAGAAGCTTTGTCACGTTCATGGACCGGCCACAGTGAATGCCGCTGACAAAAACAATTCTTATTTTGACAAGCTCTAATGTTATTGGCTGACTTGTCCCAACTCATGCAGGTTTTTACCAGTCCAAAATCATTTTTTGTGACACTGATGAGAAACCGTGTGTAACCCTCGTTCCCTGAGAAGGTGCCAGCATGATAGTGTGGAACTCGTCCAGCGTTGACTGGTGTTGCGTCATGACGTCATGAAGCTACAAAGGGGAGCTGGCACACAACAGTGTCCAAGCAAGTCATTCTCTGGCAATGGGACCCGAGACCGTCCCTTTCGAGGGAACTCGCGCTGCGTCCAAACTAAATACCACTGCACCACACTGACTAGTGCCTGTCCTGGTGTGAAGCATGTCAGTCACAACTCATGATGTGAGGAATTGAGAACCTGGTGTGGAGGGCAGATCCAAGCTATAGTGTCTTATGAAGATAGCTAGCTGTATCACAGACCTCTTGAAGGGAAAGCCACGAAAGCAGGGCTTTAGAGGATGACAGTCCATCAGGAGAGGTGAAGGCAAACCGTCCACCTCATATACCTCCACAATCCACTTGCTATGAAGCAGGGAAACCCTTTTTAAGTGACCCAAAGTACACAATTGGCTGATCCGACTTCCTCCATCCTACGTATGTGGCCTCCAAGGCTCGGACAGGTGTCGCCTTCTTTGATCATGTGGTGGAGTGGCCTAACGGTGAGGGAGTCGGGCTTGTAACCTGAAGGTTGCAGGTTCGATTCCCACGCCGGCAGGAATTGAAGGTGGGGATTGTGAATGAACAGCTCTCCCTCATCATATCTCTCACTTGACTCTAGTGTCGAGTGACAGATATGATGCCAAAGTCTCCTCAACCTGCAGAATCACCCCATAGCCGTTCAAGCCCAGGATAGAGGAATGATGATGAACAGTTGATAAGAACAACCTTTATCACAATCTCGACACCTGAGTGTGACTGAGCCAGCAGGAAGCGTTCATCGAGTTTACTTTTCTTTTGCGGTTCCTGCTTCTCTGACGGCCATTCAGTATTTTGACCACTGCTCTAGTCACAACCTCCAGCAGCTCTGAGGATTCTCAGAACTTGATCATTCAAGCATCAGGTTCTCATCCAGGGTGGAAGAAGCCGCAGCACATGCTTCCCACAATCCGGAATCCCACACTGGAGCTGGCTGATGAAAGCTGAGAAAGGGCCGAAGCCATCTCGAGCTCGTCAACGGCTCCATTTGCGATCGCCGTGATTGAAAACACTGTGCCGCCTTGGCAGACGCAGGTCTCGAACCGCAGGATGCCGAGATCGGACTAGTTCCACACGTGCTTCGGCGCTGTCACGCAACACAAGTTCCCTCGAAAGGGAACAGACTTCATTCACCCCAATGGAAAGCAGTATGAAACATTTACTATCCTCTATCGAGTGCCGCATGTTTCCGTTCATCATACAGGATATGTGTCAACAAGATAAAACCTAGAAATGAAGAAAATGACAACCAATAACCTAAAAACACCATTCATATTTTCTTATATTCTAACATGGATGAATGTAGAGTATGTTATATGTAATTTGTTTGAGTACAAAATCATCTGTTTTTTAAAACCATTTAAGACTTTTAACCCTGTAAAGCCTAGTTTTTAATGGAAAGATTTAGCTTGTTTTGGAAAAAAGGTTGCATATGTGTGGCTTTTGAGGAGTGTTTATTCGTTATTCGCATTATATGTTTTGCCCTCCATGATAAAAACTAAACAGCATCAGTCTTACAACTCAGCATTTAAATATCATCTTACTGTTCAGTTTTTATTGTGGAGGGCAAAGCATATAATTCACTGCAATCATGACTGAGAGAGGAACTCACATTAAACTCACATAAAAAGACGATGCATGGATAGTCAAGGAAACAATAGTTGAAATATGACTGACAATATAAAAGTTATTCTTTACTTTCTAAAAATCAGTAAAGATTTTTAAAAGACACAAGATAAAGAGTGATGTTTTTACAATCGTTCTAAAAGGCTGATCATGTGCATCTGGTTTTTCTTCAAAATTGGGCTTTTTGGGAATCTTGTGCACTTTTGCAAATGATGCTCCTTTTCAGGGAAGAACTTTGGCTTGTCACAGATACTTGCTGTAGTTCCTTCCGTAAGACTGGTGATAAAATCTCCAGAGCGGAGCAGACCGTAAAGATGTCTGCAAAGTTACACGCCGACCTCGGTGTCAGACTGCCCTCGTGTACGACGTCCTGGCCCGTTTCCTTCCAGACAGTGTATTTCTGAGCCAGGGGTGTTTCCTAAAATGTCCAAGAAGTAAACTTTTCCAAAAGCATCAATAGGTAGAATACATTCTGAGCATGTTTTCATGGGTCGATCCATCTCATTCATACTCCTAAACACGGCTCTTAGAGTGCCATCTGCCGTCTGTAGAGCGGTCTGAAGTAAACACAACCCAAGGCACCTCCACCAGGGCTTCTTGAAGAGCTCTTAAATGCTTTGAAATGGTCGTGGTGCTTTGTTTTCTTCGGCTGTTTGTTGTGTCCTCTCCTTCGGAAGGGTTTGGACATGTCCCGTACCTTCAAGGGCCCCTGTAGGGACATGAGCATAGCCGATAGGGATCTGCTGGGATGTTTTCAGAAGAGAAGAGAAGACGAAGGGGAGGACGGAGCAGCAGATGCCAGTGGACCTGGAGCCATTGCTTCAAACTATCTGCCAAGAGGAACAAACCAATCTTTAGATTTTCATTCACGTGAAAGCCATGTCTGACAAGTTACACACTGTAATGCTTCTGCTCACCCGACATTTTAAAGACCGTCTAGGTGTCTTATAATAAGAGAGAACACCATGTCTTTTCTTTATGTGTGGCCAAGAAGAGATGCTCTTGATTTAGGTCATATGCAGTAACACCAGCCCATTTTCATCCATTTGAACTCTAATTAACATTTAATACCAATTAATCACAGAGATTCCAATGAATAGTCAGTCATTTCTCTTCTACATCACGAGTGCAGAGGAAGCGTAAATTACGAGCAGCTTGACAAGCTACAGTTTCAATTAAAGTAGTTATCTTGTTTCATGGGTCACAATATTCATACTCTTGGATTAACAATTGCTCTTAATACGTTATAATTCCGGACAGTATTTTCTGAGTAAACGTTTTGGACAATAACTGTAATTACTCTAATAACTATTGTAACACAGTTCTTAAGTACGGGAAGGAGGAGGCGGGAACCGGCGAACATTCAACATAACTTTAATCAAATAAATAAACAAACAATAAAACGAAAGTAAAATGGCACAAACATAATAAAAACACAACATAAAATCCAGGCCCAGTCCTCTCTCGTCCTTCACTGTCGTCGCTCCTCTTTTATGCTTCCGGAGCTCTTCCGTGAGAGACACGAGACCGGTGTAGCGCGCAGGTGTCGCTCATTATCACTCGCGTGAGTGACTCCCTGCTCCTCACAATTATATTAAAAAGGAAGAATATTAATGCATAGACTTATATAGACACCTATTTTTAATATATCAGTTTTAGACGTGTCAAAACGAAAAGAAAAGCCAATTTTTAGTTGCAACTCTGTTCCACTTATAGTTTCCATTTAGATCATATATAAAATTCATGTTAGAAAATTAAAGGTATACATATGTATAGTTTTTTAAAACTCTTTATGTTAAACAAAGCTTATCTATGCAAATAAATACTGCTTATATTAGTTCAAATTCATAACGGCAGAAACATGTGATCATATATCGCACATGGAATATTTAAACATTAAGATTTTAAAAAGTGAAAAAGTGCATGTTAGTCAGTATCTTCGTTTAATGTTGCTCTTGACAGTTCCAGATTTCAAAAACAAACACGCACATGAATAGGAGATTACAAAGCATTCATCTGATTCAAATCTTTATTTTTCTATTTATTATTCATTTTGATGGCATTATTCGTGCCGTTCCGAATAGGATATCCAGCTTTGGGCACATCCCTATCTTGCAGAATAGCAAGCGTTTTGTGTTTTGTAAACATAATGACTTAAACTACTGTAATTTGGCGTTTGCTTTTATATAGAACATGGTTCCATAAATACAGCAGTTCATGCTTAAAAGCATGGGAAGAAAGACCACAGACCAGCTAATCGAGCATCAGAATTATTTAAATAATTACCTGCCCCTAATTTTACCTGTCTCCTGGGCAAACTGCTACCGGGGTCATTTGAGGTACTCCTCGCACCTGGCAAAGCACAAATGGGACTCTGCTGTAATAATGCTTGAACAGAACATCTTGTTCATGTAGTGGCACCGTTAGGATTCTGCTTTTCGCTGACGCTGGTCTGGAGGGAATTCACCAGTTAACTGTAAGTAAGCACATGTAAGCATAGTGAGGTCAGCTGATCTCGGAGGCGCCCATGTTCCTCGGCGAGCGATGACGCAAACTCTATTGCCCTGGAGACGTAATGACGGCATACAGGAGAGCGTTGTGCTGCTGGAGTCTGCGTGCGAACAGACTCTACCGCAAAGCGCTGGCAAGGTCTTGTAAGGTGGTCGGACGAGTCACGCCCATGTCTTGTAGGGTCTCTAATTGTCTTTAGCCTTGAAGATTGCTGCAACCAGAAAAGAGGAAATGCGATTCCCAGGACATGCATGTGATGTATGCATTAAATGCAATGGCGTTGTGAGGATTTGCCATACACTGTTGACTCTTCTCCAGCTTCAATCCTTCCAGACGGTAAAGGCTGGCGACCTCCATTTACACTGCCGGCTGTTAACATGTCAGGGTTTTTGGAAGCCTGTTGAACTGGGGCTGTTTATGTGATGTGGAGGTCGCTCGCAGACCGAGGGCTCGTCGGCCAAACGCACATTTTCCTCGTAAGCCCACAGAGGAAATGCTTCGGTCCTGACACCCTAGATGAAGCCATAGCCGGTGCAGTCCCAATCCCAGCTATGAGATCAGCACTGTCATAATCCATCCAGGAGAAGTTGATATGGCTGATAGACCCACTCCCAACACATTTCCCTTATTCTGCGAGCACATTTGTGGCAGATTTTTTCCGCATGGCCACCGAAGGATGTTACCTCACACGAAGAGTTTTGCGCAGGGTTCCCTCAGGTTTGAGATGCTGGTTTGAACCTCTTGAATATCTTGCAGATGTTAGCTGGGTACTTGGCAAAGCCTCGTCTTATTTGTCCCAATTTTGCTGGAAAAACAAGTTCAAGTTTATCCAATGTGGGCAGGGAAAATAAACAAGCAAATATGCAAATAGATTCCAAATAAGAAACACTCGTTTCCCTTAAAATGTTTTGTATATGTAGAGGAAAATCAGTTGAAAGTCTTTAAGCTGGGAAAACAAAGACGAAATGCCTCTAAATGTTCAAAGTGACACAAGAAGCCAAAATGTGTTTCATTGTGAGCATGTTCGTGGACATGGAGGGAAATGCTCCTCATTTGAGCGATCTGGCAAAAGAAATGATTTTCCCTCAAAAAATGCATTTTGACACTTAATACGTAAAGCAACCGTTTCAAACTTAAAGGGGGAATTCACCACTGGCGAGATGGGCTTCAGTAACACTTGGCTGTCTAATTCTTTCTACATAAAACAGAGAAAAAAGGGCTGTGTTGTTCATTTTTGTCAAATGCTTCAACACCCATACTGGACTTTTGATTCTGCTACTGGCTCTTTGTCAATCTGAATACAAATACGCGGAAGTTTGATGTGTAGTTTTAATAAAAATCCCCAGAGTCTGGTAAACGACGCAAAATTGCACATTTTTTTTTTTTTTTTTGCCTGACTTTTGCTGACAAATACTGTAAATGGTGATATCTGAGTCCAGGTAACACAGAAAAGAGAGCACAGTCTTTATTTGCATATACAGTGTAACAATACAAATAAATCTGCAAACTGCAGTCCTTTAGTCCAGTTATTTGTGGCCAGGTTGCGGTTCCTCTGAGAATCCTGAGGTTCTTTGCTGTACCTCTGCAGACGACACCGGTTGCACATCCACATTATTTCTGAAGGATTGTTGAAAACATGCTCTTCTTTTGGTGCAGCAAACATGGACACTGGTGAACTTTGGTAAGCCTGAATCATTGGCTTCGTTTACGTTCATGGATTTTTTTAATGAAGAAGAGGCAAACATATTTGGCTTGATGCTACGGTGGCCGAGAGAGCTCAAAGCGTTGCAAATGAGAAAACACGTGCAAATAAAAAAAAGCACATGCAAATAAAAAAGAAACGTGATCATCAGTTTGACAACACATGTGCTGCAAATCCTCACAACACATGCAAATGCAAAAACGCGCTTCAAATAGCACAAACCACAACAGAAATGTTTCAAGGGGGGACCCCAAGAAGTGACGGACCCTACTTGACAACAGCACAAACTAAAAAATATTAAAATATATTATGTAGACATTAACTCCATGTTTCACTAACAGAAAAGTGTTTTAATGTGTGGCATTGTTGTTCACTCATTAAACTTTAAGAGATGATCATTTAGTGGATGATTTAAAAATATTCGTTAATCATCTGTTACTAATGTGACGTCATGGTAACGGCGCCTGAGGCGCTCGACGACCACGTCATCTATGAAAAACACTTTATTAAAAATAATAAATACATGGAAATAATGTCCACTTGTTTATTTTTGTTTGCAGTTTTTATAGTATTTCATGATTGTGAACACATTGCGCACTCAAATGCCGTTCACTATATAGGGATCAGTGAATGAGTGAAGGGGGAGTTGAAGGGTCCCCCTTGAAACATTTCCGTTGTGGTTTGTGTATATGCAGCGCGTTTTTGTGTCTGCATGTGTTGTGAGGACACACGTGTTGTCAAACTGATGATCACGTTTTTTTTTAATTTGCATGTGCTTTTTTTTATTTGCATGTGTTTTCTTATTTGCAGCGCTTTGAGCTCTCTCGGCCACCGTATGATGGAGGGTTCCTGAGCCCGAAGTACCCCCTCGGTTGGTTTTTGTGGTAACCGGTCAAGAATGTGAAGCTGGAGTGGCCGAGGGATAGGGACAGAAGCAGCGGGCGGTGATTGATCAGACTGCATAAACATGTTTGTCAGGAGTCCAAACGGAGCCTTTTACATTCCCTGGAACCTGACAGTGAAGCTGAACGGAGCAAGACGAGTTTTGCCCATGCAGGCCTGTGGCTTCTTCTCCATTTCCCTTTTATCTTAAGTGGTGATTTACAAACAAAATCTTGGGGTTTGGTTGTGGTTCTGTGTATATGTGTCTGTAGTAAGGTGGTGGTGAGGGGGGCGTTCCTCTCCAGAACTACACAGCTGGTACACATTAGCTCTTGGACACAATTGTCGAACCATCCCGAGCTTACTTTGTTTTCAGGAGTGAACGCTTGAGGTTGTTTGCTTATAATTAACTTCACATTGAAACATCCAGTTGCCGGGTCGACCCTGGAGTTGCAGTGTTTCTGCACGTCGTCTGCTCTGTTTAACACAGTGAGGGACGTGGTGGTAAAAACATCACAGCGCAGCTTTCTGCGCTCTTGACTGCCCTGGCAAACCGCAGCGAGTTCAGCTGCGCAGCCGTCTGCGATCCACCTTACTGACGGGACTAGCCTCGCTGCACAAGATCTCAATCAAGCTTTTCCAGATTGGTTTTCCCCAACCGGCTCCGGACACTGAGTGTTGATTTTTCCAGCTCCTTTTATAATTTACAGCCTGTCCTTGCATTCCAGTAACCTGTGGTTTGAGTCAATAAGTTGTAGATCATTTGTTTTATTGGTTTATTTAGCCCCTCATGCTGGGCTATTGGTGGGTCTTTCCTGGCGGTGGAGTTGTGGTTTTACAGTGATGTCACAGGCCTGCTATGCATCCGCGGGGAGACTTCCACCACCCACGGATCGGTAGCTGTTCCTCCAATGACCTCATCAAATCGATGATAAATACACGTGGATGAGCCCAGAAGCTAGAGTAAAGGTACGGTTTTGTACCTTCCACTGTGAAAAACAAGTACATTTTAGCACACTTACTTAATAAAAGAGTCCTCGTTATGAAAACTTTGAAGAGATCAGATGCAAAAGCCGCTTCAAATCCACTAAATCCCAGCGTCAGTCCATTCAGAAACACCGGTTTGTTGGCACAAACCGCCAAACACCACTTCACTTTGTCAGCAAAACCCTGTAAGTCCACAGAAGAACCAATCAGAAGACACGAGTCGGATCATATGATCTCAAGCTGACAAGCAACATTTGATCATGTTTTGTCCATCGTTACAGTAACAACGACAGGATTTCATGAGCATCAAGTAAACACAACAGTGTTCCTGTTTCTGCTGTAGAACTGACAGAAATGGATGTTTTACTATGTCTTGTTGTCCAAAGAGGTGGACTTAGCATGGACTTAGCTGGTTTTGCAGCAAAAGACAGTCAAATTTGTTATGATTAAGTACCAATGATTTTTTTTTTTTCAAAATAACCATTTTGTTGCCATTTAAAGTGAAATTACTGCACCTAAACATAGGAACCTGAGTAAAAAAAAACTAAAAAACGGTCCATGTCAGACGGACTTAGAGGTTTTTGCATCTGAACTTAAGTCTCTTAAGTGTGAATTGAATGTAATTGTTTTCTTAAAGGTAGGGTAGGCAATTTTCACAAAGGCTAGAAATAGTGACTAGTTTTAAAAGCATAAGCTCCCACCCTCCCTTCAATCCACATCTCCAAAGCCACGCCTCCTCCAGAACACTAACAAAACACTGGACACGGGTACGGTTAGCACAGGTTTGGTGGTCAGAGAAGGTTTAGGGAAGGATCAACAGTGTAATTATTGATGTAATTACAGATATACAGGTATTTTACAGGTATTAATATAACATGTATGTGCAGAATAAATGCATTGTATAAAATGATTAGTTCAAATGTTACAGACACTTAATATAAAGTGGGTCCTTATATCCTTTAAAATGTACAGATTTGTTTTAATGTACTTTTTCAGTTTTGGAGTACACTACACATTCAACACACAAAGGCTTTCTCTCCGTTTCACTAGCGTATGATGATTATCCAGTTGGTTGAAGGTTTTGCTTTGCACAAACATGAAAAAGTGCATTCCTTGCATTCAGGGAAAAAAAGTGCCACCTGCGGTTATAGTGCTTGGAAATGCAATATAGCTTTATTCCTTGAGGGACCAGATCATACATGACACATCAACAGATCTCTTGGTCTGATGCATCATTATTTTTCCGTGCGATTTCCATAGTGTCTCCACTTACACGTATCATATTTCATATGGTCAGGAGATTGGGCGAAACATGCTGTCCTTGTCTAATGTCACGATGTGTAAAGTTCTTTTTTTCAGTGAGGTTTGATAAAATCGCTTTCACAGTATTCTCAGCACGTTACACAACGCAGATCAGCTCAGGCTAGACACTCTCCACCTACAGTCTCCAGCCAACGAAACAACTCTGATACCAACCGCATGCTTCTTCCTGACCGTTCAGTTTGTCATGAAGTGTTTGAGACGTATTTACAGAGGAAGAAACTGAAAACGGCATTGAAAAGACCAGGGTCATCCAAATTTCAGGCTGATTTTCTGAGCTGGGAAACAAGTAAAACCAGCAAACCAATTGTTTTTTTATTTCCTATTAATTAATTACTCTTTTCCCCAGAAGTGTTACAATACCAACATATGGCAGCGTGTTTTAGCCATTAAATAAAATAGGTCATTTGATTTTTATCATATTTATTATTTTATTTACTTTCTTTGAGTTATAAAGTCAGAATTGTGAGATATAAAGTCAGAATTGTGAGATATAAAGTCAGAATTGTGAGATATAAAGTCAGAATTGAGAGATATAAAGTCAGAATTGTGAGATATAAAGTCAGAATTGAGAGATATAAAGTCAGAATTGAGAGATATAAAGTCAGAATTGAGAGATATAAAGTCAGAATTGAGATATAAAGTCAGAATTGTGAGATATAAAGTCAGAATTGAGAGATATAAAGTCAGAATTGAGAGATATAAAGTCAGAATTGAGAGATATAAAGTCAGAATTGTGAGATATAAAGTCAGAATTGTGAGATATAAAGTCAGAATTGTGAGATGTAAAGTCAGAATTGAGATATAAAGTCAGAATTGTGAGATATAAAGTCAGAATTGTGAGATGTAAAGTCAGAATTGTCAGATGTAAAGTCAGAATTGTGAGATATAAAGTCAGAATTGTGAGATATAAAGTCTGAATTGCGATAATCATACAGTTGCTAGTTTAAATCTCGCAAATATAAATATATCTTCATAACGAAGAGTCATAATGGCATCTTGGTGAATGATGACAGAATTTTCGTTTTTGAGGAACAAACTTACGGAGGCCTGCACATGACATCCAGGAAAAACAATAGTATCGAGAAAAAAAATCGATTTACTATGTCTTTCGCTCTTTTTGCCCTTTCATTGTGTCTGTTTTGCCTCAGTTCTAGTCATGTATTAGTTGTCTTGGTTTTCAGTTGTGCACACCTGTTCCCTGTGTCTGTTGACTGTGTTTCTTGTTTATTTAAGCCTTCTGTCTGGTCAGTTCAGGGTCTGGTGTTGAAGTCATGTATTGTTCCCGGTGTTTTTTAAATCTTATTTCATCGTCTTTCTGCGTCACACAGCTCTGTTTGGATTGTCGCTGCTGCTGCTAAACCAGGACAGGACAGGATTTTTAGAAATGTTTAAAACGCTTTGAACTTTAATGGTTGATGTCATTTCCTGTTTTTTATGTCGCTTGTCTCCAGACATGCCAGTCCAAGGTGTTTGACCTCTCCGATGGAGTGTCTCAGTATGCCTGGTTTCCGTGTCGAGAGGCTCAGGGGGTTTCTTGGTATCCCCAGTACTGGTTGAAGGTGAGATATGTATATATTATCATTATAATTTTATTGTACATGTTGGGAGATTTCAAATGTTAATATGCTTCAAGCCAAAGTATTGATACATTTCAGAGTGTGAACTGCTGTAGTGTAAAGTCGATGAAAAATTGGCAATCGCAACAAATAAAAACATCTGAACAAATATACGATTGAAAATTTTCAGGTATTCAGGTTCAGAAAGTAATCAAATGTAAAATAACTCTGCATTTTATTAATAAAATTACAAACATAGCTACAAAAGATATTCAGGCATGAACGAGTGAATCATCTCTTTGGTGTTATCACAGAGACGGATCGGGACGGTTAGGCTGCTGTCACTTTAAAAGCTGCGGATCATTCAAGCCCGAGACGACTTGCTTGCTGTTTTCTGTGCTGTTTGCGTGTGTAACAGTTTGAAATCGCATTAAAATCACTTTTTCTGTGAGCTCGCTTTGAATGCTTGCGCAGCACGGAAAACCGCACATACGTCTTTTGCGCTTGAATGGTTTGAAATCCACACACACGAACCGAAATGCATTTCTTATGGAATCAGCAGTTCTTAGAAATTTGGAGCCGGTTCTAAAACGGAACTGGTTCTCGATACCCATCCCTAGATAAAAGAGTCCAAAATCTCAAAATTGACGTGTGCACAAAAAGATGTTTTGCCTAAAACATGTGATTCAGTTTTTCTGCAATGGTTTTCTTATATCTTCTATGCGGTCGGTGACACTTACTGTAGTATTTCTGCACAAATGTAAACCAGCTCTTGTCTCCGGCAGGCGTATTTCTCACATCCTATGGTTGCTGCGGCTGTTATCATCCATTTAGCCGCAGATGGAACGAGCTACATCGACCAGGCTCAGTGCAACATTACAGTCCAACTGATCGACACCAAAGAGGGCATCCACAGCTTAGGTGAGAGCTGTCGAGTGTAACTTAGATTCTATTATAGACAATTGCCTAAATTCTGGTCACCGTCACATGTGTCCATTCCTTCCCCTGACATGTTCAGGTGACTGGCGTTTGAGCTGCCGCACCAATCCTCTGGTCATCCCAGTGAGTCATGACTTGAGCATGGCCTTCTACCACACCAAAGCCATTCTCCTCATGTTCCGCTCCGATTTTGTGGCCATCTCCGGTGTCGGCCTGCGCTCTTTCCAGTTTTTTGACCCAATCACCATCAGCGGCTGTCAGAGCAATGAAATATACAACCCCATGGGCCAGAGGTGAGCCATCAGACCTGGAGTCAAACGACTGCTTTCATACCTCTCGCATTCTCAGAAAGGGTTCCGTCAGGTGCTGCATATATAAAACCTTAGAGGGTTCCACACACGGGATCATCTTCTTTAGTTTTAATTATATTTTATGAATTAAACAGCTCGTGAACAGTTGAGAAAAGTATCAAGGTTAATATCCCATTAAACATGACAATATTTAAGACATTATAAAGAACTTTTAGAGTCAAAAATGCCATGGCGTTCTACACAGAACCGCACTGAACCTTTATTTCTAAGAGTGTATGAGGAGTTTCTGTGGAGGAGACTCTATCCACGCCGTTTGTAATAGAGGGTAAAACGAGATGGGAAAGTTTGTACTGTGATGTTGGCTTGAGAAAGAACAGCCAGAAATTTTGAAGTAGTTTTAAGTAGTCAGAAGTTTTAAGTCTGACACTTTTAAGTTGAAAGATTTTAAACTTGAAATAGTTTTAAGTTTTAAACGGTAGAAATTTATATGGGTGGATAGATAGAAGACGGATGAATGGATGATGGATGGGTGGGTGGATAGATAGTTGATGTGTGGATGATAGATGATGGGTGGATGATAGATGATGGATAGATGATGGATAGATGATGTGTGGATGATAGATGATGGATGAATGATAGATGATGGATAGATGATGGGTGGATGATGGACAGATGATGGGTAGGTGATGGATAGATGATGAGTGGATGATGGATGGATGATGGATGGATGATGGGTGGGTGATAGATGATGGATAGATGATGGGTGGATGATGGACAGATGATGGGTGATGATGGGTGGATGATGGACAGATGATGGGTGGGTGATGGATGGATGATGGATGGATGATGGGTGGGTGATGGGTGATGGATAGATGATGGGTGATGATGGGTGGGTGATGGACAGATGATGGGTAGGTGATGGATAGATGATGGGTGGATGATGGATGGATGATGGATGGATGATGGGTGGGTGATAGATGATGGATAGATGATGGATAGATGATGGGTGATGATGGGTGGATGATGGACAGATGATGGGTGGGTGATGGATGGATAATGGGTGGGTGATGGGTGATGGATAGATGATGGGTGATGATGGGTGGATGATGGACAGATGATGGGTGGATGATGGATGGATGATGGGTGGGTGATAGATGATGGATGGATGATGGGTGGGTGATGGGTGATGGATAGATAATGGATAGATGATGGCTGGATGATGGACAGATGATGGGTGATGATGGGTGGATGATGGACAGATGATGGGTGGGTGATGGATGGATGATGGATGATGGGTGGATAATGGATAGATGATGGGTGGATGGATGAGAGATGATGGGTGGGTGATGGACAGATGATGGGTGGATGATGGGTGGATGATAGATGATGGATAGATGATGGGTGGATGATGGACAGATGATGGGTAGGTGATGGGTGGATGATGGGTGGATGATGGATGGATGATGGGTGGGTGATAGATGATGGATAGATGATGGGTGGATGATGGACAGATGATGGGTGATGATGGGTGGATGATGGACAGATGATGGGTGGGTGATGGATGGATGATGGGTGGGTGATGGGTGATGATGGGTGGATGATGGACAGATGATGGGTGGGTGATGGATGATGGGTGGGTGATGGATGATGGGTGGATGATGGATAGATGATGGGTGGATGGATGAGAGATGATGGGTGGGTGATGGACAGATGATGGGTGGATGATGGGTGGATGATGGATGGATGATGGGTGGGTGATAGATGATGGATAGATGATGGGTGATGATGGGTGGATGATGGATAGATGATGGGTGGGTGATGGATGGATGATGGGTGGATGGATGAGAGATGATGGGTGGGTGATGGACAGATGATGGGTGGGTGATGGATGGATGATGGACAGATGATGGGTGATGATGGGTGGATGATGGACAGATGATGGGTGGGTGATGGATGGATGATGGATGGATGCTGGGTGGGTGATAGATGATGGATAGATGATGGGTGATGATGGGTGGATGATGGACAGATGATGGGTGGGTGATGGATGGATGGATGGATGATGGGTGGATAATGGATAGATGACGGGTGGATGGATGAGAGATGATGGGTGGGTGATGGACAGATGATGGGTGGATGATGGGTGGATGATAGATGATGGATAGATGATGGGTGGATGATGGACAGATGATGGGTAGGTGATGGGTGGATGATGGGTGGATGATGGATGGATGATGGGTGGGTGATAGATGATGGATAGATGATGGGTGGATGATGGACAGATGATGGGTGATGATGGGTGGATGATGGACAGATGATGGGTGGGTGATGGATGGATGATGGGTGGGTGATGGGTGATGATGGGTGGATGATGGACAGATGATGGGTGGGTGATGGATGATGGGTGGATGATGGATAGATGATGGGTGGATGGATGAGAGATGATGGGTGGGTGATGGACAGATGATGGGTGGATGATGGGTGGATGATGGATGGATGATGGGTGGGTGATAGATGATGGATAGATGATGGGTGATGATGGGTGGATGATGGATAGATGATGGGTGGGTGATGGATGGATGATGGGTGGATGGATGAGAGATGATGGGTGGGTGATGGACAGATGATGGGTGGGTGATGGATGGATGGATGATGGGTGGATGGATGAGAGATGATGGGTGGGTGATGGGAATTTTAAATAGTAGAAGAGTATGTTGGTTTTCTTAAATCAGAAAATCTGAAACATTTTGGCATGAATTGTGAATTTGGTTTTGAATGATAAACGAGTCTTATGAGGAAACATATTTTCTTAGTCTTTTGAGTTAATCGAGTACATCATACTGTAAACACACTGTAATGTTCAAAACTCTCTAATCCAAAAAGAGCATTCAGGCTGAAAGTTCTAAAACTTTCTGAAAGCTTTAAGTAAAATAAGTATCCATTGACAATCTAGATATATTAGAGAATGAACATGAAATAAAGTCGGTTTTCAGAGACAAATAAAACAAATCATCCATGCTTAATACGAGAAGAAAAAAGGGGTAAGAAAAATAAACATAATTCAAAGAGAAAACAAGTTTATTATTCAACCCCACTGCCAAAATACAGATTTTTTCCCTTGCTTTAACTGCATCACATCCAACAGGAAGCCAAACACTGTTGCTCAGCCTGTTCAACTGGTCAGAGAAAAGCTGGACAACTCAAATATATACAGTCAAAGCAAAATGTTTTGATATTTGTGACAATATTGTGACATATTATTCCCACAAAAATCTGGAGTAAAATTGATAAAAAATGTGGGACCAAAAATGATTCAGATACTTTAAATGTATCTGACATTATCAAGATGATTTTTTCTGAAACACTTGATGTTTCCAAAGAATAACCTTCATTTGAAAAGCGCAACAAAATAAAACATATAAATTCTCTCTACACTGTAATGAATTGCTGTAAAAATTACAGCATTATTTTACAGCCGCTGGCTGTTTTTTTTTTAATAATACAGCATATTGCTGTAAACTGCAATGCATTCTGGGGTCACGAGTTGGTTTGACTCAAATTTACAGAATATTGCTGTTAATCAGAGAATACAGGGTAATTCTGTAAATTAAATTACAGTAACACTACTGTAACATTTACAGTAAGTGGCTGGCAACCCTGCTGCCAGTATTATACTGTAAAATCTACAGTCATTTTTTAACAGTGTAGATAGTTCCAGTCTGAATTCATCCACTCTGTTCTGAAGCTCATGTAAGAATGTGCAATAAACATAATTCGCTTGATTTATAGAATGAGGTCATTTTGAAAGCATTCCATTTGCATTCAGTTAAAGCAGAAAACTGTGTGTCGGCCACCCGGACGCAGTGACGCTGTATCGACAGCACTTTGATTTGCTTCAGGTCTGTACGGTACTTTATTGAGCGCTCGGTTTTAGTCAAATAGCGCTCAGAGCTGAATATTCGGAGCATGCAATCTGTCGGGATCTCATATGGAATCATCTTTGACCACTAACAACATATTTCCCGTAATTCCGCCCGATACGAAACACCACATCCCCAATGTTATTAACAACAGGGTCCATTAACACGCGTTGGTTTAATGTGTCCCTCCCCTCTTCGGTGCTGTATTAGTTTAATGCGTTCAGTGTTTGGCTCTGGGATTTGGCGCACAGGTTAAAGGCTGTACCATAAATTAATTTGCAAACTAATAAGAGGAATTTAGGCCAATACTAACAATGGTAAACTGAAAAATGCAGTGTTTTGGAATCTCTGTGGTTTATATACGAGTCAATATTTCTTTTGAATGCCAGAGTGTTTCATCTGTGCTTTAAACATTTAGACAATAAGAGAATTAATTTACAATCAGCTATCGGGGTAAATGGAGAACAGTTATAGGTGACATTTCATGTTTAAGGGAGAGTGTGAGTCTTTCGTCCTGCAGATTTCTGGTGTCATCATTAGTTCGCTTTAAATGGTCCTGCAATGTAATAAAAACATTTAAAGTACATAATTGCATGTGATAAATGCCAGTTCTATTCACAATAGAGAATTTGGCTTTCTTGTTGAAAGTGTAGCAGCTGAAACTTCATGTCAACTGCGCAGTTGAACACGTGGCTCAAACAACAACTGGATTGCACAAACATTTGAGCTACTTTTCACATTCTCCTGCTTTAAAAAATGTGTCTGAAACCTTAAACCGTGTTTCTTCATTTCTTGCTTACTGAAAAGGTCCAGTGCCTCATGTTTGCCCCCATGACCACCGCCAGATCTGCCAGGATTCTACTTGGTCAGCTAAGAGTTGAAAAATGCCAACTCTGCATTTACAAACTGACTCCAGTAGAGATTTATTTTTCCTTCCCACTGGCTTTTTCTGAGGATAGAGTTTAGCTCTCAATTTGTCCAGCATTGTTGGCCACATGAATAACTCTTTATGTAACAAAGAAGCGTGTAGACATCAGACACCAAAACTCCCCCACAATCCTCTCCGTTTCCTAACAAACAATTTTATTTTTTGTCTTGTGAAAGATAGATATTGACTTTCATTTAAAAAAAATAAAATAAAAAAGTGAAGTGAACTATGAAAGCTTCTGAAGGCCTCCAGTTAAACTGCATTACTGTAAATGTGCTCGAAATCTGTGGTTTCATGAATGGGTACCAGTTCTGGAATAACAGTGTTTCCTGTTTAACCCTCAGAAAGTAATAATAAATATCCAGAGCTCATTGATTTCATAAAAAGATCTCACTGAACGTCGAAATGAAAATCAGTGACACTTTACTTGGAGCCTTCATGCATTAAAAAGGTATTGTACAGTATAAAATGCATTATAATATTTCCTTGTTACATCTGCAAGCATCATACTTTATAAAAGTGTAACAATGAATTAGAGTTGCACTATTCAGAGAAACAAAACATCAAATTATGATTTTTTTCTGGTTAAAATTTAGAAAACATATGAATATATATATATATACTCAATAAATATATATATTCCACTCAAAATTTTGCTTTAAATAGTTTATTTAATTATCATTATTGCTAAATAAAAAAATACAACTATTTAAGAAATATTACTGTTGTAATAACTTTCATTATTAAACATATAAAAGACTATTTAAGTATGTATATATATATTTATTTTACAGAAAACTGTGGAGAAACTGTGGGCTGGTCTGTTAACGAGAAAGGTCTAAGGATTTATTATTATAAGATATTATACTATTATGATAAAAATGTGACATTCATTTCTTTATTTTTGTCAGGAAATGCAAAATCAAAAAATCAAAGAGTCCATGTATTTGATGTGGAATATGTGCCTGGAGAGAAACAGATCGAGTATTTGTTTCCCTCAGAGTTCTTCAGTTTTATTTTCTCCTATTGTCCCTCAGATTAGCAGAAACTCCAAATACGCCTCGGAGAAGTAACTGGAATCCGCTATGATCCACTATGACTGTAACGTTTTGACGGATTAAACATGAGTATAATAAACACACGACATGGTTTATCTGTGCTCCTCAAGCCTCCGCAGGTACTTTCACAACTTTAAACTAGATTTATAGTGCAATGAAAAGGCTGTTTCAAACACTCGACGGACGTTCTCAAGTGAGTTCGGAGTAAAAGCGCGTTATTGAATGTCGGACAAGCGGTTCATAAACGCTCCTCATGTTTGGAAAGTTAATATTGTCACGAATCACAGACTGTATTTATTAACCTTCTCCCTTCCTCTCCCTCTCCATCTGTTTGGTTTCAGTTGTGTTCATTACTCCTGTGAAGCCATTGATTGCCAAGAGCCGTTGATCCGGAACGCAGAGCTGCAGTGCAGCGACGGCGGCTACTTCAACGGCGCGCGCTGCACCGTCATGTGCAACAGCGGATACGTCCTACAAATCCACCGGGACGACGACATCATCAAGAGCCAGGTATAGACGGGACGAGGGAGATTATATGTTGGGTCGGTCTAAAGCTGGCCGCACAGAACAATGCGAGGGAGTTTCTATGTAGAGTTTTGTCACAACACAAAGTTGGATGGCACAACGCAAAAATATTTAGTAAAGTCAATTTGTTTCAAGCCAAGAATATTTTGACAATGTAAGGATGAACACTTTCCTCGTTTTGTCTGCGTGAGATTCTCCAGCTTTGTTGTTGTTGAGCTGTTAAAGCTCCGCCCTCTTCTGGAGCAGCAGCTCATTTGCATTTAAAGGGACACGCACAAAAATAGAATCTGTCCAAATCACACAGAACCACACAAAAAGAGATGATACGAGAAGATCAGAGCCCTTTACTCGGGAAAGACCGGAAGGGATCCAGCTACGGCCGCCCATCAACATTGCATCGTTTAATATTTATTTATTTCATTTAAGAACTGTATTTGCAGTATTGTAAGGGTAGGTGTTAATAAAACATTTCGATAAGAAGCACATTTATCTGAAGATCTTGCCTCGCTTCTGGCCGTAGCTGGATCCCTTCTAGACACAATCGCGGAGTCGTAGCTAGTGCTCTTCTTCGGCTTCACTATTTTAAGCTTCACTATCGCCACCTAGTGATGAGGCATCAGGTCGTATAACAACCACAACGCCAGAGTCGTCCTGTTTGTTTTTGTCATTTTTTTAAGCATTTTAACTGTGGAACTCTACTGTAAATGTTATTTTTATGGAAGCGGTAGGTTTAGGGTGCATGAGTCTTTATTAATTTGCTAGTATAATTTATTTTGTCTTACTATTAGCTGTTGTTTCATACTTAGTAAGATTCTAAAGCAATACACACATTTCATTCATAAAACATAAAATAATTTATTTTAGAAGATTGTTTTAGTCAGGATTGTTGTAGTAGGTGTAGGGGCATAGCTTGAAGTACGTTGTAGTACAGGCAGACCCTTCTCGAAGCGCGAGCCGTTAAAGCTCCGCCCTCTTCTGGAGCAGCAGCTCATTTGCATTTAAAGGGACACGCACAAAAACGGTGTGTTTTTGCTCACACCCTAATAGGAGCGAATTTGACAAGCGATAATAAATGATCTGTGGGGGATTTTGAGCTGAAACTTCACTGGAGACACCAGAGACTGATATTACAGCTTGTGAAAGAGGCGTTATAGGTCACCTTTAATAAGGTGTGTACTGAATTTGGTACCGTGTGGTCCATTGTCTTCACTCTTTCTGCATAATAAATTGAAATTGAAACAAAAACAGACATGATTGCCTCAGCAGAGGACGTGATTGGAAAACTGGATTAACCAGCGGACCAATTGCATCGCAGCATCTCAAATGTTGGTTTCGTGGTTCATTGGGTAGTCGTGGCCTCGTGGTGAGGGAGTCGGGCTTGTAACCTGAAGGTTGCTGGTTCGAAAGTGAATTGAAAGTGTGGATTGTGAATGAACAGCACTCTCTCCACCTTCAACACCATGACTAAAGTGCCCTTGAGCGAGACACCTGACCCCTGATTGCCTCACTTGTAAGTCGCTTTGGATAAAAGCGTCTGCTAAATGACTAAATGTCAATGAGTCAAAGTCTGTCATCAGAAAGATTTGGTTTAATTCCCTCCAGAAGCGTCTCACATGGTTGTGTTCCCAAACACCAGAATGCGAACGCTAAAGAACATTTATTGTGTTTGGTCTGAGACACAACTCATTTATGATGGAGGGGAAAGAGATAAAAGAGATCTCTTCGATGAGAGATGTGTTGGGATGGAAACAGTGCTTTATTCATCACGTGACTTTTGCACAAGTTAAATTCACAGCTTTGAATGTAGACATCGCTAATGAGCGACGGATGTGTGGCACTTCCAATCGACTCCATGTCTGCAGAAATCTGTTTTCTTCGTGCCAATTCTGTGTGGGCCTGTTCAAGAACTCTCACTAAAACCGGTTGCTTTGTCACTGCAAGTGTGAACGCAAACTTATATTCCAAAAGCGGGAGGAGTGGTATGTTTCCCATGCAGGTGCACTGTCTCCTCAGGGTTTCATCAGTTGTCACTGCAGTGATGTAATAGTCTGATCACACTTCGCCCCGAGCGATTTGATCACGCCCTTCTTCAGTCTTCATCTCGGCGGCGTTTATGACGAGCTCATAGAATGTCAGAACAGTGCCTTTCTGTGGCATCAGCATGGGAGCAAGGACAATGCTATCAAGTTGCATCTTGTCGAGCTTCATTAGAAAGTGCTCTCGCTTCAGTTGTGTCACGAGGCTTCCAGGAAATCTGCCTTGGATGGTGCTATCTTCAAAACGATCTGTTCTCTCCTCTTGTTTGTGTGTCCTTGTTTGTTTTCATCATTGCAAACACTACGCTCAGATGTTTAATGGATAACCAATTTGAAATCCTGTCTCTTCCACAGCAATAACAAGATTAAATGCTTCTCATCTGATCAGTGCTTAAAGGATTAGTTCACTCCAGGATTGTTCTCCATGTAGTGGACTTCACTGGGGTTCAACGGGTCCAAATGTCAGTTTCAGTGCAGCTTCAAAGATCTACATGATCCAGACGAGGAATAAGAGTCTGATCTAGAGAAACCATTTTATACAAAAATAAACATTATAGACTTTTTTAAACCACAAATGCTCATCTTGCACTGCCCTGGTGCGCCACACATCACGTCGTCACGCTGGAAAGGTCATGTGACGTAGGAGGAAGTACCGATCCAGTGTTTCCAAAGAGACTGTCAAAGTCTAAGTCAAACGCAGAAACAGAACAACAATGATGCACGGCTCTGATGCTCCACACATCACGTCATCATGTCGGAAAGGTCACGTGACGTGTCTACAGCTTGAGGCCGTCTAATGGCTGCGATAAAGCAAACGTTGCAAATCCATTTGTCCTCTGTGTCAGAAGTTGCATGAGTGCATCTCTCCGGATTTGTTGTGTCGTATCGCGCCACATCCGGTGTCGACAGCATCACTGATTATAGCGGTTTTGCTTTTGCCCGCTCGTGTCTGGTGTAGACATGTGCTTTTGTGACAGTCGTGCATGCTCAATGCAGAACCATTTATTGAATTTCACAGTTTAACCATGATAGAGTTTGTGCTGTTTTCCGTGACAGACGTGAACAACGAATTCCACACACTTCTGCGTCTGTTTTTGCTTGAACGGACACATGCATGCGGAATTATGTCAAAAGGTCCGTCTCTATGTATTGTAAACGCAGTTGCTTATGCTTCAGGTAATGCAAACAAAGAAAACAGATGTGTATCATTATATTGTATCCGTGCATTCGCTCTTAAGGTGACAGCAGCCTAATATTCCTGCTGCTTTCGGTGTCATGAATGTTAATCAGACAACAAAATGCAAAGAGAAAATCACTTTTGCGGCTTTAACACAGATTAAATTAAATTGAATTTATACAGGGAAGACTTTGCAGTGTTATTTTAAAGGACTGCTTATTGCATTGAAATCACCCCAATCGTTCTAGAATGATTCATTCTTTCCAAATAGAGCTATTCCAGTAATATATGTCGTTTTTTTCCCCAATATCGTTGGTTTATAATAACTGATCCAGATGTATTGCATTGTAGATACCGAACAGGAGAAGTTTCTTTCATGATTCAGACGTGTTTCACGAAGGCCAGGATGTCACGTGATGTTGATAAAGCGGGTTTTTTTCGGTTGGTGAGTTGTTTTCGGCTGCGCTCTGATTCACTCATGCCTGAAGGTCAGCGGTTACCTGCGCACAAGAGTACAAATGACCTTGTCTGATGTGATAATTCAGCCACTTTCGGGAATTCTCTGCAGATATTCTAAACATATTGATTGAGTTTATCGTGTGGAAAGCATATGTTTTTTGTGGAGAAATACAAAAGTGAATAATGTCTGGGTAAGAAGATATTGTTGTGGTGTATCAAATAATCAAAGAAAAAGCTGAAATATATGAGAAAGAAAGATTATCTGCCTGAGATTATCAATAACTTGTGTGTCTAGTGGACGCCGACTCAAGCAAACGACTCTTTAGTGCTTTATGATGAAAGTATAATGGGACAGAACAACATTTGCAAGTAATGATTATTACTAAATTGCTTAAATGTTGCACAGATTTACATGAACGTGAGATTTTTTTTACAGCGTACGCATGATCAAACCGGTTTCCCGTTTACAGTGCAGTGCATATTAGTATTCTATTTTCTCTTATAGGTTTATCCTGGTGCACCTAATCAAAATAACGCGTGATTTTTGTCACATTTTTGTCATATTTTCTTCTTTCCAACTGAAAACTACCAGGAGGGATATTATCCTCTTTTTATTTCACTGAAGTCAGATGAAGGTATTTCAAAAGCACATTATATGGTGAAGTTACAAGATGAGGCATAACAACAAAAGCCTGGGTCTGGGATGTTTCAAGCGCTCTAACCAGATGTCCGGCTGTTATGGGGCATTTTTGGAATAACAGAGTTTTGGTCAAGAGTAAGTGCCAACATTTTTGCACAGCAGTGTCCAAACTACACACATAATCACAACTTTGTGCATCACGTGGATCTTTAAAGGAGGATGGATATATATTGTCATCGGATTGTAGTGGCTTTGCTGTCTAGTCTTTACACAGGCAGCATCCGAACTGAAACGGGACCCGTCAGTGACTGATTTGGATCAGCAGCTCCTCGCACCAGCGAACAGGAGGAAACTCTTGACGTGACTCAACTCTGAGAGTACTGAAAAAAAAAATCCCCTCGCAGATTTTGCATTGGATTCATGTTTGTTGAACATGTGTTTCAATGAATTGACATGTGTTCATGTGTTGACATGAAAATGCATAAAGTTTCATGATTTAAAGATAAAATATAAAAAATATATATACATTTGATATATATATATATAATATAAATATAGTTTTATTTATTTATTTTTAACTTCACTTTAAAATAAATAAATAAATAAAAAATATATATTTTAAAAAAGCAACAACAAAAAATATATATAAATTTTATATAAATATATATTATATTTTATATATATTTAAAAAAAACAACAACGAAAAAACTATATACGTAATTTTCCCAAGTTGAATTTTAGGGTTAGGGTTCGGGACAGCCACCTCCAGACTGAAAGTACCCAATCAATGATGATGTTATATATATTAAGCTTACTAATAATTTAAATATTACTGTGGGATTGCATGGATCATTATCCAGCATCTTAGTAAATATCTAAAATTTGAGTCCTTTTTTAATGTGTTGTGGGTTGTGGGACGACAGTTTGCATCAATTCTGTGGAATAGCCCATATATATAGATAAAATGTCATCTAATTTGGTATGTTTGTGGTCTACTGCCATGTTGTTATCTGCAGGACATTTCCGAGTAAATGATATGAATGAAATGATGATTTCAGAGTAGATGTTGTGGTGCATTATTTTATCATCAAACGACACGATGCATGACTAAATGGCACTTCAAAGCTCATGCAAAAGCTTTCAGGCCCAAAGCATGAGAGGAAAAATGTGTCCTTTTGCCGCTCCCTACTTTGGTATCAGCCAAGTGCACTGTGTGGTCAGCAGGACATAGTGAACTCTCCTCAACTCGCTGAAAATCTGACGTCTTTTCTCTGCAGACGGACTCGACCGTGACCATCACCTGTGCCGATAGGAAATGGAACAAGCAAGTCTCGTGTGAGCCGGTCGACTGTGGGCTACCAGATAAGTACCATGTGCACCCGGCCCACTTTGATTTCCCAGAAGGCACCACCTACGGCAAGAAGAGCACGTTCCAGTGCAAGGAGCCTGCGCAGCTTGTGGGTGAGAATCGCTGCGAAATCTTTGAAGAACATTACCTGGTAAAATTTGCATGTGATCCTCCCCAGTATGAAGGAGGATAAATGGCTCATTGCAGCTAAATTAAGAATAAAACTTAATACAGCAACTCTGATTGTAATAGTCAAAATGAGCAAGTAAATTGTGTCTTGCAGCTGTTTGCAATTGCAACTGTAGCGCATTAACGTGGAGTTGAGTCATGTGCGGTCGCAGGTATTTCTCAGAGGTTTGATACGTGACTCATGCAGAATTTAGAGGAGCTGTTGATTTAATGACTCTTTCCTGAAGTCTTCTCAGTATGGATAACACCTGTTACTTTGCACTGGGATTTATGTCGTTTTTAAGAAGTGATGTCACAACATTACATCAAAAGTAAGTGAGCTTGTTTAAACCAACCAAAAAAAAAAAGGGCAGATTTTATTCAAGGACAAGCACTGAAACATTTTCCAAGGATCAGCGTTCTCCTCTAAAAGTGATCGGTCAGACCAAACCGTAAGGCGTCGAGACTTGAAACTTTGAGGGCTGGTAGTGCTCTCACCGTCTACCACGTCACCAAAGCTCACCCCAATCAGCCTGACGGGGGCGCTACAAATGAACCGTTAGGCGAAGACTCGTAGAGTTGGAATCTTTGGCTCAAGATGCTGGATTCACTCGTCGGCTTTTGGATTTTTTTTAAAAAAACCTTCTTTTGCGAACTAAACCAGTGCGGCGAGATTCTCTGGAGTCTGATTGTTAATAGTTATCAAAAAAAAAAGTTGAAATTCGGATTCTCTAAAGGTTGGAGGTGGGTGGAGGAGGTTAACGGAGGCCGATCAGAACAAAACTGGCCAGGCCTGTTTGACAGTTTCAAAGAAATCGTCCACCGCGGGGCGCCTTCGTGTTTTTTCATGTGTGCACTGTGTGATTTTTCACCCACGCCCGTGACATTTGTACCACATGGCAGATCTCCTCGTTCTGATCAGCTTTGGCTCCAGGACCGCCGCTGTCCATCGAATCGCTAAACATTGGAGATTATTTGAAAAAAATGAACTTTGGCGAACTAGTCTTCGATAACTTTTAAAAAGCTTTATAAACCATATATTTCCATATATTATAAATTGCCTGTATTTGCTGTAAATGGTCTCTTCCATCAATGATTGAGATGGTTACATTTATTGTCGTTTTTGTTGTTGTTATTTGAAGCTTACTCACTTAATTTACATATTTTTAGTAAACAATTAATATATTGTGCCATTTTGCTTCTCATGTAAATGTATGTTTACATATTTCTAGAATATTACATTTTAAAAGGTTTCTGCTCATCAAAGGCTGCATTTACTTGATCAAAAATACAGTAAAAAATTGTGAACTATTATTGCAATGCAAATCATCTGTTTTCTGTGTGAATATATAGTAAAAATATAATTTATATTCAGTGATCAAAGCTGGATTCATTTGATCAAAAATACAGTTAAAATCACAAAATATTATTCCAATCTAAATCATCAGTTTTCTATGTGAATATACAGTGAAATATAATTTATATCCAGTGATCAAAGCTGGATTTATTTGATCAAAAATACAGTTAAAATCACAAAATATTATTCCAATCTAAATCATCAGTTTTCTATGTGAATATACAGTGAAATATAATTTATATCCAGTGATCAAAGCTGGATTTATTTGATCAAAAATACAGTTAAAATCACAAAATATTATTCCAATCTAAATCATCAGTTTTCTATGTGAATATACAGTGAAATATAATTTATATCCAGTGATCAAAGCTGGATTTTCAGCATCATTACTCCAGTCTTCAGAGTCACATGATCCTTCAGAAATCACTCTGATATGATGATTTGATGCTCAAGAAACATTTTCTGGTCCTCAATAAACTCCTAATTACTGCTTATAAATAGTTAGTAAGGTAGTACTTAAGTGTAGGATTAAAAGCTACAGAATATGGTCATGCAGAATAAGGCATTAATATGTGCACAGTCAATATGCAACTCAAGTTAATAAGTGAGAATTGGACCACAGTGTTATCCTATTATTATTTTTTTTAAATTTAACGAACCCTTGTATTCTGTCTGTCGGTCATCTGCAGGCACCAATAACACGCTGACCTGTCTGGAGGACGGCCTGTGGTCGTTCCCGGAGGCTTTGTGCGAGCTGCGCTGTCCAGCGCCGCCTCCCGTGCCCAACGCCATGCTGCAGACCAAACGCTGCAATGAAACGGGCCTTAAAGTGGGAACCCTCTGCAAATACAAATGCAAACCTGGATACCATGTGGCCAACAAGCCAAAGAGGTGTGCAAAGGAACCGAGTGACGCACTCATCCACCGTGAGTCGACTTTTCTCATGGAAACATTCTCTGTTCCCGCAGGAGAGCCTTCAAGCGGCAGTGCACAGAAGACGGCCGCTGGCTGGAGGGCTCGTGTGAGCCGGTGACCTGTCCACCTCCTCCATCGGTCTTCTATGGCATGTACCAGTGCACAGACGGCTTCAGGTTCGACAGCACCTGCTGGATCCACTGCGGTGGCACCAACCACACTCTGAGGCAAACGCCGCCATGCAAACAGGTCCGTCTGACTTTGTATAGATACTCTGTATCTGCCATTTCCGTCGGCTGTGGGATTATAATGTGCCGTCTCCGCAGGTTGTTGGCACCAATGTCATCCGCTGCAGAAAGGGACGGAACTGGACCGGAAGCTTCCGGTTATGCCCTCAGCTGAAGGGCCAATGCTCTCTACCTCAGAACCTGCATCCCAGCATCCGCATCAGCTGCAAGAAGGGCCACGGGATAGGTGCGAAACACCCGCTTCATTCAGAGCTTGCTTTTCATGTTGGGAATGGGATGTATGACGCAGGTTTTACTTGTGTTCAGCCGGCTGACACCATCCGAATTCAGGAAATTCATGAAAGTGTACCATCAGAACGTTAATATTGATATTAAATGTATCATAAAATCACAACAAAACCCTGGGGTGATATATATATATATATATATATTAAATCAAAGGAATGATATTTTTCTTAAAGAAAACTTTTAACATCGTCACAAGATTAGTTGTTGCTGCCGTCAATTATAGCATACTATTTTAAAGAAAGCCATTATTGTGAAGTTTAAATCAATAAAATTAATTAATTAAAAAAAATAATATATATATATATATATATATATATATATATATTAAAAATAAATTAAAAAATAATATATATATACATTTAAATATATATATATATATACGATTAATTGCATCCAAAATAAGTTTGTGTGTGCTGTGTGTAATTATTATGTTTATATAAATACACACACTTGCATGTATATATTTAAGAAAAATGTTTTATGTTTGTATATAAAAAATTAGATTTATATATAATATGAATTATATAAATATGTACAGCATATACATGCAAATATTTCTTAAATATATGTGTGTGTATTTGAATATAAATAATAAACGCAAACTGTTATTTTGGATGCGATTTATCATGATTAATCATTTGCCCAGCGTTAATAATAACTTATAAATCACACCAAAAAATCAAAACCAAAAGTCACAGTAAGGACATTTATAATGCAATAATTTTCAAATGAATGCTGGTCTTTTGAACTTTTCTATTCGTTGCAATCTTGAAAAAAGTTTGTGCAGAAATGTTAAGCTGCTTTCAGTGTTGTAATATTATCATAGTGTTTGATGTACTGTTAATGCTGATTTAAATACAGTTAATAGTCATTGATTCCTTGAAACAGGCGCTATGCAAAATAAAACATTTTTTTTGGTGTTTTGCCGTAAAATGTGATGTGATATCCACCCACATCAACCTTACAATACATCTGTCCTCAAATAATCACCTTTATTACACACACGGCCCTCACAGTGAAGTATTAGACGCTTTAGAAAAGCTCTGACGTTCCCTCACTTTCCTGAAGGGCAGATGAAGCAGACAGGGCATCAAGTGTAGAACAGCATCTTTCCTCAGATGACATGAGCTGATTTCCTCCGTCTGTTTCCCTCAGGAGAGGAGTGCGAGTTGTCCTGCCGGGACAGCAGCAATGATGTGGTCATTCTGCCGAGTAACATGACGTCCAGCAGCATCATGAGGCATCACTGGATGAACCCTCCCAAAGTCAAGGTTGGTGTTTTCAGAGAGCTCACTGGCAGGGAATGTTGCGGCGGGACGTGATCCTGAGCGTGACTCGGTGTTTGAGGTGACGCGGGTTACAGCAGATATTGGATTGTGCCTGATGATTCACCGGCGTCTAGGCTCGGGGCTTTCGGGTTAGACGGCGGCATTGTCTATGAAGAATTCACCTCTAGAATGCAATTTATTACACTGAAAATGAGTTATCGTGTAACGTTGCTGTTTGAGCAGAAACAGCATCTGCAGAGTTACGACGCTCGAAGTTGCGAAAGGAGATGTTGTCTTTTGCAGAAATCTCTGACTAGCTTCCTCCCGGGTTGGTGTCATCACAAAATTGACATCAACTATAAACTGTTAAAGCTCCGCCCTCTTTCGGAAAGGGGGCGGGAGCAGCAGCTCATTTGCATTTAAAGGGACACACACAGTGTGTTTGTGCTCACACCCAAATAGGGGCAAATTTGACAAGCGGTAATAAATGATCTGTGGGGGATTTAGAGCTGAAACTTCACTGGAGACACCAGAGACTGATATCACAGCTTGTGAAAGAGACGTTATAGGTCCACTTTAATGTTTAACTAGTAAACTTAAAAACGTAACTGCAATATGATTCAAGTAACATTCTCTTTATTAACAATCTGCTTCCACAAAGTGATCAACATGGTGTAAATGTAAAGCGAATGACTTAAATATTTTTTCTAGAAAATATGCATGAAATATGAACTTATCTTAAACATATCCAATATACTCAGAAATAATATAAAACAAGAAAAATGCTAAATATTTAAAGTCATAGCAGTAAATAACACTGTTAATTACAGTTAATTAATTACTTCAAAACAGGAATAACAGCAGGTTTCAGCCTGTCACCCTCATGCAAACATGAAATATCAAACATACAGTATTATTATTATCATTATTATTATGATTCCGTTGCGCTATTTTCCCGTAGTTTTTATGTTTGGCCGTTGAACTCGTGTCTCGCGTCTTTTGCGGCGTCTCACACATGAAACGGCATTTTAAAACGTGCAGCTCAAGTTAAAAAAGTTAAATTCGTGTCTAATAACTTTGCGTTTTTCCCATTCCACTGCCCACATCTCGTTTTTATCGACACAATAACACATTTCCAAGCGAACGGCCGCTTAAGACTAACGACGTGCACTGTTAAAAAATTACTGTAGATTTTACAGTATAATACTGGCAGCAGGGTTGCCAGCCAGTTACTGTAAATGTTACAGTAGTGTTACTGTAATTAAATTTCCCTGTATTCTCTGATTACAGTAAATAACTGTATTTTTTTTTAAATGACGAAGGGTCAATTTACAGCAATAGTCTGTAAATTTGAGTCAAACCAACACGTGACCCCAGAATGCATTGCAGTTTACGGCAATATGCTGTTTTATTAAAAAACAGCCAGCGGCTGTAAAATAATGCTGTAATTTTTTTACAGCAATTCATTACAGTGTGTCACGCGTAATCAGGCACGCAAACTTCTTAACGGTTGTCATTGCTGAATTATCAACATGTCTAATTGTAACATTTGCTGACATTTATATTCAAAACTGCAATTTAAAAACAGTAAAATTGTGGGAAAACATTCAATTTGAATTAATAAAAGAAAATCTGAAAAAACGCCCAGCCCTAATAACTGCAGTATGATAACAGATCCATGCTAACAAACAATAATGTTGTGTTTATACTGAAGTGATGTTGTCTGCCCCTTTTAAATGGAAAAAAAAAAGTCATCTGGAACAATCAGGCCAAAGTGAAGTTGATTTGGGAGTTCAATACTTGGGAGTTCCATAATAGGTGGGTGTGGCTCTGAGACTCCGCCTTCTTTGACGTGGAAATCTTCTCCAGTTTATTTCCTCTGTTGAGTCCGTCGAGGTCAGACGTCCACGAGTAAAAACATGAACCGCTTTACAGTAGAAAATGAAGTTGCAATTCTAATTGAAAAAGACACTCACACAAGTTTAATTCTGTAAAGTTGGATGCTTTTAGTCATAAATAAGCGTGACGTGATTTTACCGAGGCGCCGAATTGCAGATCTGATGCACATCACTGTGATCACATGCTTTCTTAAAGGGATAGTTCACCCATTTACATGCATAAATGTCTTTGTTCTGCTGGACACAAAGGATAAGGATTGGAAGAATGTTTGTAACCAAACAGATCTCGCAGATTTTTAATTTTTTTTCCCTAAAAAGTCCATTCAGGATAAACTTGGTAGAACAGTCGGCAATATATAATATGAGGATGCTTGAGCAAATTCATATCAATTATCTACCAATTCACCAAAATGTACTCACACACACACACGCACGCACACACACGCACACACACACACGCACACAGGATAAAGGAAGCACTAGGGCAACATTAAACGCTCAGCATTACATTTTTTTCACGTCCTTTGGAAAAAGTGAACGTCGAACACATGCAGCGATTGTAACTTCTCGCTGAACGTCGCGGTCCTCCAGATACCGCTCATTAGCCGCAGGCTCAGGCATGCATGGCTTTCCCAATTACCTGGCATTGGTAAAACAGGGTATGATTACAGTAATCTCTGAACTCATCTGAACCGCAACGAGGCTGAGGCCAAGTCATAAAAGTTAAAAAGCCATCTGTAATCACTATAATTTCTACAATGACCCTGTTACAGGCATTAGTAGAAAGACTTTATATAAATGTACCTGTCAGAAGGATTGTGACTGCTGGTTCTTCAGGCTGAGCACCTGTCAGGAACATTCGATCTTCGATAAAGTCACTACACGACTTTAAAAGTCTGAACGCTTTTTAAACACACCAGTGCCGACTTTATAAATGGTTACAGAGAAATAATCGAAACGGCCGAGGATCTCGTGCAGAAATATGCGCTCAGACAAATAAAAACAATATGTGTTCTGAAAGTGTTTGATTTCCAGCGACTGGATGGATTTGTAAAATCAGTCTGTTCCCATTTTCTGTGAAATCTGTCAACTCCAGCAGCCCATTATCAGTGAACTGGCTGTGATGTCGACTCCTCCAGGCTGTAAATCAGGTCAAGAGTCGCGCAGTGCAGTGCTTTTCACGTCCACTGGAAAGTTTAGAAAAACTGAAATAAACAAATGAATGAATGGATAGATACATATTTCTGTTAATTATTAATGTATTAATTAGATTCAAATGTATTAAAATAAAATATTTTTGATGAATATATATATAATTTAAATTTATAAATTTAAATTTAATTAAAATTTTAAATTTAATTTATATTTATCAAAAAATATTTTATTTATATATATATATATATATATATATATATATATATATATATATATATATATAATTTACATTTTTTTTATATTTATCAAAAATATTTTATTTTTATATATATATATATATATATATACATATATAATTTAAATGTATTTATATTTATCAAAAAATATTTTAATTTATATATATATATATATATATATATATATATATATATAATTTAAATTTATTCATATTTATCAAAAAATATTTTGTGTTCGTCTGAAACAAGATCCTCATATTCACCTTGGATGGCTTGAGGCTGAGGAAATAATGGGATCATTTTCATTTTTGGGTGAACTGTTCTTGTAAACGAACCGGATTGAAACGAACTCTGGTGTGATCGCTCTGTCAGTGCGGTTCGTTTGATTCAGTGGGAGCGACGCCATTCAAACCCTGGAATGAAATATGAACACAACACACGCCAAAAACAGGACGTGATGTCCAGGGCTGTAGGTTACTTTTAAAATGTGTTTCACTACAGATTACAAAATACATGCTTTAAAAAGTCATTTGTAACGTGTTTTGTTACATTACTCAAGTTTAGTGACTTCATCTAAATACTTTAGAATACTTTGGAATACTAATAAGTGTGAAACAAACACAAAAAAGATCATTGTGAGTTTTTATCTCACAATTCTGACTTTTTCCCTCAGAATTGCGTGATATAAAGTTGCAATTGTGAGTTATAAAGTCAGAATTATGAGATATAAACTCACAATATTGAGAAAAGTCAGAATTATGAGATATAAACTCACAATATTGAGAAAAGTCAGAATTATGAGATATAAACTCACAATATTGAGAAAAGTCAGAATTATGAGATATAAACTCACATACTAAATTCACAATTGCAAGAAAAAAAAATAGTATTGCAAGTTTATGTTAATTCTGACTTTATAACTTGCAATTGTGAGTTTAAATCTCGCAATTCTGAGAAAAAGAAGTCAGAATTGTGAAATTGTGAGGGAAAAAACAAATTGTGAGAAAAAGTCACAGTGACGAGTGAATTATAAAACGACTCCCAAAACATGAAAACAGTGGAAAACATGAAACTGAACTCGTCTTTTTCAGACGGTCAGAGTCAGAGAATCACCAATCGCTGTTTAAATGACATTAAAACTCAAAGTAATCACTTTGGTAATCTAAAACACTTTTCAGATGGAACTGGAATCTGATTACCACCCATTTCAAATCAAACACAGTCACTCAAATGTTGTATTTTAAATACGAAACTAAGTTACTTGTGTTTCGTTACTCCCCGACCCTGGTGATGTCACAAGATTGTTCAAGCATACTCGGGTTTTCTTGTCATAGTCGCGATGTTGTCCATCACACGGCACGGACACACATCGCATCTGATGAGTAGCCGAAGAGAACCGAACTACACGTGTGAATTTCGGGATTGATCGAAGACGCTAGAACGTTGAAAACAAACTAACTGCGATCAAACTGCTGTTGTGTTTAGATGGGCGTTTGTGTCTAGTCAGGTGGTTTTCGGCAGAGAAATGAAACAACACGTTTCTGATTGATTCGTGTAATTGATATGATCTTCCCTGGGTGGTAATTCGAGTCTGGAGACAGAGTGTGAGGGGAAGAGGAGGCCGAATCGATGCGGCTGAAATGTTCCAGGGGGGTTGACTGAGGTCAGATCGATAACTGTTCTCTCAGCAGCCCGTGTCAATCGATGCTGTTTGAATTCCACAGCACCTGTTCCCTCCCGCTCGCCGCGCAAGGGCACGATCCGTCCCGGGGCCGCCCTGATTGACACCTGCACTAATGCTTACGGTCATGCTGTGTTTTTTGGCCGGTGCTGCGAGAACGTCCTATAAATCCACGCCAGCCGAGGCGTCGAGGAGGAGTGGAAAAGAAAACTGGCTCTCTGAAGCTTTGGTGGCCGTACAAATCCGGAGTCTCACTTTCTTTGTTTTACGTTTCCTGCTGAGTCGGTCGAATCGCTTATTGTGACGAATCGGTCCGCGAGAGCGATTCGTTTCAGGTTTCACCGCTGCCCTACTAAGAAGCTCTTATTTGCTGACATCAGCAAAATGACGGCGCTCGTCGCTGATGCATTAGGCTGCCTTGGCCTTTACGTGATGTCGGCGTCTCTATGGAGAGTCGATTGTTCGTGTTGGGTCCGCTGAGGGGAGTACTAATATTAACCGCTAATTAATAAACCAAACCTTTATTAAAGGCCTGAGAGCTGAATGTGACCTCAGGAGCTCCGAGGGAACAAAGCGAGGCCATCTAATGCGATATAGATGGCATCTGAGGGAAACAAAGCGATCTGCATTTCATCCGTGCGAGGTCAGTCAGGCTAACAGAACATCACCAGAGCTGTAGGTTACTTTAACATGTGTTTCGCTACAGATTACGAATTACACGCTTTAAAAAGTCATTTGTAACGTATTTCGTTACATTACTCAAGTTTAGTCACTTCATCTAAATACTTTGGAATACTTTGGAATACAAATAAGTGTGAAACAAACACAAAAAAGATCATTGTGAGTTTTTATCTCACAATTCTGACTTTTTCCCTCGGAATTGAGTGATATAAAGTTGCAATTGTGAGTTATAAAGTCAGAATTATGAGATATAAACTCACAATATTGAGAAAAGCCAGAATTATGAGATATAAACTCACAATATTGAGAAAAGTCAGAATTATGAGATATAAACTCACAATATTGAGAAAAGTCAGAATTATGAGATATAAACTCGCAATATTGAGAAAAGTCAGAATTATGAGATATAAACTGACAATATTGAGAAAAGTCAGAATTATGAGATATAAACTCACAATATTGAGAAAAGTCAGAATTATGAGATATAAACTCGCAATATTGAGAAAAGTCAGAATTATGAGATATAAACTCACAATATTGAGAAAAGTCAGAATTATGAGATATAAACTGACAATATTGAGAAAAGTCAGAATTATGAGATATAAACTCGCAATATTGAGAAAAGTCAGAATTATGAGATATAAACTCGCAATATTGAGAAAAGTCAGAATTATGAGATATAAACTCACAATATTGAGAAAAGTCAGAATTATGAGATATAAACTCACAATATTGAGAAAAGTCAGAATTATGAGATATAAACTCACAATATTGAGAAAAGTCAGAATTATGAGATATAAACTCACAATATTGAGAAAAGTCAGAATTATGAGATATAAACTCACAATATTGAGAAAAGTCAGAATTATGAGATATAAACTCACAATATTGAGAAAAGTCAGAATTATGAGATATAAACTCGCAATATTGAGAAAAGTCAGAATTATGAGATATAAACTCACAATATTGAGAAAAGTCAGAATTATGAGATATAAACTCGCAATATTGAGAAAAGTCAGAATTATGAGATATAAACTCGCAATATTGAGAAAAGTCAGAATTATGAGATATAAACTCACAATATTGAGAAAAGTCAGAATTATGAGATATAAACTCACAATATTGAGAAAAGTCAGAATTATGAGATATAAACTCACAATATTGAGAAAAGTCAGAATTATGAGATATAAACTCACAATATTGAGAAAAGTCAGAATTATGAGATATAAACTCACAATATTGAGAAAAATCAGAATTATGAGATATAAACTCACAATATTGAGAAAAATCAGAATTATGAGATATAAACTCACATACTAAATTCACAATTGCAAGAAAAAAAAGTCAGTATTGCAAGTTTTTATCTCCCAATTCTGACTTTATAACTTGCAATTGTGAGTTTAAATCTCTCACTTCTGAGAAAAAGAAGTCAGAATTGTGAAACACAAACTCACAATTGTGAGGGAAAAAAACAAATAGTGAGAAAAAGTAGCAGTGACGAGTGAATTATAAAATGACTCCCAAAACGTGAAAACAGTCGTGGATCATCAGGTCATGACAGGACAGTTCAGTTGACAATTCGACAATTTATTTTTAATAAATTCAGTCATTTTGTCTTGTTCAGGACAGAACTAAATAAAAATAACAACATTTTTATGATCCTCTTAAAAGTATTAAATGTCGATGAAACTGAACTCCATGTAACACGGAGTCAGCGGGTTGAAAGTGTTGAAGTGCAGCTTTATTTCCAAAACGTAGTCATACAGGCAATGGTGAACTCCACAGCAAACAGTGGTAACAGGGGAAAGGCAAGCTCGTAGTAAATAATCCAGGCTAAGGTCAAAAAGGCAGGCAGATAAACAACAGAACGATGACACAGGCAAAACAAGACTAGGAAAGCGCTCAGAAATGTTACGGCATTAACAAGAGCTACAGAGTAAACTTAAATAGTGACACAGATTGGCTACAGCTGGGCCGTAATTAATAAAAATTCGCCACCGTCCTCTTGAGCCAGCAGAGGGACTGAATCTGTCTGGAGTGTCCGGCACATTTCAAGTCTATTTTCAAACAGTCTGATGTTTCTCAAGAAAGAAAATTTTGGGCAGAATTGATTTGGATTGTCAATCGGTTGATTGAACGGGTGGGGTGAAAAATAAGTGCACTTGTGTTTGACGGTTTCCTTTTGTTGGCAAGAAAACTCTTCCCCAACTGTCCTGAAAAGTGTTTTCTGTTCCTTCTCCTTCACTAGCATTACGTCTCTGTTTTTTTTGCATTGATTTGCTGACTGGCATGAAATGAGAAACACCTCAGTGAGCAGTGGAGGGTACAGCGTGAGAAGAGCCGGGACAGGGAATGATTAGCAGCGGACCTGGACTGGACCCTCGAGGTTTACTTCATGAACACATATATATCTCTCCCTGTAATATCTCTCCTAAACTTGATGACAAACATGCTGGAAACAGTCGCGGAATTACACATGTTTCACAAGTTGTTGAATTTGGATGCGTTCCTGATTTTTTTTATTGTTTTTTTCTTCGAGTTGGCCCGAGCGGAGAGACTTGTAAAGGTAAACATTCTTGTTTTGGCTTTTTTTGTGGTTGGCGTACGAGGGGAACAGATTGCTTACAGTAACTGAGCACCATTGTGTGTCAATTTCCTGGGATTGATCGAGTCGTCTTTATTTTTATAGCGCTTTCTTCAATAGAAAGGGTTTCAAAGCGGCTTCACAGAAATGCACAGGAGAGTAACAGAATTAAAGGGATAGTCCATCCATCCATTTAATCAGTGAATGGAAATCAATTCAAAATGTCTTTGAAAGAAGGTTTGGAACAACTCGAGGAGGGTAAACGATTTCATTTTTAGGGTGGAGGATGCAGGAGACGATTCAAAGTCAGCTCACTTGAGTTCAGTGAAGCATCTCTGCTGAAGATGTTCTTCTCGTCTCTCTGAAAACCTCTGTCTCTTTTCAGCTCATAGTCTGCACCATGGGCCTGAAGTGGTACCCCCATCCGGAAGTCCTGCGCTGCATTAAAGGATGCGAGGTAAGACATCCGTCCAAATCCTCTCAAATGGCTCTCTATCCTGTGTCTTCCCTCCCTCACTGGCGACACTCTTGCCTTGACCTCCATTTGCAGAGGCCCAAGAAGATTTATGAAGATGAAGATGTAGAGGATCTCTACACTAAAGTCAGTACTGTGACTGTGCTGTACGGTGCTCTTCTTGTCTTTGTTTCCCCCTCTGTGCTTGTCGAAACCTGTCACTTGGTGCAGTCTGTTTGTAGTGCGGATCTCTACAAATGTTTCAGTGATTCTCGCCTGCACCATACGTGCTCTTGCTTGTTTGATGAGAACGCATGTGCCGATGAAGAGGTCGACTGAGTCCATTCGATTATGGAAGCCAATTCAACCGCAAAATTGACTTACTGAGTCTTAATTTGGACTTTTTATCTCAATTATGACTTGCCTCATTATGAATTTTTGTCATAATTCTGACTTTATGAGATACTATGTCGTAATTATTATGACTTACTGTAGTAATTTTACTTTTTATATCATCATTTTTATTCCACAATTGACTTTGCATCCCATTTTGACTTTCTAGCTCATAATTCTGACTTTTTCTTAATTATGACTTGTGACAGATTTTTGTTTTTTTTTGCTATTTATCTCCTAATTTTGATTTAGAGTCAATTTTTGACGCTACAGTGTTTCATTTATTTTTTTGACTTTTCATCGCCTAATACTGACTTGGTATCTCATCATTTTGATTTTATCTCATCATTTTGACTTGTCGATTTTTACGTCATAAATTTGACTCTGGTAATTGACAGTATCTCATCATTTTGACTTTCTTCGTAATTATATCTCAGGACAGAATTTTTGTTTTTTATTTCATAATTTTTATTTAGTACGATAATTTTGACACTACAGTATGTAATAAGTTTTTACTTTTTATCGCATAATTCATCTTCATCTTCATCTTTTTCATAATTATGACTTAGTATCTCAATTTCGATTTTTATGTTATAATTGTGACTCATGACAGAATTTTTGCTTTTTATTCTGATTTAGTATATTTCATAATTTTGACTCGTGTCATAATCTCGTAATTAACAGTGTCTCATCATTTTGGACTTTTTAGCTCATTAGTCTGACATAGTATGTCATCATTTTGATGATAAATTCTCAATTTTGACTTCTTTTGACAAAATTGTTACTTTGTATCTCATACTTTTGATTTAGTATCATCATTTTTGCCGCCTTGTCATCTTTTTGACACTACTGTATGTACTAATCTTGACTTGGCATCATCATTTTGACTTTCTAGCTCAGAATTATGACTGATCACAGATTTTTTTTTTGTTTTGATCTCATTTTGACAGTGTCTCATAATTTATATTTAGTATCTCATAATTTTGACGTTTTAATAAGTGTGATTTATATTCTAATTATGAATTTTTCTCTTATGTGCCAGAAATGGTCTTACATTCTAGCCTGTGAAGAACTAGCCAATCACAGATTAGCCCAAACTGGTAAACTTTTCAATAATAAGAACTGACTCTTATCATTCACAAATGCATTATTAGGACAAGTGTATGAGCTTGTCATGAAATATATACATAAATATTACAGCAATGTGTGACGACATCCCATTTTAAAGAAATATTACCTACAACTACAGCTTAATGTAGATAAAATACGTTTGCATGCTGTCGACTAACAGAATATTTGAATCACAAAATCATTTCAACTGGGCTTTAAAACTTGTTCAGCTTAGACTTGTTTTATTTGACATGAATGGAAACAAGACTCTCTTCAACTAAACACTGCAGAAATCCTTTCTTCCTTTGTAGATTTGTTTCCTTCCTTCTTGTTTTCCAGTACAAACATGTAGACGTACAGTAGGTCAGTGTGTGCTCATGTTAGTGGTGCTCTGAGTTTCTCTCTCTGTTTTTATCTCAGCCTTTCATGGGTGACAATTACTGTGACGCCATCAACAACAGAGCCTACTGCAACTACGACGGAGGCGACTGCTGCCATTCCACTGTCAAGACTAAGAAGGTGACCAATTTCTCTCTGCAGTTTCACAAAACCTCACTCAAATTAGAGACGGAAGTCGTTTCCATCCACCCATCTTTATGCACATTTTGTGATAATGCGTAAAAAAAAAAAAAAAGTTGCGCATAAAAAAGCATGTACGGATACATTTTTTATCCGATAAGAAAACATGCTGAATAAATTCCCCCAAGTCACGCGAAATTGGATGACATGCCTGACCTAACCAGCAGAGGGCAATTTTGTTATCTTCGAATCGCTTTATTCGTAAATGTTTTACGTCACATTCCAATTTTGCGTTCGAGTAAATTCACAAATTTGGATGGAAACAGCTACTGACAAGAATGAGATGCCAGATGTTACCCACTAACCGTCTGACACTTATTGCACACAAAAACGGCAAACGCGTCCTGGCAAGCTCTAATCTGATTGGCTGCCTGTACGTACGTTCTTGGACTGGCATTTATCAGCGCTGCTGGAAGCGTCGTTGTGTTTACAAAGTATCATGTTGTTACGATGACCACTTCTGAGAAACTAATCCCTGGATTCACCCATGTCTGCCTGCAATCTTCAAAAGCTGTTCAGAGTTTTCCCACATGAACGGCATAGCAGTCGAGTGGGTTTTTGTCTATTATTGTGCCATCATAAGATAAAACCGCGTCTAAACCACTTAAATAAACTGTGATCAGTCATGTTTAACCGGCAAAATAATATTTTTTAAATGTGTTTTTTTAAGGACAGAACGTATATCATGCAATCCTGTTAAAACATTGAGTAAATATTTGATTCACATAAGCTTCTGCTGACACGTTCTCCGACACCGGCCTGAGATTTGCCAGTGTCGCTTTCGGCAAAGCGCTAAAATAAAGTGTGAACGCCAAGATCCCACACGCTGGAATTCCTGTACTTATAAAGTGACGACACATTCATTTAATACTGAAAATGATGGGAGTGACAAGAGACGAATCCCATCTCATCCGTATATTTTTGTTTTGTCTTAGCAAGCCACAACAACTGACCGCACATTTTAACAATTGCTTGGTTTCTGGTTTCACTTCCACACAGCCGTATATTAAATATCAGACAATTGCACTTCCAGTTCAAACACTAAGCAGAGCAATGCCATGAAGTTCACGGGGGTTATTTTATAATCATAAAATCACTGATAAATAGGTGCCGTTATTAATAATATTGCACACTTGACAGTAAAGCGCTGAGCTGGAGTAGCGGCGCAGATGTAAATGACTTTCATTAACAACAATAATATATGTAAAAAGTATAAATACCTCATTTTTAAAGCGTAAAATTGGAATATTCTGAGACAGAATGGAGAATTTTCGGTGAAATTTGCTCTTGTTTTTTCCATACATTTCCATACAGGATATATCGTTTTAGCATGTGCGCATAATCCGACAGACCAGACACCACAAAAACACACGCAATGCAAAGTTTTACAATGAAAGTTTATCGTTTGAACGTGTAGGTTTAAACATTCAAGCGATTTTAAACAATTTGAGCACATGTTTTCGTGCATGTGAATATTTATGGTGAAATTATACATGCAAAAACTTGCCAAAATGTACGTAAAACACTGAGTGTCCTTGTAAACACTGTTGCTTATGGTTTAGGCGAACTAAACAATTGAGAAATAATACTGGAAGCGTATTTTGGATCCGCGCGTTCGGTCTTAAAGTGACAGCAGCCGAATATTCCTGCTGACATGAATGTCAATCAAACAACAAAAGAAAAGAAAAGAAACAATTTTTTAAAAACAAAATCCCTAAATTTGCAAAATAAGGAGTTTTTTGACTTTTGTGAAAAAGTGCGAATGCCAATAATGGGAGATGGAGATGCATTTGCGAACATTAACCCCACGTGACGTGGCTGTTTGTGCGGATGGTGTTTTATTCGATACGAGGCTGATGGAAATGCACTTGCATTATTGTTTTTATTTAATTTCCATTTTGCCTGGTCACCGTTGCGCTGTCTGGTGAGTTCTTGTCATTGTCTGAAACAATTGGCATTTGCACGGACGGCGATGATTCATTGAATCCGATCTATTAGAGGATGCTTTTTGGGAGTTTCAGTCTACGTCATTGAGCAGACAGGGATCTCAGCGGGAGTTGACCGTGCGCCAGTGTTGATAGAAGGTTAAATTGTTCTGCTGCTATAAGCCAGACTGCTGGTGCCTCCTTCCTTCTGATACTATGTCACACTCTTGGCAGGCGAACGACAGCAGGATGGGATGCGCTAAAGTCATCTTTTGATGAGCTAGAGCTTTTTGGTTGCGTCGCAACAGTATCGGTTCGCTTTGCGATAGTCTTCAGTTAGTCACTCACTCTTGATGCCGCGCACGTCGTTGAAATCTTGTTAGATAGAAACTTTGTTGTAAATATTTCTCAATTTAGATAATCCAGTGGCTTTTGGGAACTTGAAAGCCACTTATAAACCAAATTCTGGACTCAAAAGATTGGATCTGTCTCTGATGTTGGGAAAGCTGATAGGAGAATCACCTGGAATCCTCGTCCCGGCAGTCCTTGAAGCAAATTATATCAGCAGGGCTTTGCAAAACATCCTGTCCCTGGAAATGGCCAGGGAAGAACTGTAGAGGATGACTGAAAGAAGCAATCATATTGTGGTGGAGTTGGATGAATTCAACAAATATCATCATGGAGTTTCACCCCATGTGTCCTATATTTGCACCACTTTAGCTTTATCTGTTTAAATTCCCAAACTCATTCATACATTTCCTGGTCAGAGCCACAAACACAAGTGCAGATCAATGGAGTTCACGCGTTGGTGCACAGATAAGCGGCGGTCTGCGTTCTTATGAGCCTCTGATTTCAAACTGCTCTTAACTTCTCTGCGCCATTCCTGGAGTATTTTGATGAGATAATCGCTCGAGATAGAGCGCGACTGTTTGTTGTCCCTTGAAATTAGCTCCTAGTCATCCTAACCGAGAACTTTTGTGACCTCAGCACTTGATTTCCATTTATCTCAAGAACAGATGAGGACTTCTTGAGAGTTGTGAGGGGGGAAAACAACAGTTCAAGAGCGACTGAAATTGGGAAGACCAATATGTTGATAGAGGAACTTCCTGTACGACACAATCTGAGGTTTGGAAGAATTGACCGAAATTTCATTGGAAAAGGCGTTTATTTAGCCATTTAACCACAATCTTCACACATGCTGGGTTAAAACAACAGCTCCTTTATAATGGTGCCAATCTACATCGTTGGGTTATTTCAAATCTGTGTTCGGGAAGAACGCTTTGATTTGAAGCATTTTCTCTACTTTTCATGTTACTTGGAAACCCTAGCTTTAGATGCCAACAGTGACTCAGGAGGTGAAACGCTGGGCAATAAATCAGCAGGTTCAAGCCTATCTGCGTCAAAGTCTATGTGAACACTAAAGCTGCTCCGCTTCCCTGTGTAACAACACAACTCACTGCTTAACCATCACAGTGCATGCATCTTTGTAGAAGCAAACTAGCTAGTCATGACCGTGTCCCCAAAAACATGCTTGCAACTTCATCGTTCGATCCAGTTGGTTCAACAATCATGTGCATGTGGTGCTGAACAATTGATTCGAGATCACACTTAATGTTCATTTACACATCAGCGCCAGCATTTTTGATCATTAGCTAACTCGGGGTTTCTTCATTGTGCGTTGAAACCGCTGCCGGCGAGAGCGTCAAAATTCGCCCTGGTTCGTGGGTTCGTGGACGCGCTTGGTATCGCAAACTTTACTTAAAGGGGCCGTAAAGCATCGTTTATACGATTGCATTCTCTCAAGCGGAGGACCTCTACATTCCGATTGGCTGCCACCAAACCATGTCACAGCTCATTACCATAAAGCTGACCTGACCGACGCCCACACGTGCCGCCATTCATTGAAAACAGCCTTCCGTCTGACATCATGTCACAAGTTTTGCACGTTCAAAAACGCTAAAAATGGACATATATTTAAATGGGATGAAATATGTAGAATGAACTGAGTGTGAGCTTGCTTATCGTGCTCAAGAGTCCACGTCATTTTAACAAGAAACCATCCTTCTAACCACAGCTTGTTTTGGGAAACGCCAAATCATTAGTTAGTGACGGGATCTTGCGACCACAGATGACTAACAATGCTTTCAAAAAAAACGCTCATGAAGTTACACACGCAAACAATGAACTTGTTTTCCTCTCTTTTTGCTTCCGAAGCCTCTCCACCAACTTTGGCACTTTGGATAGCCCGTTTGGTAAATGCATGGTGAATCTAGATATGAACGTCATTTCTTGAGGTAATTCACCCAGTGTGATCATTTCTGGCTTGTTTTCGACAGTATAAGTTCAAGTTCATTTCGAGATGAACATCATTGTGCAGATTCAGGAGCTTCAGTGAGTTGATTCAGTGGGGAAAGGATTCGCCAGACTGATTCAAAGCAGTGACGTGAGTGAAAATGAGTCAAAGATGCAAATGACTCCTAATGGGATAATCGCAACAGAAGCGATACTTCCAAAATTTCTCCATCTTCTCATCCTCGTGTCATTCTAAACGTATTTTTAGTCTTTTGATTCTTTTCTTATAGTGACATTTCATAGTGACCACATCTGTCCAGCTCCTACAGCCGCATAGAGATTAATAGCCGCTTGGCCATATAGAAAGTGCATTAAAAATGAAGCATTGCCAGCAACGAGGCATGTCTCTCTTTTGGCGATCCTCTCTTTGGCCATGATGACCCTGAAGCAAAGGAAGCTGAGGCACTTCCCTGCTGCGTGTGTGTTTGTTTCTCTTCCTTATCTCACCCTGCCCTGCTCACTTTATCCCGTCTCTCGTCGTGTTCTCTGAAAGGTTTGCGTATTAAGATGTTCTGGATGGCTGGCTGTGTATTATTCCTCTCAGGGACTTTGAAGGTGCGAGACAAACAGCATCTAAGGTCACTGCAGGATGCTTTACTAATCACTACAAGCTGCTGGCATGAGGAAGGAGGCCAGTGGGCATATTAGGGCAAAGAGAGAGAGAGCCGTCAGTTTTCCTTTCTGGCTGAGGCGGAGTCAAAAGTTAGCTTTTCATTTTAAAGCTGCTGTATATATGTATGTATATATATATATACTATATATATATTATGTTCTCAAGCATAAAAGTACCACAATATAAAGTAAACATGCTAAGTTTACGTTCTTGTTTCTCCAAAAAAACAGTTCTACAGCCAGCTAGGAATGTCTGTTTTTGTTTAGGTTTGTGTGATCCCGCCCACTGTCAATTTATCCAATAGTATTTTGACACCCCGGGTTGCCAGTTGGTGGAAAACCGTGTTTTACTGTCACTGAAAGCAGAAAACAATCTGGGTCAGAGATTGCCAATTCTACCCGACCTAAAAAGTCTCAGCTTCCATCTAAAATCTCTCTGTCCAGAGGCAAATTAAAACAACTCATCAACTTAGATTGTCACTTGCGCTCGTTCCTGTTGCGTGTCCTTAATCTGGCAACCCATGTGAGTGTGGAGGGGGTGGAGTAGGTCGAGGGGGTGGAGGGGGTGGAGTTGGTGGAGGGGGTGGAGTAGGTGAAGTAGGTGAAGTAGGTGGAGGGGGTGGAGTAGGTGAAGTTGGTGGAGGGGTGGAGTTGGTGGAGGGGTGGAGGGGGTGGAGTAGGTGAAGTAGGTGGAGGGAGTGGAGTTGGTGTAGGTGGAGGGGTGGAGTAGGTGAAGTAGGTGGAGGGGGTGGAGTTGGTGGAGGGGTGGAGTAGGTGGAGGGGGTGGAGTAGTTGAAGTAGGTGGAGGGGGTGGAGTTGGTGGAGGGGTGGAGGGGGTGGAGTAGGTGAAGTAGGTGGAGGGAGTGGAGTTGGTGGAGTAGGTAGAGGGGGTGGTGTAGGTGGAGGTAGTGGAGTTGGTCGAGTAGGTGGAGGGGGTGGAGTTGGTGGAGTAGGTAGAGGGGGTGGTGTAGGTGGAGGGGGTGGAGTTGGTCGAGTAGGTGGAGGGGGTGGAGTTGGTCGAGTAGGTGAAGTAGGTGGAGGGGGTGGAGTTGGTCGAGTAGGTGGAGTAGGTGGAGGGGTGGAGTAGGTGAAGTAGGTGGAGGGGGTGGAGTTGGTGGAGGGGTGGAGGGAGTGGAGTTGGTGGAGTAGGTAGAGGGGGTGGTGTAGGTGGAGGGGGTGGAGTTGGTCGAGTAGGTGGAGGGGGTGGAGTTGGTCGAGTAGGTGAAGTAGGTGGAGGGGGTGGAGTTGGTCGAGTAGGTGGAGTAGGTGGAGGGGTGGAGTAGGTGAAGTAGGTGGAGGGGGTGGAGTTGGTGGAGGGGTGGAGGGTGGAGGGAGTGGAGTTGGTGGAGTAGGTAGAGGGGGTGGTGTAGGTGGAGGGGGTGGAGTTGGTCGAGTAGGTGGAGTAGGTGACACTTATGACGTCACGAAGCCTGAAATCACGTGACTTTGAAACGACATGAGGGCAATTAATGATAGAAACTTCATTTTTGGGTGAACTGATAAAGTAGAAAGACAACCTGGTAATGTTATAGCTTACAAGGTCAGTGAATCAGTTTTGATGACTTTCACTGATGATCATGTGGAGGGTTTAGAAATGTGCTTGCCGTGCATCTACACTGAATACAATTTGATGTAGATTTACATTTTTACTCGGTAATCACTCGTGAAATTTACCAGTGGTTTCGAAGAAACAGCACGTGACACATTGAACTAAACATGACGTTTTGAAGTACAAAAAATGAGTAACAATAACATCTACAAAAATAACTTTGATTTTATGTTTAAATAATGCGGCAGGTGTCATTAAAATAATAAAACGAACAATTCTGAACTACCATCAGCGGCCTAGGAGATGAATGAGGGACAACCCGAATTCAGTAGGTTCTTGTTTGCATTCCCAACACCCAAAACTGTGCCAAGGTAATAAATGGAAGGAGGGGAACTCCTCCGGGGGCCGGCCTGCAGTCGTGGCGCTCGCAAATGTGTGTCTCCTACCTTTTTATAAGACGTAATTATCAACGCATGTTGGTTTTTGCCCCACAAAGTTTATGGCTATAAAACCACATCTCCAAATGAGCTTTTCAGTTTTCCAAATTCTTTCCTTTAATCTAGGCTGTTTTAGGGAAAAGTGTCAATGAAGTGCCAACCGTGCAAGATTGGGGCAAGATTGCTGTTTCTGCAGCAAAAATGAGGGAGAGAGAAAGAGTTTCCGAGACTTTCACAACAAGTGTTCCCTATCGAGGCCGAGACTGAAGGCTGTGCCTCCCGTGACTCTTTCCACGTTTAATGGCCGGAGCGCACGAGTGCCAGGGAGAACCGGAGGAAAGAGTGTTGCATGTTCAAGCCATAGTTAATATTAATAATCAGAATATACAAATTTGCCACAAAGTTCATCAGCCTATGATTTATGTTCGACACGTGAATATGTTGTGCGTTTAATATCAGTTAATTGATGTAAGAACTATCTGAAAAGTAGAGGAAGGGACACAATATGAACATTATGAATGTACACATATGCACTTATTTAAGTGTACTTACCTGCAAAGTACAAACGTGGGTTAGGTTGAGGTTATGGATGGGTTCAGGGTTTCTAGCTGGTTATTACTCAGTTATTGTAATTAATATAAGTATGTGGCATTTGCATGAGGAACAGGATTGTAAAATAAACGGTAGCACATCTTGTTTTACACGTACATCCAATGTAACTACAAGAATTTAGTAGTTACTAGGTACTTACACTGTAATGAATTGCTGTAAAAATTACAGCATTATTTCACAGCCGCTGGCTGCTTTTAATAATACGGCATATTGCCGTAAACTGCAATGCATTCTGGGGTCACGTGTTGGTTTGACTCAAATTTACAGAATATTGCTGTAAATTGACCCTTCGTCATTTTAAAAAATACAGTTATTTACTGTAAACTGTAAAAGAGTTTCCCTTCAATAAAGTATTTCTGATTCTGATAATCAGAGAATACAGGGAAATTCTGTAAATTAAATTACAGTAACACTCTATCTACAGTAATTTTTTAACAGTGTACCCTGAAAGTAATCTTAACCCATGTTAAGTCATCATTAACTTTACTTGGTCATTTTCTTTTTTTGGGTAGTAACACATTCTGTAAAATTAAATCCAGTTCTGATCTGACCTGTTCTGCTCACTGCTCAGTGAAAGGGTTAGTTCACCCTACAGTGAGATTTCTGTCACGAGTTCCTCTCTCGCATGCCGTTCGTTCATCTTCAGACACAAATGAAGATATTTTTGTTGAGGTTTATGCCTGAGCAATATAATCCACACTTTCAAGCTCCAGAAAGGAAGTAAAGACATGGTTAAATCATGTTCATTCATGTTTATTTGATGCTATAAATGAACTCGTATGAAGAGATGATCGACACATTAAACACACACTAGACGCTATTTATTGATTAAACCTCTTTAAGTATGAAACTGTTTCATATGTTGTCAGTGTCTCTTTGCTCCGCGATGTATTTTTCACTGCGTGAGAACATGATGTGTGGCGGGCGTCTTTGAGAACGGTCAGTTAGCTTTATTGTAACGCTTTACTGTAAAATTTGAAGTCTTAAGTACATCATTTCAGTTTATTAAGAAACGTTTTTTTATGGTTTTCGTCACCGATAATAATCCCTCTCTGAGGCCACAGTGGAAGCCGAGTGCAACTTTCTATAATCTTGAAACAGCACGAGCAAAACAAATTGTTGCTGTTGCTTCTCAAACAGCGAACACATGTCCTTCAGACTCTGGGTGAGTTTTGAATGAACTCGTGGTCTCGAGCAGCTGAGCTCTCCCCAGCCCCCTAAACCGCCGTCTGACACATACGTGCGTTCTGCCAGGCTCCTGCGGAGGTGGGGGGTCTGCGCCGTGACGTACGTGTCTGTCAGGGAACTTGTGTGTGTGTGTGTGTGTGTGTGTGTGTGTGTTCTGGACTGGCCTCTGCTCCATGCTGACATTCCCAGCGTCCATCGATGAGCCCCAGATGTGGCAGCTGGTCCAGCCACCCTAGGGTCAAGGGCAGAGGAAAGCATGTCAAATGTGCCACCCACATCTCAGTCTGACGCTGAAATAAAGAGAGGGTGCTAAAAGAGATCTGGGAGACGGCAGGGAACAAACATCAAAAAAGGAAAGTAGGGTGGTTGATAGCGACCCCGTCGGCGTCCCAGAGCTGGTCTGACGGTTTCGGAGGGCACTTGTCGGCCTGGCCAGTAAATGACCTCAGGGTGTTTTTTCGGCAAGGTTAGCAGAAGCCAATCTGAATGTGTTCGAACAGGAAATGCCATGCAGGGCAATGACGGCTGGTTTTGATATGTGTCCGCTTCGTGCTTGTAAAAGCTTCTCAGGTAAGAGGCTCTGGAAGTTCTGCTCACACAAACATGTTTTCTTTTCTTAGTCATTCATGCCATTTCCGTCTGACAAACATCTTTTTCTCAGCCACTGCGTCTTTGTAGACATGGAGCACAACTGTGTGAGATAATACGAAAACAGTAAATAGTAAAATTAAAACGACTATTAAAAGTTGTTTGCTGTAATTGAAATAAAGCGAAACATATATGAGGATTAGAAGAAAAAACTAAACTTGAGAAATGAGTTTAGATGGAAGTACTAAAATAAAAGTATACTATTACACTTTACAATAGATACACAGTAATAAAACAATTTGCAATTCATAGTTGTAGTTTCTTCATTGCTAATATATAAATATTGAGTTCATTCCTTGTCGTTGTAATGAACTAAATTATTGTTTAATTAGTTCAAATGTAAAGAGTTAGAGTCTGTTTTTATAACTTATTAACAGTTTGTTAAACACTAGCATATTGTTAGTACTTTCATTGATGAGTACTTTTTTGTCATCAACATTTTTTTTCACAGACGAAAATTAAATACGTCAATGTATAAAAAGGAGGCGGAAATGTTTGGAAGGGAGGATTCGGATTCTGAACGAGCGTGATTTTCTGGATTGAGCTCTTTTACGTCTTTTGCCAGCTGAACGGACAAATACACACAATATTGTGAAAATGTCCGTTTTGGAGAGTCTTCATGAAAACGGAAACAGTTGTGAGAACATCGGATGTGCTTCAGTGCATTCGGTCTTAAAGTGACAGCAGCCTAATAAACCTGCGTTCTTAATATTAATCAAACAACAGACAAAAGACACACACAGCTCTTTAATAGCTTTAATAAAGATTCATTATATTTAATTTAAACACGTACACATGTCTGCTTGAAAGAATAATGTATGCAATTTGTTATAAATGATGTGTTTTTTAGAAGTAGTTTATTTATTTTTAAGATAATGTTTAGTTTTTTTTGTCACAGCAGTTTAATCTGTTCACATTTTAATATCATTTATATTAACACAAATTATTATCTCATTAGATACTCCCAATGAGATTTTAGAGAAATTCTTGATTAATGCATTCAAATTTAACTAAACCCATCAGCAGGGTTTTGCCGTGGAATTGGGCTGCTTGAAGTTTTTCATGTCCGTGTCTTGAAGCGACCCCAAATAACATGATATGTAGATATTTAAACGCAGATTTTACCCTCTGAATGCAATTGGGCAGGTTTTCTTTTGAAAACCTGGCAACCCTGTGCATTTTTTAGTCGGCTAAATCTACTGTAAAACCGGATGATGTCCTGGACCACAAAACCAGTCGCACGGGTAAATTTGTAGCAAAAAAATTATCAAGATATTGAGTTTAGATCATGTTTCCATGAAGATATTCAGTAAATTTCCCACTGAGTGGATATGCGTTGCTAAGGACTTAATATTTAGATTTTTTTTGCTCAGATTCCAGATTTTCAACTAGTTGTTTCTCGGGCAAATATTGTCCTACCTTAACAAACCATACATCAATGAAACACTTATTTATTTCAGATGATCATTTTGTTTTTTCGCGTTTATGACCAGTTTTGTGGTCCAGGGTCACATTTAGACTAAAACTGTGTAAAAATGAACACTGCTTTCATACAAACATCAATTGTATTGAAGACCTCTGAGAACTGAAGTATTAATATTACTCTAATGTTGGTACAGTTTTCAGCTTGTTTGAAGGTGACGATCTTAGTTTTTCTTTCCCTGTATAACCTGATTAAAATATCACATATCACATCAAGACTCAACCTACGCATGGTTAATATCCAGTTTTGTGGGCCATTGAGGTGACTCCACCAACCTTCATCTGTTCGCTGGGACAGACGGACAGGACACGACTCCATAATCGATGCTATGAAACAGAAACTGCACTTTGTTGTGCACCGAGAGAAATGGGCATATGAATTCACATCATGAACAAATCAGCCGCTGCAGCTAAGACAAATCGTTAAGCGAATGTGGACCGCACATATGGTCCTAGTTTTGAGCGACTGGAGACGCATTTTCTCCTGAAAGCAGCTGAGGCCTGCCTCGAGGGAGCCGCGGCGCAGCAGCTGGTGTCCGTGACGCACTGCCCGCGTTCAGTCGTGACGTCCGGTGCCAAACGCCATTCGCGTTCCATTTTCAATCCCTCTTGACCAGCGTCTTAACTTGTGTTTCTTTTTCTCCTTCAAGGTGATTCCGTTCCCCATGTCTTGTGACATCCGAAGAGAGTGCGCTTGCCGGGACCCCAACGCCTCGGAGAACCGGAAGGGCGAGCACTTGCACTCGCTCGGTTAAACCGACTGGGACAGGACGAGATATTCTTCCCAGAAATGCTGCTGCTTCACAGTTGTACCTCTCCTCTTAGAGCTGTTCGTCCTTTCCAAGTCTACCTGCCACCTCTCTCAATACGTTTGGAAACGGATCCCGATGCCATGACCCCAAAAAAGGACCAAAGTTGGTTTGTGAAGAACATCGATTCCCCCCCGCCCCAAAAATAAAGCGAAACGAAACCGATTTGAGCGCCATCTCAAAAGAAGAACGGACTTTCCTCAGAAACGCCACAGTTTATCGGGCTTTACTCTCTGTCATGAGTCCCGAAACGAGGATGGCACGCTTGGCTCCATTTCTATCCGCCAATTCTTTCGATGTTCCGACAATGACGCGACGAGAAATCCATCAAATATAAATGCGCAACGGCTGCGGGTCGTTTATTTAAAATGCACGAATCGGTTTCTTTGGCATGGCTGTTGTTGCTGCTACGATTGCTGCTAAATAGTCAAACAACAGACAACATGAAGATGATCCGGTGCGTCGTCAGTCTGCCTTAACACTTACCTCTGATCAATGTAACCGCCGATGACCCTCACAGCGAATTTAACTGCATAATAGACACAACATACTGAATGTAGAGGCCATAGTCATCAACCTTTCATTGAATATAACCCCAAAACGGACGATTCCATCATCATCATCTGCAAGATTTCTGTGTGTAAAAACACGTAAACATATCCGGTCCGAAGTAGTCTTCTGAAGCTGATTTTATTAGCTGGAGCTCTCAAATGTCTCGTTCTCTGGTTACAACACCCATGGGAACCAGTGACATCCAAAGGTGCCGTGCTTAAATGTGACCGCAGGAGATTTGTGATGATGGGGGACTAAAAACAACCCCGACCTTCGGCCCGTTCCTCCAGCTTCAGACGACTACACGAGCGCTATCGTGGTACTTTTCATTATTAAATTCACCCGAGACACTGAACGTTGCCAGTCAAAACCACTTTTTAACACATGTGCCAACTTTTTAAACGCTTGTAAGTGTTTTTAGCCCCTTTGAAAGTGAGGTTAAAATGCAATGGGTGCCAAAAACCTGAAAATACTCAACGTATTCAGAATGAATTGATTTACACAAACTTACTTATTATTATTATTGCGTATAGGAAAACGTATTGGAAAATATACTTCAGCGGCGTATATAACACACCTTTTCCTTCAATATTTGGCTTCTAACTGTGAAGTTCTCCTTCAGACTGACCTCTTCCCCTCATGGCCTTAAACTGTTTTCACTAGTTCCTCCCCGTCTGTGAATCTCCATGTTTGACTGGTGAAAACTAACATTCTGGGTTGGAAACGGACAAATTTGACCAACCTGCTGGGTATTTTTATTTAACTTAAACTGTTGTTTAAAAATGTCTGGCTTCAAATGAACCCAAAATCAGACACACAAACAACGAAAATAATCAGACGCGGAACATTTATTCAGAAGCAATTTGATACATATTTATTCATACGTGTTCATTTATTAAACACGGTCCATTTTCTGCAATTTTTAAACAATCGTGAGTTAAATAAAACCACCCAATCACTGGGTTTGTCGATTTTTTTTTTTTTAAACCCACCCTTTTCCATAGTGTATAGTTTCAGCAAACACCTGATTGGCTGGTTCTAGTGCGTTTAATAACGATCGTAGCTGGAAAGTGGCCGTCCAGGAGCTGAATTTGATCTAAACGGATGCCCCTCGCTTTGGCCGTTCGTTCGAAAAGCCACAAGGCGTAATATGGAAGAAAACGGCTCCTTAAATATTGGGCCCTGAAAACACTTTTTATTGGCATGGAAAACATGCTAAAGCATTATTTTGCCTAATGTTTTAATAACGGGCATCACTTTGTGCAATTGTAGATATCGTAGTTAAAGCATAATAACTTTATGACATTTATAAGTGAGAAAAAAAAGAAAACGGAAACAACACTTAGCGGAAAGTCGGACAACCATATCATTTTTTTATGCATTTAATATCGAGTCCTCATATGTACGGCATAAGGACTTCATCACGAGATGCTGAAGTCAGTAGTTTCTTTTTATTGTGCTTGTAGGTGCAGTTATTTATATTTCTAAAGAAACGGTAAAATGAAAAAGACAAAAAAAAAAGAAGAAAGAAAGAAAGAAAGAAAGAACGTGATAATAATGAATGAATTAGTCATCGTATGTACCAGTAGTCAGTATTTGTATCGTTGACCTGATCGGCGCGTCACTTTTGCGTCGCCCACTGAATTAAAGGCAAACCGTCTAAAATGGCAGGAAAATTTGGGAGGGAACGCGTTTGTCGTGGAAACGGTAATGTTTTATCTTCCTTTTTACTGTATGATATTATCACATGCCTCTGTGATTGATTATTGTGGTTCCACCCGCTTCACGTCTGGTTTTATTGAGCAATGTGACGTGTAGATTTTATGGGATTTATATTCCTTGTCAGAACAAGCCTTTGGGATCACGGAAAACTGGCTTTAATATTTATGTTATTGAAAGTGTGAAAATTCAGTCTTTAATTGGGACATTGTATATATACGTGTGACGTGATGTTTGTTTAATCACGAGTTCGGTTAAAGGATTTATTATTATTACGATTATTAAGGACAGCACCCAAAGATGAAGTGAGCGTTGGAAAATTTCACTGAGAGACACAAAAATAGTCATAGTGCATCGAAGATTTTCTGTGTTTGTATTCTCGCGAGAGCAAATACCCGATATACTCAATAGTCAGCATTTTTTGCCGAGATGGACAGCAAAACTGATCAGTTGCCAAATTAGCACGAACATCGAGAAACTTGCCAGCGTCCCGACGGCGCTCGAGACGAACGGGCCTTTGTTTGATTGTAATGTTCCTTTTTTTAGTCATTTTCACACTCTCCTCACACTTGTGTTTCTTCATCACCGCGTGCAAATCAGATTCCGGAGTGGAATGACACCAAATCCTCATGTTCATACAGGTCTAGAAGTGTCCGTCGGCTTGACTGAGGGAGTTTGACACACACACTACTGTACGCACCACAGGATTTCTTGCTGTACCTCATGCCTGTAATGTTTGCTGCTTCCATATTTTAGTGATTTGCGTCTATTAGCGGCATATAGTAGTGTACATAGTAGAACTATTTATTGAGAGTGTTATACTTTTGTAAGTTATATTTTTTATTATGTAAGTTATTTGTACAATGGTCTTATAAATGTAAAATTTAGTTATAGGGGCTCATGTATGATTTTTCTTTCGTTTATTCTTTTATCCATTGCTGAAGTCGAAGAACAAATACTCAGAAATATAAATTCAATAATCTCTCTCTCTCTCTCTCTCTCTCTTTTTTTTTGCAAGAAAACAAAATGTCACAGAATGTCATTCAGTCACTCTGGAAATACTGCCGTTAAAGCAGTCGGGACATGATTGTAACTACAATGTTGTAATATATGTATGTAATTGTTTGTTAATACAGTACAGTTATTCTATGGAGAATGGGAGTTTTAAAAAACAAAACGAAAAAAAAAAAAACCCAACAAATGTACCAAACATTTCAAATGTCTCTTTAAACCCAAAAAGCTGAAGAAAACGTTTCTGGCCCGCCGATATGAGCGTTTCTTCCCTGATTATTGTGAGTCCTCAAAGTTGGCATCTATTTCTTGGAGATGTCGGTGTGGGAAGAAAGAAAAAATCTCAAGAAAACAAACTGAGTTTTATATGAATGTCTCAATTATGAAGATGTAAATAGTGATGTGGACGTAAATTGCCTTGTATATTTAAAGAGATTCAATAGACACAACGATACATTTATGACAGTTATTTAAACTTGAAAATGCGCCATAGTTACATCAGCATCAAGTCTTGTACTTCAAGTGTCCTTTAATTTCCGCCAGTGTTCTAAATTCTCTTGAAACAGACGTGATTGTGCCTGTTTAAACCCATCTGTGTTTGGTGATGCTGGCCATGTCTGCTCTTGACCTCATATTGCTAATAAATTATGACCAAAATCCTGTCAATATTTTGATCTTTGCTTGATTCATATGAGGGTGACGTTTTATTCACATTTCACGCACTCAAGAAACGAGATGTCCTGCGATTGTATGCCGTGTTTTTGGGGGGTGACATTTACTATGTATGTTAACATTAGTTTAAGATAACACCGTAAAACCATGACTAATAGTTTTACAGGATGCACACTGAAAAAAAACAGTTCTGTCTAAACATCAGTTTTATGTAATTTAATTACACAGCAATTTTCCATCCATTTGGATGACATAGTTTTAGCATAAACAAACTAATAAACTTAACGTGATTCATATTTGTCAGTCATACGTAAATGAAATAGGTCAGATTTATGTTCACAGAAAAATGCCCAGGTTAAAGTAGCGTTGAAACAGTGTCAGAGTTCATGAGATCATGAGGTGATGATTGAGCATTAATGATGAACGCCTGCTGTTAACAAGCAGAATCACTGAAGGACAGAGAAACACAAGAACTACAAATGAAATCAACTGAAGATAAAAGACATTTCATCTCTCAACTATCACATAAATCTGACCTATTTCATTTACATATCACTGACAAATATCAATCGCATGAAGTTTATTAGTTTGTTTATGTTAAAACTATGTCATCCAAATGGATGGAAAATTGCTGTGTAATTAAATGACATAAAACTTATGCTTAGACTGAAATATTTTTTTGAGTGTAGGTTTATACATTATGAACAAGCATTGATTGATATTTATAAATTCACAATACCTTAGATTATGTATGATGTATTAATATGATGCACTAATGTCAACTAATTGAATCTTTTTGTAAAGTTATACTTTGGTGCTCTGGATTACTGCATACATATCACTATTTGAATTAAAATGCTGACTGAACAACTTTATTTCATCATCATGTATTGTGTATAAACTCAGAGGTATCGTCCACTCTTTCAGGTTCGGATTCAGTTTTTTTTTTGCGATGCATGTGGAATTTAGATAGCATGTAAATGTTGAAATGCATTCAAAATAAACAGAATAATTAATAAAACATTTAGGTTTCATCCAACTTGGAAGTAAATCCTGAACACTAACGAAACATTCCCTGAAGAGCTTCATGTTAGCAAACATTATTGTTAATGATTGGGTTTTTTTGAACATCATGTTTACATTTATTATGTTGGCCGATCGACTGTTTCATTTGCTGACTCTTTTTCTTCTTCTGAGACAAACTTTATTACAGTTCCCACCAAACCACACCTGAACGATCAGATTTGTTTTTCATTTTTTAAATTTGACAATCAAATCTATGAACAATCCTATAAAGTTTCATTTGGTCAAAACTTTACTTTAATAACACGCTAAAACCTTCTGAAACACCAGAAACATGTTAACAACGTGCTAAATCTGGAAGACAATGTGTTCAAACTTGCTAAAAACATGCTAGCAATGTGCTAAATCATGCTAGGAACTTGTTAATAAGGTATTAAAAATATTAGAAAACTGTTAGCAAGGTTTTAAAGCGTTAGTGACGTGTTGAAACAGGTTATAATTTATTTATAAAACATGCTAACGTTGTAAAATGCCAGAAACACGTAAGCAATGTGAACATGCTAATGCATGTCAGAAAAATGTTAGCAATGTTTTAAAATGTTACAAATGTGTTCAAACAGGTTAGCAATGAACGTCAGGATCATTAACAAAGTGCTAAAACAGGCTATAAACTTGCTAAAAACATGCTAGCAATATGCTAAAGCATGCTATAAACTTACTAAAAACATGCTAGCAATGTGCTAAAGCATGCTAAAAACTTGTTAAAAACATGCTAGCAATGTGCTAAAGCATGCTAACGTTGTAAAATGCCAGAAACACATAAGCAATGTGAACATGCTAATGCATGTCAGAAAAATGTTAGCAATGTTTTAAAATGTTACAAATGTGTTCAAACAGGTTAGCAATGAACGTCAGGATCATTAACAAAGTGCTAAAACATGCTATAAACTTGCTTAAAACATGCTAGCAATGTGCTAAAGCATGCTATAAACTTGCTAAAAACATGCTAGCAATGTGCTAAAGCATGCCATAAACTTGCTAAAAATATGCTAGCAATGTGCTAAAGCATGCTATAAACTTGCTAAAAACATGCTAGCAATGTGCTAAACCATGCTATAAACTTGCTAAAAACATGCTAGCAATGTGCTAAAGCATGCTATAAACTTGATAAAAACATGCTAGCAATGTGCTAAAGCATGCTATAAACTTGCTAAAACATGCTAGCAATGTGCTAAAACATGCTATAAACTTGCTAAAAACATGCTAGCAATGTGCTAAAACATGCTAACGTTGTAAAATGCCAGAAACACGTAAGCAATGTGAACATGCTAATGCATGTCAGAAAAATGTTAGCAATGTTTTAAAATGTTACAAATGTGTTCAAACAGGTTAGCAATGAACGTCAGGATCATTAACAAAGTGCTAAAACATGCTATAAACTTGCTAAAAACATGCTAGCAATATGCTAAAGTATGCTATAAACTTACTAAAAACAAGCTAGCAATGTGCTAAAGCATGCTATAAACTTGTTAAAAACATGCTAGCAATGTGCTAAAGCATGCTAACGTTGTAAAATGCCAGAACGTCAGGATCATTAACAAAGTGCTAAAACATGCTATAAACTTGCTAAAAACATGCTAGCAATATGCTAAAGTATGCTATAAACTTACTAAAAACAAGCTAGCAATGTGCTAAAGCATGCTATAAACTTGTTAAAAACATGCTAGCAATGTGCTAAAGCATGCTAACGTTGTAAAATGCCAGAAACACGTAAGCAATGTGAACATGCTAATGCATGTCAGAAAAATGTTAGCAATGTTTTAAAATGTTACAAATGTGTTCAAACAGGTTAGCAATGAACGTCAGGATCATTAACAAAGTGCTAAAACATGCTATAAACTTGCTAAAAACATGCTAGCAATGTGCTAAAGCATGCTATAAATTTGCTAAAAACATGCTAGCAATGTGCTAAAACATGCTAACGTTGTAAAATGCCAGAAACACGTAAGCAATGTGAACATGCTAATGCATGTCAGAAAAATGTTAGCAATGTTTTAAAATGTTACACATGTGTTCAAACAGGTTAGCAATGAACGTCAGGATCATTAACAAAGTGCTAAAACATGCTATAAACTTGCTTAAAACATGCTAGCAATGTGCTAAAGCATGCTATAAACTTGCTAAAAACATGCTAGCAATGTGCTAAAGCATGCTATAAACTTGTTAAAAACATGCTAGCAATGTGCTAAAGCATGCTAACGTTGTAAAATGCCAGAAACACGTAAGCAATGTGAACATGCTAATGCATGTCAGAAAAATGTTAGCAATGTTTTAAAATGTTACAAATGTGTTCAAACAGGTTAGCAATGAACGTCAGGATCATTAACAAAGTGCTAAAACATGCTATAAACTTGCTAAAAACATGCTAGCAATGTGCTAAAGCATGCTATAAATTTGCTAAAAACATGCTAGCAATGTGCTAAAACATGCTAACGTTGTAAAATGCCAGAAACACGTAAGCAATGTGAACATGCTAATGCATGTCAGAAAAATGTTAGCAATGTTTTAAAATGTTACACATGTGTTCAAACAGGTTAGCAATGAACGTCAGGATCATTAACAAAGTGCTAAAACATGCTATAAACTTGCTTAAAACATGCTAGCAATGTGCTAAAGCATGCTATAAACTTGCTAAAAACATGCTAGCAATGTGCTAAAGCATGCTATAAACTTGTTAAAAACATGTTAGCAATGTGCTAAAGCATGCTATAAACTTGCTAAAAACATGCTAGCAATGTGCTAAAGCATGCTATAAACTTGCTAAAAATATGCTAGCAATGTGCTAAAGCATGCTATAAACTTGCTAAAAACATGCTAGCAATATGCTAAAACATGCTATAAACTTGCTAAAAACTTGATAAAAACATGCTAGCAATGTGCTAAAGCATGCTATAAACTTGCTAAAAACATGCTAGCAATGTGCTAAAATATGCTATAAACTTGCTAAAAACATGCTAGCAATGTGCTAAAACATGCTAACGTTGTAAAATGCCAGAAACACGTAAGCAATGTGAACATGCTAATGCATGTCAGAAAAATGTTAGCAATGTTTTAAAATGTTACAAATGTGTTCAAACAGGTTAGCAATGAACGTCAGGATCATTAACAAAGTGCTAAAACATGCTAGCAATATGCTAAAGCATGCTATAAACTTACTAAAAACATGCTAGCAATGTGCTAAAGTATGCTTTAAACTTGCTAAAAACATGCTAGCAATGTGCTAAAGCATGCTGTAAACTTGCTAAAAACATGCTAGCAATATGCTAAAGCATGCTATAAACTTACTAAAAACAAGCTAGCAATGTGCTAAAGCATGCTATAAACTTGTTAAAAACATGCTAGCAATGTGCTAAAGCATGCTAACGTTGTAAAATGCCAGAAACACGTAAGCAATGTGAACATGCTAATGCATGTCAGAAAAATGTTAGCAATGTTTTAAAATGTTACAAATGTGTTCAAACAGGTTAGCAATGAACGTCAGGATCATTAACAAAGTGCTAAAACATGCTATAAACTTGCTAAAAACATGCTAGCAATGTGCTAAAGCATGCTATAAATTTGCTAAAAACATGCTAGCAATGTGCTAAAGCATGCTAACGTTGTAAAATGCCAGAAACACGTAAGCAATGTGAACATGCTAATGCATGTCAGAAAAATGTTAGCAATGTTTTAAAATGTTACAAATGTGTTCAAACAGGTTAGCAATGAACGTCAGGATCATTAACAAAGTGCTAAAACATGCTATAAACTTGCTTAAAACATGCTAGCAATGTGCTAAAGCATGCTATAAACTTGCTAAAAACATGCTAGCAATGTGCTAAAGCATGCTATAAACTTGTTAAAAACATGTTAGCAATGTGCTAAAGCATGCTATAAACTTGCTAAAAACATGCTAGCAATGTGCTAAAGCATGCTATAAACTTGCTAAAAATATGCTAGCAATGTGCTAAAGCATGCTATAAACTTGCTAAAAACATGCTAGCAATATGCTAAAACATGCTATAAACTTGCTAAAAACTTGATAAAAACATGCTAGCAATGTGCTAAAGCATGCTATAAACTTGCTAAAAACATGCTAGCAATGTGCTAAAATATGCTATAAACTTGCTAAAAACATGCTAGCAATGTGCTAAAACATGCTAACGTTGTAAAATGCCAGAAACACGTAAGCAATGTGAACATGCTAATGCATGTCAGAAAAATGTTAGCAATGTTTTAAAATGTTACAAATGTGTTCAAACAGGTTAGCAATGAACGTCAGGATCATTAACAAAGTGCTAAAACATGCTAGCAATATGCTAAAGCATGCTATAAACTTACTAAAAACATGCTAGCAATGTGCTAAAGTATGCTTTAAACTTGCTAAAAACATGCTAGCAATGTGCTAAAGCATGCTGTAAACTTGCTAAAAACATGCTAGCAATGTGCTAAAGCATGCTATAAACTTGCTAAAAACATGCTAGCAATGTGCTAAAGCATGCTATAAACTTGCTAAAAACATGCTAGCAATGTGTTAAAGCATGCTATAAACTTGCTAAAAACATGCTAGCAATGTGCTAAAGCATGCTATAAACTTGCTAAAAACATGTTAGCAATGTGCTAAAGCATGCTATAAACTTGCTAAAAACATGCTAGCAATGTGCTAAAGCATGCTATAAACTTGCTAAAAACATGCTAGCAATGTGCTAAAACATGCTAACGTTGTAAAATGCCAGAAACACGTAAACAATGTGAACATGCTAATGCATGTTAGAAAAATGTTAGCAATGTTTTAAAATGTTACAAATGTGTTCAAACAGGTTAGCAATGAACGTCAGGATCATTAACAAAGTGCTAAAACATGCTATAAACTTGCTAAAAACATGCTAGCAATGTGCTAAAGCATGCTATAAACTTGCTAAAAACATGCTAGCAATGTGCTAAAACATGCTAACGTTGTAAAATGCCAGAAACACGAAAGCAATGTGAACATGCTAATGCATGTCAGAAAAATGTTAGCAATGTTTTAAAATGTTACAAATGTGTTCAAACAGGTTAGCAATGAACGTCAGGATCATTAACAAAGTGCTAAAACATGCTATAAACTTGCTAAAAACATGCTAGCAATGTGCTAAAACATGCTAACGTTGTAAAATGCCAGAAACACGAAAGCAATGTGAACATGCTAATGCATGTCAGAAAAATGTTAGCAATGTTTTAAAATGTTACAAATGTGTTCAAACAGGTTAGCAATGAACGTCAGGATCATTAACAAAGTGCTAAAACATGCTATAAACTTGCTAAAAACATGCTAGCAATGTGCTAAAGCATGCTATAAACTTACTAAAAACATGCTAGCAATGTGCTAAAGCATGCTATAAACTTGCTAAAAACATGCTAGCAATGTGCTAAAGCATGTTATAAACTTGCTAAAAACATGCTAGCAATGTGCTAAAGCATGCTATAAACTTGCTAAAAACATGCTAGCAATGTGCTAAAGCATGCTATAAACTTGCTAAAAACATGCTAGCAATGTGCTAAAACATGCTATAAACTTGCTAAAAACTTGATAAAAACATGCTAGCAATGTGCTAAAGCATGCTATAAACTTGCTAAAAACATGCTAGCAATGTGCTAAAACATGCTATAAACTTGCTAAAAACATGCTAGCAATGTGCTAAAACATGCTAACGTTGTAAAATGCCAGAAACACGTAAGCAATGTGAACATGCTAATGCATGTCAGAAAAATGTTAGCAATGTTTTAAAATGTTACAAATGTGTTCAAACAGGTTAGCAATGAACGTCAGGATCATTAACAAAGTGCTAAAACATGCTATAAACTTGCTAAAAACATGCTAGCAATATGCTAAAGCATGCTATAAACTTACTAAAAACATGCTAGCAATGTGCTAAAGCATGCTATAAACTTGCTAAAAACATGCTAGCAATGTGCTAAAGCATGCTGTAAACTTGCTAAAAACATGCTAGCAATGTGCTAAAGCATGCTATAAACTTGCTAAAAACATGCTAGCAATGTGCTAAAGCATGCTATAAACTTGCTAAAAACATGCTAGCAATGTGCTTAAGCATGCTATAAACTTGCTAAAAACATGCTAGCAATGTGCTAAAGCATGCTATAAACTTGCTAAAAACATGTTAGCAATGTGCTAAAGCATGCTATAAACTTGCTAAAAACATGCTAGCAATGTGCTAAAGCATGCTATAAACTTGCTAAAAACATGCTAGCAATGTGCTAAAACATGCTAACGTTGTAAAATGCCAGAAACACGAAAGCAATGTGAACATGCTAATGCATGTCAGAAAAATGTTAGCAATGTTTTAAAATGTTACAAATGTGTTCAAACAGGTTAGCAATGAACGTCAGGATCATTAACAAAGTGCTAAAACATGCTATAAACTTGCTAAAAACATGCTAGCAATGTGCTAAAGCATGCTATAAACTTGCTAAAAACATGCTAGCAATGTGCTAAAGCATGCTATAAACTTGCTAAAAACATGTTAGCAATGTGCTAAAGCATGCTATAAACTTGCTAAAAACATGCTAGCAATGTGCTAAAGCATGCTATAAACTTGCTAAAAACATGCTAGCAATGTGCTAAAACATGCTAACGTTGTAAAATGCCAGAAACACGTAAACAATGTGAACATGCTAATGCATGTCAGAAAAATGTTAGCAATGTTTTAAAATGTTACAAATGTGTTCAAACAGGTTAGCAATGAACGTCAGGATCATTAACAAAGTGCTAAAACATGCTATAAACTTGCTAAAAACATGCTAGCAATGTGCTAAAGCATGCTATAAACTTGCTAAAAACATGCTAGCAATGTGCTAAAACATGCTAACGTTGTAAAATGCCAGAAACACGAAAGCAATGTGAACATGCTAATGCATGTCAGAAAAATGTTAGCAATGTTTTAAAATGTTACAAATGTGTTCAAACAGGTTAGCAATGAACGTCAGGATCATTAACAAAGTGCTAAAACATGCTATAAACTTGCTAAAAACATGCTAGCAATGTGCTAAAACATGCTAACGTTGTAAAATGCCAGAAACACGAAAGCAATGTGAACATGCTAATGCATGTCAGAAAAATGTTAGCAATGTTTTAAAATGTTACAAATGTGTTAAAACAGGTTAGCAATGAACGTCAGGATCATTAACAAAGTGCTAAAACATGCTATAAACTTGCTAAAAACATGCTAGCAATGTGCTAAAGCATGCTATAAACTTACTAAAAACATGCTAGCAATGTGCTAAAGCATGCTATAAACTTGCTAAAAACATGCTAGCAATGTGCTAAAGCATGCTATAAACTTGCTAAAAACATGTTAGCAATGTGCTAAAGCATGCCATAAACTTGCTAAAAACATGCTAGCAATGTGCTAAAGCATGCTATAAACTTGCTAAAAACATGCTAGCAATGTGCTAAAACATGCTAACGTTGTAAAATGCCAGAAACACGTAAGCAATGTGAACATGCTAATGCATGTCAGAAAAATGTTAGCAATGTTTTAAAATGTTACAAATGTGTTCAAACAGGTTAGCAATGAACGTCAGGATCATTAACAAAGTGCTAAAACATGCTATAAACTTGCTAAAAACATGCTAGCAATGTGCTAAAGCATGCTATAAACTTGTTAAAAACATGTTAGCAATGTGCTAAAACATGCTATAAACTTGCTAAAAACATGCTAGCAATGTGCTAAAACATGCTAATGTTGTAAAAAGCCAGAAACACGTAAGCAATGTGAACATGCTAATGCATGTCAGAAAAATGTTAGCAATGTTTTAAAATGTTACAAATGTGTTCAAACAGGTTAGCAATGAACGTCAGGATCATTAACAAAGTGCTAAAACATGCTATAAACTTGCTAAAAACATGCTAGCAATGTGCTAAAGCATGCTATAAATTTGCTAAAAACATGCTAGCAATGTGCTAAAACATGCTATAAACTTGTTAAAAACATGTTAGCAATGTGCTAAAACATGCTATAAACTTGCTAAAAACATGCTAGCAATGTTCTAAAACATGCTAACGTTGTAAAATGCCAGAAACACGTAAGCAATGTGAACATGCTAATGCATGTCAGAAAAATGTTAGCAATGTTTTAAAATGTTACAAATGTGTTCAAACAGGTTAGCAATGAACGTCAGGATCATTAACAAAGTGCTAAAACATGCTATACACTTGCTAAAAACATGCTAGCAATGTGCTAAAGCATGCTATAAACTTACTAAAAATTGCTAAAAACATGCTAGCAATGTGCTAAAACATGCTATAAACTTGCTAAAAACATGCTAGCAATGTGCTAAAACATGCTAACGTTGTAAAATGCCAGAAACACGTAAGCAATGTGAACATGCTAATGCATGTCAGAAAAATGTTAGCAATGTTTTAAAATGTTACACATGTGTTCAAACAGGTTAGCAATGAACGTCAGGATCATTAACAAAGTGCTAAAACATGCTATAAACTTGCTAAAAACATGCTAGCAATGTGCTAAAACATGCTATAAACTTGCTAAAAACATGTTAGCAATGTGCTAAAGCATGCTATAAACTTGCTAAAAACATGCTAGCAATGTGCTAAAACATGCTATAAACTTGCTAAAAACATGCTAGCAATGTGCTAAAACATGCTATAAACTTGCTAAAAACATGCTAGCAATGTGCTAAAACATGCTAACGTTGTAAAATGCCAGAAACACGTAAGCAATGTGAACATGCTAATGCATGTCAGAAAAATGTTAGCAATGTTTTAAAATGTTACACATGTGTTCAAACAGGTTAGCAATGAACGTCAGGATCATTAACAAAGTGCTAAAACATGCTATAAACTTGCTAAAAACATGCTAGCAATGTGCTAAAACATGCTATAAACTTGCTAAAAACATGCTAGCAATGTGCTAAAACATGCTAACGTTGTAAAATGCCAGAAACACGTAAGCAATGTGAACATGCTAATGCATGTCAGAAAAATGTTAGCAATGTTTTAAAATGTTACACATGTGTTCAAACAGGTTAGCAATGAACGTCAGGATCATTAACAAAGTGCTAAAGCATGCTATAAACTTGCTAAAAACATGCTAGCAATGTGCTAAAACATGCTATAAACTTGCTAAAAACATGCTAGCAATGTGCTAAAACATGCTATAAACTTGCTAAAAACATGCTAGCAATGTGCTAAAACATGCTAACGTTGTAAAATGCCAGAAACACGTAAGCAATGTGAACATGCTAATGCATGTCAGAAAAATGTTAGCAATGTTTTAAAATGTTACACATGTGTTCAAACAGGTTAGCAATGAACGTCAGGATCATTAACAAAGTGCTAAAACATGCTATAAACTTGCTAAAAACATGCTAGCAATGTGCTAAAACATGCTATAAACTTGCTAAAAACATGCTAGCAATGTGCTAAAACATGCTAACGTTGTAAAATGCCAGAAACACGTAAGCAATGTGAACATGCTAATGCATGTCAGAAAAATGTTAGCAATGTTTTAAAATGTTACACATGTGTTCAAACAGGTTAGCAATGAACGTCAGGATCATTAACAAAGTGCTAAAACATGCTATAAACTTGCTAAAAACATGCTAGCAATGTGCTAAAACATGCTATAAACTTGCTAAAAACATGCTAGCAATGTGCTAAAACATGCTAACGTTGTAAAATGCCAGAAACACGTAAGCAATGTGAACATGCTAATGCATGTCAGAAAAATGTTAGCAATGTTTTAAAATGTTACAAATGTGTTCAAACAGGTTAGCAATGAACGTCAGGATCATTAACAAAGTGCTAAAACATGCTATAAACTTGCTAAAAACATGCTAGCAATGTGTTAAAGCATGTTATAAACTTGCTAAAAACATGCTAGCAATGTGCTAAAGCATGCTATAAACTTGCTAAAAACATGCTAGCAATGTGCTAAAGCATGCTGTAAACTTGCTAAAAACATGCTAGCAATGTGCTAAAACATGCTATAAACTTGCTAAAAACATGCTAGCAATGTGCTAAAACATGCTAACGTTGTAAAATGCCAGAAACACGTAAGCAATGTGAACATGCTAATGCATGTCAGAAAAATGTTAGCAATGTTTTAAAATGTTACAAATGTGTTCAAACAGGTTAGCAATGAACGTCAGGATCATTAACAAAGTGCTAAAACATGCTATAAACTTGCTAAAAACATGCTAGCAATGTGCTAAAGCATGCTATAAACTTGCTAAAAACATGCTAGCAATGTGCTAAAACATGCTATAAACTTGTTAAAAACATGTTAGCAATGTGCTAAAACATGCTATAAACTTGCTAAAAACATGCTAGCAATGTGCTAAAACATGCTAACGTTGTAAAATGCCAGAAACACGTAAGCAATGTGAATATGCTAATGCATGTCAGAAAAATGTTAGCAATGTTTTAAAATGTTACAAATGTGTTCAAACAGGTTAGCAATGAACGTCAGGATCATTAACAAAGTGCTAAAACATGCTATAAACTTGCTAAAAACATGCTAGCAATGTGCTAAAGCATGCTATAAACTTGCTAAAAACATGCTAGCAATGTGCTAAAGCATGCTATAAACTTGCTAAAAACATGCTAGCAATGTGCTAAAGCATGCTATAAACTTGCTAAGAACATGCTAGCAATGTGCTAAAGCATGTTATAAACTTGCTAAAAACATGCTAGCAATGTGCTAAAGCATGCTGTAAACTTGCTAAAAACATGCTAGCAATGTGCTAAAACAAACTAACGTTGTAAAATGCCAGAAACACGAAAGCAATGTGAACATGCTAATGCATGTCAGAAAAATGTTAGCAATGTTTTAAAATGTTACAAATGTGTTCAAACAGGTTAGCAATGAACGTCAGGATCATTAACAAAGTGCTAAAACATGCTATAAACTTGCTAAAATCATGCTAGCAATGTGCTAAAACATGCTAACGTTGTAAAATGCCAGAAACACGAAAGCAATGTGAACATGCTAATGCATGTCAGAAAAATGTTAGCAATGTTTTAAAATGTTACAAATGTGTTCAAACAGGTTAGCAATGAACGTCAGGATCATTAACAAAGTGCTAAAACATGCTATAAACTTGCTAAAAACATGCTAGCAATGTGCTAAAGCATGCTATAAACTTACTAAAAACATGCTAGCAATGTGCTAAAGCATGCTATAAACTTGCTAAAAACATGTTAGGAATGTGCTAAAGCATGCTATAAACTTGCTAAAAACATGCTAGCAATGTGCTAAAGCATGCTATAAACTTGCTAAAAACATGCTAGCAATGTGCTAAAGCATGCTATAAACTTGTTAAAAACATGTTAGCAATGTGCTAAAACATGCTATAAACTTGCTAAAAACATGCTAGCAATGTGCTAAAGCATGCTATAAACTTGTTAAAAACATGTTAGCAATGTGCTAAAACATGCTATAAACTTGCTAAAAACATGCTAGCAATGTGCTAAAACATGCTAACGTTGTAAAATGCCAGAAACACGTAAGCAATGTGAACATGCTAATGCATGTCAGAAAAATGTTAGCAATGTTTTAAAATGTTACAAATGTGTTCAAACAGGTTAGCAATGAACGTCAGGATCATTAACAAAGTGCTAAAACATGCTATAAACTTGCTAAAAACATGCTAGCAATGTGCTAAAGCATGCTATAAATTTGCTAAAAACATGCTAGCATTGTGCTAAAACATGCTATAAACTTGTTAAAAACATGTTAGCAATGTGCTAAAACATGCTATAAACTTGCTAAAAACATGCTAGCAATGTTCTAAAACATGCTAACGTTGTAAAATGCCAGAAACACGTAAGCAATGTGAACATGCTAATGCATGTCAGAAAAATGTTAACAATGTTTTTAAATGTTACAAATGTGTTCAAACAGGTTAGCAATGAACGTCAGGATCATTAACAAAGTGCTAAAACATGCTATACACATGCTAAAAACATGCTAGCAATGTGCTAAAGCATGCTATAAACTTACTAAAAACATGCTAGCAATGTGCTAAAGCATGCTATAAACTTGCTAAAAACATGCTAGCAATGTGCTAAAGCATGTTATAAACTTGCTAAAAACATGCTAGCAATGTGCTAAAGCATGCTATAAACTTGCTAAAAACATGTTAGCAATGTGCTAAAGCATGCTATAAACTTGCTAAAAACATGCTAGCAATGTGCTAAAACATGCTAACGTTGTAAAATGCCAGAAACACGTAAGCAATGTGAACATGCTAATGCATGTCAGAAAAATGTTAGCAATGTTTTAAAATGTTACACATGTGTTCAAACAGGTTAGCAATGAACGTCAGGATCATTAACAAAGTGCTAAAACATGCTATAAACTTGCTAAAAACATGCTAGCAATGTGCTAAAACATGCTATAAACTTGCTAAAAACATGTTAGCAATGTGCTAAAACATGCTATAAACTTGCTAAAAACATGGTAGCAATGTTCTAAAACATGCTATAAACTTGCTAAAAACATGTTAGCAATGTGCTAAAGCATGCTATAAACTTACTAAAAACATGCTAGCAATGTGCTAAAGCATGCTATAAACTTGCTAAAAACATGCTAGCAATGTGCTAAAACATGCTAACATTGTAAAATATCAGAAACATGTTAATGAGCGTTTAAAATGTTAGTAACGTGTTTAAACAGGTTAGCAAATGTGATACAACAAATGCTAACACGCTAAAACAGGTCAGAAACATTAACGAAGTTCCAAAACAACTAGTTAAAAACATACTAGTAATGTGCTAAAACATGCTATAAACTTGCTAAAAACATGCTAGCAATGTGCTAAAATATGCTATAAACTTGCTAAAAACATGTTAGCAATGTGCTAAAACATGCTATAAACTTGTTAAAAACATGTTAGCAATGTGCTAAAACATGCTATAAACTTGTTAAAAACATGTTAGCAATGTGCTAAAACATGCTATAAACTTGTTAAAAACATGTTAGCAATGTGCTAAAACATGCTATAAACCTGTTAAAAACATGTTAGCAATGTGCTAAAACATGCTATAAACTTGCTAAAAACATGTTAGCAATGTGCTAAAACATGCTAGAAGTTGCTAAAAACATGCTAGCAATGTGCTACTTGCTAAAAACATGTTAGTAATGTGCTAAAACATGCTAGAACTTGCTAAATTCATTAACAGAAACAGATGTTTCAGAATCATTAACAGAGTGCTAAAGCATGCTATAAACTTGTTAAAAACATGTTAGCAATGTGCTAAAACATGCTATAAGCTTGTTAAAAACATGTTAGCAATGTGCTAAAACATGCTATAAACTTGCTAAAACATGTTAGCAATGTGCTAAAACATGCTATAAACTTGTTAAAAACATGTTAGCAATGTGCTAAAACATGCTATAAACTTGTTAAAAACATGTTAGCAATGTGCTAAAACATGCTATAAACTTGCTAAAAACATGTTAGCAATGTGCTAAAACATGCTATAAACTTGTTAAAAACATGTTAGCAATGTGCTAAAACATGCTATAAACTTGCTAAAAACATGTTAGCAATGTGCTAAAACATGCTATAAACTTGCTAAAAACATGTTAGCAATGTGCTAAAACATGCTATAAACTTGCTAAAAACATGCTAGCAATGTGCTAAAACATGCTATAAACTTGTTAAAAACATGTTAGCAATGTGCTAAAACATGCTATAAACTTGCTAAAAACATGTTAGCATTGTGCTAAAACATGCTATAAACTTGTTAAAAACATGTTAGCAATGTGCTAAAACATGCTATAAACTTGTTAAAAACATGTTAGCAATGTGCTAAAACATGCTATAAACTTGTTAAAAACATGTTAGCAATGTGCTAAAACATGCTATAAACTTGTTAAAAACATGTTAGCAATGTGCTAAAACATGCTATAAACTTGTTAAAAACATGTTAGCAATGTGCTAAAACATGCTATAAACTTGTTAAAAACATGTTAGCAATGTGCTAAAACATGCTATAAACTTGCTAAAAACATGTTAGCAATGTGCTAAAACATGCTAGAAGTTGCTAAAAACATGCTAGCAATGTGCTACTTGCTAAAAACATTCTAGCAATGTGCTAAAACATGCTAGAACTTGCTAAATTCATTAACAGAAACAGATGTTTCAGAATCATTAACAGAGTGCTAAAGCATGCTATAAACTTGTTAAAAACATGTTAGCAATGTGCTAAAACATGCTATAAGCTTGTTAAAAACATGTTAGCAATGTGCTAAAACATGCTATAAACTTGCTAAAACATGTTAGCAATGTGTTAAAACATGCTATAAACTTGTTAAAAACATGTTAGCAATGTGCTAAAACATGCTATAAACTTGCTAAAAACATGTTAGCAATGTGCTAAAACATGCTATAAACTTGTTAAAAACATGTTAGCAATGTGCTAAAACATGCTATAAACTTGCTAAAACATGTTAGCAATGTGCTAAAACATGCTATAAACTTGTTAAAAACATGTTAGCAATGTGCTAAAACATGCTATAAACTTGCTAAAAACATGTTAGCAATGTGCTAAAACATGCTATAAACTTGTTAAAAACATGTTAGCAATGTGCTAAAACATGCTATAAACTTGCTAAAAACATGTTAGCAATGTGCTAAAACATGCTATAAACTTGCTAAAAACATGTTAGCAATGTGCTAAAACATGCTATAAACTTGCTAAAAACATTCTAGCAATGTGCTAAAACATGCTATAAACTTGTTAAAAACATGTTAGCAATGTGCTAAAACATGCTATAAACTTGCTAAAAACATGTTAGCAATGTGCTAAAACATGCTATAAACTTGCTAAAAACATGTTAGCAATGTGCTAAAACATGCTATAAACTTGCTAAAAACATGCTAGCAATGTGCTAAAACATGCTATACACTTGCTAAAAACATGCTAGCAATGTGCTAAAACATGCTATAAATTTGCTAAAAACATGCTAGCAATGTGCTAAAACATGCTATACACTTGCTAAAAACATGCTAGCAATGTGTTAAAACATGATAGAACTTGCTAAAAACATGCTAGCAATGTGCTAAAACATGCTAGAACTTGCTAAAAACATGCTAGCAATGTGCTAAAACATGCTAGAACTTGCTAAATTCATTAATAGAAACAGATGTTTCAGAATCATTAACAGAGTGCTAAAGCATGCTATAAACTTGCTAAAGCATGTGCTCCAGGAACAACGTTGAAAATAGTGCCAGAACGGCGAGTGAACATTCATCACCAGACGTTTTTTAAACTCAGATTCAGGAACACTGATTTCACGGCGTTGGTCCCTGAGATGCTGCACAATGAGAAACAGACCGTGGATTTTCATCTTCTAACACGCAGGCATTGCTGTGGAAGCAAGAACTTTTATCACTCACCTTTTTTTAGTCATAATAACCCTTTTGTGTTTCCTTAAGATTCTGTTCGCAACTTCCCCAGCCAATCTCTGAACGAGAACGAGAAACTGAGCCTATTGAGCCATTCAGAAAGCCTTTAATTTATGAGGCCTCGCTCACTTTATAATGACAGACCTCAAGTTTAAGATGGGTCTCTCCATAGAAAGAAAGAAAAGGAAAAGTTTCTTTTTTAGAAACGTTGTCGGGAATTTACAAAAAACTTCCTTAGAATATTTTTGTACATATGAAAGATACATCGCTGTTAAACAAACAAACACACAATGACATTTTATTCGATGCATTCTTTTTTTTTTATCAACTCTTGAATGTGGCTTTATGAGAAATGCAACATTTTGAACAAAACGCTGAGAAAACTGTGTGTGTGTCAAAGACTGCGATGCTTCTATTGCTTGTTTCTGCTTCTTTTTTTCCTCTGTTTTGATCCACATATTATTATTAGATGCTTAAAAACACGGATCTCCCACAAAATGCGTCATAAACGGCGGAACATTCCGTCATCGTGCGTTATATTCTGAGAGCAGATACTGCAGCATTTACTCTCATTTATAGAATAGTAGATGATATGCAATGGTTCCTCAGAATACGGACGCATATTGAACTGCATCCAGATCAGTTCACTGATCAATCACAACGCTCTATTCTGTGACAAATCTTCTAAATCCTTCTGATGTTCATTCATGTTTATTTGATACTATAAATGAACTAGTGTGAAGAGATGATCGACACATTAAACACACACTAGACGCTATTTATTGATTCAACTTCACTATATATTAAATATGTTTCATACGTTGTCAGTGTCTTCTTTGCTCCAGGATGTATTTTTCACTTCGTGAGAACATGATGTGTGGCGGGTCTTTGGTTTCTTCAAGTACCAAAATCAAAATACATATCCTTCAAATGGAGACATGAACTAACAGTTGGAAATAACCAGGACCCCACGGGTTCACGCAGGGTCAGAAGGTCATGGACGACCCCGCCAAACGACACCATCTACAGTAAAGCAACATATCCCTGAACTCTAAGATATTTGTTTGGGAATGAGACCATTGCACCGATCAAATGATGTGAAAATCACCCCGAACATTATGTTTTGCATGTATTGTTTATGTGTATATTTTCAGACTTAAGGCTGACGAAAGCTGAGCGCTTTCGCCTCGCGTCAGATGCGTCTCGGCCAAAAATCTGCGATTGAACACACTGCAAAAACATCCGACGGGCAACTATCATGCACACACGCGCACACACGCGCACACACACACACACACACACAAACGCGTGCACACACACACGCACACACATACTCACAGACACACACACCACACACACACTCACAGACACACACACAAACACACACACGCGCACACACACACGCGCACACACACACACACACACACGCACGCACGCACACACGCACACACTCACAGACACACACACAGACACACACACTCACAGACACACACACCACACACACACTCACAGACACACACACCACACACACACACACACTCACACACTCACAGACACACACACCACACACACACTCACATACACACACACACTCACACACACACTCACTCACAGACACACACACCACACACACACTCACAGACACACACACCACACACACACTCACACACACACACACACACACCACACACACACTCACAGACACACACACCACACACACACACACACTCACACACTCACAGACACACACACCACACACACACTCACATACACACACACACTCACACACACACTCACTCACTCACAGACACACACACCACACACACACTCACAGACACACACACCACACACACACTCACACACACACACACACACACCACACACACACTCACAGACACACACACCACACACACACTCACACACACACTCACACACACACTCACACTCACACACTCACGCACGCACACACTCACAGACACACACACAGACACACACACTCACAGACACACACACCACACACATACTCACGCACGCACACACGCACACACACACAGACACACACACTCACAGACACACACACCACACACACACTCACGCACGCACACACGCACACGTGCACACACACACACACGCACGCACGCACACACGCACACACTCACAGACACGCACGCACGCACACACGCACACACTCACAGACACACACACAGACACACACACTCACAGACACACACACCACACACACCACACACACACTCACAGACACACACACCACACACACACACACACTCACACACTCACAGACACACACACCACACACACACTCACACACACACACACACTCACACACACACTCACTCACAGACACACACACACCACACACACACTCACAGACACACACACCACACACACACTCACACACACACACACACACACACACACTCACACACACACTCACACACTCACGCACGCACACACTCACAGACACACACACAGACACACACACTCACAGACACACACACCACACACACACTCACAGACACACACACCACACACACACACACACTCACAGACACACACACCACACACACACTCACACACACACACACACTCACACACACACTCACACACACACTCACGCACGCACACACGCACACACACACAGACACACACACTCACAGACACACTCACAGACACACACACCACACACACACTCACAGACACACGCACTCACACACACACACACGCACACACACGGGGCAGTGGGCAGCTGTTGCGACAGCGCCCGGGGAGCAATCAGGGGTCAAGTGTCTCGCTCAAGGACACTTTAGTCGTGGTGTTGAAGGTGGAGAGAGTGCTGTTCATTCACAATCCCCACCGGCGTGGGAATCGAACCGGCAACCTTCAGGTTACAAGCCCGACTCCCTCACCATTAGGCCACGACTAGTATTCAAACTGTATTTTTCCATGTGGCTGCATTGAAATACGCAAATGTGAACCAGTTGTAGATTTCATTTCGTGTTCGCTGCTGTTCTGGAGACTCCAACTGATCAAAGCGGACCTCGGCGCCCGGTGGAATCGCTTATTCTGCACAGTTGCAGTGAAGAAGAGACCGTCATTCTCACCTCTACAGTTCAGAAAAAAAACGTGATAAATATTTGATTTAAAAAGAAACCAGTCAGTGACACTGACACCGCAAAGACGGACTTTAGTGTGAAACAAGATCACCTTTACCAGGCCTTCAGAATGTCCTACGCAAGTGTGGACAGCCTCCATTATGAAGCTGGGGTATTTTTAAATGTGCGATTGTGTTCGTCTGAAAGAAGATGTCATGCACACCTAAGATGGCTCGAGGGTGAGGAGATCATGGGATCATTTTCATCATCATTTTGCATGCTTTGCACATTTCTCTCTCAATAACCCAGTGGCATAAGAACCAACTTAATCGAGGAACTCATTTGCAAAAGGCCGCCAACAGTCACCAATGAGACATTATGAACAGGTTCTGCTACAGATGTTCTTCAGGGTCGTCTTACAGATTAGAGGTAGAGTAACAGGTTTTCATTTTTTAATATTTAATCGATTCTTCGCATATTTTAGATAAAACCGAGAAAACCTCTCGAGATTCTATATACATATTTAATAGACCCCGCCCCCCCACACACCAAAAATCATATTCACTTATTACATACCGCATTTACAATTGTATGTACAAGAGCATAATTAACTATCACAATGAATATAGCATGGAATATAGCAACTTACTTACTGAAAATGTTCCTTCAACAAACACACATTGTTCCCAGGCAATCGTTTACAGAATAGTTCTGCACAATGCTTTCTTTTGTAGCGCAACCCTTTGCCAAATACATGAGATGATTGACTTTGATGAAATCTATTGGTCTCATTGGCCAGCAGAACCCCATTCATTTCTTTGGACACTGTAAAGGAACATTCCTTCGGCTAAATATAATATGTGTGACAGGACTATACTTGTTCTGACGATATTCTCAGACAGTTTTCTCAATTAATTGTGGCAAAAACTATAAAAAAGATGAATAGACTCGATGTCAAAAAGGGTCGAATAAAAAAGAAGGAAAACCACCGAGAGATCGTGTTCTCGTCTTGCTTGGCTAGGTATTCCAAGAGATATGTTTGCAAAATGAGGATCAGGGAACCTGGTTTGGAGATCTGCAGCACCATGCAGTTAAATTCTTACATTCGTAAACAGTCCTTCAGGAGAAACAATGATAAAAAAAGAAGAAAAACGCAAAGAAAAAGATAATAAATCGATCCTTCCTATCCGAGGCTGTCAGCATCTGGAAAACTCCGAAATGAAAAGAAAAGTAACGAAAGGACAAAACCTCCTCTCACAGTCTCAAAGTCGTTCGGGTTTAGAAAAAAGAGCAAGCTGGAGACCATAAGAGAGAAGGTCGAGTCTCATCGTAACTTTGACTTTCCGTAAATGTTGCGTTGCACTGATATGACTTTCTCCAGACAGGCTAGCCGGGTTTCGTGAAGTGAACTGTGCCACGGAGCGCCGCCGGGTCTCGTGTCGTCGCTGCGGCACAGCATGTACGGCACGTTCTCCGTCCGGCTCTGGATGAAGCCACTGCGGAGCAGCGAGCGGCAGAACAGACTGATCCGATCCATTCGTCGCAGGATCAGATGGGCCTTCCTGTGGTGGCCAGAGAGAGAGAGACGTCAGGTTTTTATCCTTCACTTTTTTATTTTGTCATGGTGGTATAATTGTAAAATGCACGTTTGAGCTGTTTCAACTTGCACTGAGAAACTTTAAAAATGCATTGTTTTGTCTCAAGATGTCATGTTTAATTGTATTTATTTACAAAAGCTACTTAATTGAACTGAGGATTAATCTAAGCCCCATCTGTGGAACCAGGCCTGTAAGATTTTAAAACATGCAGAAAACAATTGGTTTGGGATGCGACGGGAAAGCTGTGAAAAAGGAACGCGGATGAGGGCAGCGAGTCTTTTTATCACTTGAGAATTTTAAGTTTTCAAATGGAAAACAGCCACGATTCAAGAAAAACGTATTTTAACTTTGAAAAGGTTTGAAAACTTATTTGAAAATATAAATATGAGTAGGGTTTTCTGTGAAAAGACAGCATTCAAATATATTTATCTTTTCATTCATACTATATATACCGAAGACGTCCAATTCCTTATAAAATGTTATTTTATTTCTTATAATGAAAGCAAAGGGCTTGGTGGTGAAAAAAGAAACGCAATGGTAAAAAATGTAATTACTTACTACACTTTAGTATCCAAGCAACATTTACTCTCTACTTGACTTCATTTGTGAACAAGTAAACGTACATTTTACTCCAATACATTTGTGAAAAATACTTAATTACTTTAAGTTTGTTTGAAATTGGTGACTTTTAACTTGTAATGGAGTCATTTTTCGCTGAAAGGTATCTGTAATTTTACTCAAATATAGTTTTTAGGTACTCTTTACTCCAGTCCATTATACAATTTTGTCTGCTCAGCAAATACACACACACACACACACACACACACACACGTTGTGTTTTCATGGTTTATAGGGTCATTCCATAGGCGTAATGGTTTTTCTACTGTACAAACTGTACATTGTGTCCCCTAACCCCCCCACCCCTAAACCTACCCATCACACAAAATGTTCTGCTATTTTACATTTTCAAAAAAAGATCATTCTGTGTGATTTATAAGCTTGTTTCCTCATGGAGACCAAAAAAATGTTCCTACAAGATAAACTTTACTAGTATTACTGTACCTGTGGGGACATTTGGGTCCCCATAACGTAGGGAATATCCACACACACACACACACACACACATATAGTACCTTTAACTCACAATATAATGTAAATGTGTTTTGAAGTGATTTGGCCTGTTTTAGGACAAGCATTACTTACTGCTCCAACAATATGTAATCCTAATGCGACGCCTGTGTTGATATGCATAAAGATGATTGGATTCTTACGAAAAGGCAAAATGAAGTGTAATTGGTGGTCTCTGTTTCATTCCCCGACTAGTTCTGCCAGAGCGCAGATTACACAAACATTCACAGAGAGTTTAGGATGGCAGCCCAGCAGAGCCGAACCGGGGGCCGGTGCGAGGGACGCGCACACTTCCTCCTCGTGTTTGCTTGAAAATACACGGCTGTTCCATAAAAACCTGCCGATTGTCAAACCACACTCAGAACAAACGGCATTTGTGTATCAAGAATCGAGAATGTCTTCAGTCCAAAACATCTGAAGTGATTGTCGTCATTTTAAAAGTAATTTTAGTGTCAGTTCTTAAGTTCGTACAGGTGTCCACAGGTGTAGTCCCCCTTCTGAATAAGTGCACTTACAGTCAGTGATGCACACTTCTAAACTTCAAATCTTAAAAGTATATTTAAAATATTATTTACACATACTTTCATAAAATATAATAAAAGCCAACTCAAGTGTACATTTTCATTAAAGATTTTTAACACGCTTAAGTACACTTTTAAAAAGTGCATTCTGTAATATAGTCAAATTAAATTAAGCATTATATATATATATATACATGCATATTTTTAAATGTTCTAAATTGCAATTTCATTACAAATGTGTAATTATGAACATATAAGAATGCATGACATACTGTAAGTATATGAAGTATATTTTAGTTTACCTTAAATGCACTATATATTTCAAATATAAATGGATGAAACACTAAAGTTCAGCTAAATGCATTTAATAATATAATACTTTTTTTTTTTTTTAAATTGCAATTACATGCGATTAAGCGTCCGAAAACATTACATTCACTTCTTTCTAAAGTATATTAGTGCACTTATTTTTCACCAGGGTCGTCAGCGCCAACGTGATCCGCTGACCGCTCGCACTGCAGCTGAATGTGATGTGGTGCTGTTTATTGTATGACGGCCTGAATCTACTTTCTTGCTGTGAAATGTTTGGCTTGAAAAGTGGTTTAAAAGGTCTCGTCTTTTAAAAAAAAAATGAGAAAGATGTGATTAAAACAGATTAGATTGCTCTTAGAGAATTCTTCCTCACCTGGGTCCAAGCTCATCCTCACTTCTCCACACAAAGTCTCCGAACTTCTCGTAGTGGGAATTGTAGTGATGCTGTACCCGATACAGCAGCGGAGGGGAAATCTCCATCAGGGTGTTGTAGGCCGTCTGCTGCTCCTTCCCGCTGGTGTAGCCGTTGTACAGGTTGTACACTTTGTCTGCGATCTCTGCTCGAGGGGAAAAGAAAGTCTGACATCTAAAATCGGAGCTGTCTGTATTCTATGGAAACGTGTTTTCGCCACTGAATAAAAAAAACCAAAAAGGTAATTGAGACTTTATCTCGTATTTTCTCTACTTTATTTTAGTTTATGTCGTGCAATTATGACTTTTTACCTCGCCATCGCAATTTGGAGAAAAAAGGGCAGAATTGCGAGATTAACTTTGGTTTTTTTCATTCCGTGGCGGAAAAAAAGCTTCCAAAAATACACATTGTAACAAAATCTTGTGGTGTTTTCCTTGTGCAAACTGAATGTAATGCTTTCAGACAACTGCAGTTAAATGACAAACTCATTAATACTTCTATTGCCTTTAAAATCTTTTAAATGAACTTCATCTGCACTTAAATTTAGAGTCAAGTCCGTTGCATGCGCTTTAGAATGCTACATCAAAACAAGAATCTTTAGAAAATATAGAAATATAGAAAAACTTTGGCGTTATTGAAAAATACTTTTACTCAAATATAGTTTTTAGGGACTCTTTACTCCAGTCCATGATAAAATTTTGTCTGCTCAGCAAATACACACACACACACACACACACACTTTATTACCAAATGCACTTAAGTGTGTTCTAAACATCATATGTGACCCTGGAGCACAAAACCAGTCGCAAGCGTATACTTACAGCCAACAATACATTGTATGGGTCAAAATTATCAATTTTTCTTTTATGCAAAAAAAAAAAATCATTAGGTAACTCATGTTTCATGAAGATATTTTGTAAATTTCCAACAATTTTTTTTTTTGCATTGCCAAGGGCTTCATTTGGACTTTAAAGGCAATTTTTTTAGATTTTCAGTTGCATCTCGAACAAATATTGTCATATCCAAACAAACAATTTATTCAGCTTTCAAAAGATCTCAATTTCCAAAAAATGGACCTTATGACTGGTGTTCAGGTTCTCGTATGTCATGAAAGTGTACTCTCTTTAAGTGGCCTTATATTTCATATCACATCTGCAAGACCATGTTTTAATATACTTTAAGTACATTACAAGTGCAAGCGCACTTCTTTTTCACAAGAGAATCCGGACTAGATATTATCCCTTTATGACTTGCCAACTTTTCCTGTTCTTCGAGTGAACTTTCTGTAATCCCATTTTTACTTTGCTATCGATTTACTTCCCTGTGATTCATACTGCTGTGAGCTGTGAATTCTGTTGGAGTAAAATCTTCTAGCCACTACGGATGACGTAGCTGTAAACAGACAGCCGCCACCTCCGATGGGTGCGAGGATGACATGTCACTGGATTCACACGTGCGAATGGAGTGAAGGACAACGGCTCCGTACCTTCCGCTTTCCCGTCGTCCACCATCGGACAGGACGTTCGGACGGTCACGAAACTCGCGTCCGACCGACTCCCGCGGCTGTCCACGGCGTAAAGGGTGAACCTGGAAGAGAGGATGGGGTGGACGTGAGGAAAAGTCTGTTTCCTAATCTCTGTTTTTAAGCTCCATGTAACTGAAACATTTACATGGAACATTTACACAAATAAACAAACAGAGCAAAGTAGCCCAAATAACTTTGGGCTCAGGCAAAATAAACACACGCAATCATTAAAACAGAAAGGTGTCCCTGAAAGAGTGTTTCTGGAGTTCTAGTTTATGAGCCTCAGACCACTAAAAACATGCAGGCAGGGATTCCAGCGGATTCTGTTACGTTAGGAAATTGCGTGCATGACGAGCAAAAAAAAAAACAACAGTCATTACGACTAATAGCAGCTTAAATGGGACTCCCACTTCCTCTAATGACGGAGTTCCGTTTGGCAAATACAAAACACATTAAATCTGCGGCTCAGCGTTTTCTCAGACCACCCTGAGCTGAACAGGCCCGGATAATGACACGCAGGTCACTGACGACTAGTTGACTGACTATGTCTAATGATTGTTTTTAGGTTGTTGTTTTTTCTTTGCACCACGTGGGGTAGTCGTGACCTAATGGTGAGGGAGTCGGGCTTGTAACGTGAAGGTTGCCGGTTCGATTCCCACGCCGGCAGGAATTGAAGGTGGGGATTGTGAATGAACAGCACTCTCTCCACCTTCGACACCACGACTTCACTGCAATGAATTGCTGTAAAAATGACAGCATTATTTCACAGCCGCTGGCTGTTTTTTAATAATACAGCATATTGCTGTAAACTGCAATGCATTCTGGGGTCACGTGTTGGTTTGGACTCAAATTTACAGAATCTTGACCCTTCACTGTTAAAAAAATTACTGTAAATTTTACAGTAGTGTTACTGTAATTTAATTTACAGAATTTCCCTGTATTCTCTGATTACAGTAAATAACTGTATTTTTTTTAAATTATGCAACCCCATGTAAGTTTTTAGTTATGGCGTGTTGAACGCTGAAGATTCTTTTTGTTTTTGTTTTTTAGTTAGTTTAGAAGGCGGGATTTTAGTTAGTGAATGTTTCGGTTTTGTTATTTTCGTTTGTTTAGCACCGCTCATTTTTTTCTTTCTCTCCGTGGCTTATTTTGTTTATTTTATGTTTTATTGTATATAAGGATTTTGGTTTGTTTCATATATACAGTACTGTGCAAAAGTTTTAGGCAGGTGTGAAAAAATGCTGTAAAGTAAGAATGCTTTCAAAAATAAACTTGGTAATAGATTATATTTATCAATTAACAAAATGCAAAGTGAGTGAACAGAAGAAAAATCTAAATCAATACACTTGCACAAAGTCAGGGATTTTGTAGGCATATAGTTAGGTGTATGATTAAACAATTATACCAAACAGGTGCTAATGATCATCAATTCAATATGTAGGTTGAAACACAATCATTAACTGAAACAGAAACAGCTGTGTAGGAGGAATAAAACTGGGTGAGGAACAGCCAAACTCAGCTAACAAGGTGAGGTTGCTGAAGACAGTTTACTGTCAAAAGTCATACACCATGGCAAGACTGAGCACAGCAACAAGACACAAGGTAGTTCTACTGCATCAGCAAGGTCTCTCCCAGGCAGAAATTTCAAGGCAGACAGGGGTTTCCAGATGTGCTGTCCAAGCTCTTTTGAAGAAGCACAAAGAAACAGCCAAGGAAACTTACTGCAGCAGATGAAAGACACATCATGCTTACTTCCCTTCGCAATCGGAAGATGTCGAGCAGTGCCATTAGCTCACAATTGGCAGAAAACAGTGGTGGTGGAGGTTCCTTGCAAGTTTGGGGCTGCATTTCTGCAAATGGAGTTGGGGATTTGGTCAGAATTAATGGTATCCTCAATGCTGAGAAGTACAGGCAGATACTTATCCATCATGCAATACCATCAGGGAGGCATCTGATTGGCCCCAAATTTATTCTGCAGCATGACAACGACCCCAAACATACAGCGAAAGTCATTAAGAACTATCTTCAGTGTAAAGAAGAACAAGGAGTCCTGGAAGTGATGGTATGGCCCCCACAGAGCCCTGATCTCAACATCATCGAGTCTGTCTGGGATTACATGAAGAGAGAGAAGCAACTGAGGCTGCCTAAATCCACAGAGGAACTGTGGTTAGTTCTCCAAGATGTTTGGGCCAACCTACCTGCCGAGTTCCTTCAAAAACTGTGTGCAAGTGTACCTAGAAGAATTGATGCTGTTTTGAAGGTAAAGGGTGGTCACACCAAATATTGATTTGATGTAGATTTTTCTTCTGTTCACTCACTTTGCATTTTGTTAATTGATAAATATAATCTATTACCAAGTTTATTTTTGAAAGCATTCTTACTTTACAGCATTTTTTCACACCTGCCTAAAACTTTTGCACAGTACTGTATATATATATATATATATATATATATATATATATATATATATATATATATATATAAATCTATTTTATTCTGTTAAATAAAGTAAAACCACTTAACGATTCGGTTAGTTGTCTTTGATTCATTTCCCCCTCAGTATGTATGTGTAAGTATGTGCTTAAATTTTATGTACGTCTCCCTCATACCTCCGAGCCAACAGGGGGCGTAACAATCACTCATTAGTTCACTTCAGAATTGCAATTCCCTGATCATTTTTATCACCCCATGTCATCATTTCTTTCTTCAGTGAAGGTTTTTTGAGGAAAACATTCCAGGGTTGTTCTCCATATAGTGGACGTCACTGGGGTTCAACGGGTCTAAATGTCAGTTTCAGTGCAGCTTCAAAGATCTACATGATCCAGACGAGGAATAAGAGTCTGATCTAGAGAAACCGTCGCACATTTTATACAAAAAAATAAACATTATATACGTTTTATACTTGCACTGCTCTGTGATGCTGACAGACTGAGAAGAGAGGCGCTGAACAATGAAAAGTAAAAAGTATGAAAACAACATCGAAACTTTGTAAAAGGTCAGAATATGACCTTTGACCTTTGATATGTGTACCTGACTCACAAAAATGACTTAAATCAATGTTTTGCATAAATATACAGTCCGAGCTGCGACAAAAGCAATGCTCTTTATCGTTGCCTATATTCTGCGTGTAAATGTGGCCGGCTTCGAATCTCGGTATTGTACAGAACGTCAAGTGCACTGTAAGCGTACATTAAGCAAATTCACGTTTAAATGCAATGTGCCAGCATCAGATTAAATTGCAAAGCACATGTTATACATTCATTAAAATTCCTTCATTGCCAGAAATGGTGTTGTGCAGTCATACCGTGAACCAGCGTCACGAGCCGAGACGCCAAGTTGCAGACATTTGTTCGTTCCAGCTTTGTTGTACAACAGTCATCGCTGCCATTTGATGAATCCGACGAAATGGATACGCTTTCTGACTACACATAAGACAACGGGAGGATGCCAGAGATGTCTGTTCCCCGATTCCAAGGAGACGTTTCTTTACACGGCAAGGTTTCGACACTTTGACTCTTCCTTTGTTTGGAAATCCATATTTCAATAACCACCAGCTGATTGTTTTGTTTGTAATACGGTCTGTTTATACATGGCTCGCATAGTTTGCCTGATCTTGTTATTCATCGAAGGAGTGTGGCATTCCTTCACTAAACCTCACCAAAAGACATCACTCCAAATGCAGGCCAGCCACCATCCGCTGCCAATCTCATCAGAACAACACTGGCTCGAACGATCACATTGTTTGAATTATGTGGTTGCGTGGTCGCCTATTGGAGTGATTTTGTTTTGTTTTTTCATCCGACAATTTGTAGTTTGCTTCAGAAGGGAAACGCTAGACGAGTTGCTGTTTTGGGTTGTTGAAGGTGGTGCAAAAATGTCAAAAGGTCCTTTTTGTGCTGAATTAGCTCTCACTCCCTTGAAAATAATGGTTTCAAAACGACTGTGAAGAAACATTTTTGGTTCCCCGGAGAAATAAAATAACCCTTTTTTATGGTGTGAAGAATATCTTAATAGTGTAAAGGCTTGTGTTACGGTATTACACGTACGGTATTATAACGGTAACTTAACCAATTGCATGATGATACACCACAACTATAATGATAACGACACAAAGGAACAATATCACTGGAATCACTTTCAAAATGATAAAAGAGCCAATCAGAATTGATAATAATAATAATAATGATAATTCGTTACATTCATATAGCGCTTTTCTGGGTACTCAAAGCGCTTTACATATGGAAGGGGGAATCTCCTCATCCACCACCGATGTGCAGCATCCACCTGGATGGTGCGACGGCAGCCATATTTAACGTCTCATCCGAAGGACGGTGCTTTCTTACAGCATAGTGTCCCCATCCATCCTTTATCCTTTAGAATCCACCCACCAATCCATCTTTTATGCCTGGAGCAGAGGGACTGCTTTCTGCAGTCTCACAGCAGGGATTTTTTGGGACTTGGGAGCGGTCTTCTCGTTACATTTAAAACACTCACTGTCCACCGTCGGCCCCACAGATGATGACATTGTCACCAGACCCACTCCAGCACCACCAGCGAGTGGCGTGACGGAAGTTGCATGGCATGGATTGCCAAGGGAGTGTTATTGGAGATTGATGGCTTAGAAGCTCGCCCCGCACACAGCCTCCTGCCACTATGTGTGCGTTCGATCTGCCCTTTGGTTGAGGAACTAAAGGACATTTTTGAGGAAAATTGAACTGGGTTTTTTGGAAAAATCATTTCGTTTTCCTAGGGTTTCCTGTTTCTCCAGCTGCCCCTGTATCTCCAACATTTCCTTTTTCTCCAGTTTGCCCGCCCAACCTCCCCAAACTGCCTCGCGTTCACTTGTGTCCCTCAGACACACTGTAAGGACCTGCCCAGTGCAGTTCCACCCTGTCCTTCGCCTCCAGCCTCTGTGACCATCGCTCCACCTCAGCCTGTCGACACATTGGCTCCGCCATGGCTCCTCCCTTCCATGGCTCCACCGGAATCCATCAGCTATCCATCTTCACAGGGCTCCATCATCCCTCTGGCTGCGATTGGTCGGACATCATCCTGCCTGCGCCTTTGGCTCCATCTGGCTCCCTTGGCTCCTCCCTTCCATGGCTCCACCTGAATCCATTAGCCATACTATACTATATGCCATACTATATACTTCTTCAGTCTCCAGTACCTCCAGTTCCATCAGTGGCTCCTCCCGCCTTCTACTCCGCCCTGGGATCTCGTCCAGGCTGGCCTGTGGCTCAACAGTATGCTGGTGTAGACGGTATAATATAGTTATCATTATAGCTCTGAATGGGTCTTAAAGAATCATTTTCAACAATAAAGACACTTTTGTTCGATGGATGAAAACGGTTCCCGAGAACCTTTGTCCAACTGGCGTGCAGCTCTTTAGACTTTCAAACGACATTTTCTTTGGTTCTGTAGTTTTCTTCAGAATACTTCATGTTTCTTATCTTTGCTTCTCTCTCTGAATGTCACATGCCATTTCAATCCAACTCCAAGTCTGAGGAACTCTGCGAACAATTGGCAGTGATAAAGATCACCCAGGAGAACAAAGGCGAAGTGGTCTGGCTCGTCGCTGGGAATGTCAAAACACGACGGCGAAACACACATTCCCCTTCGGCCCCCAGGAACGATCCCTCTCTCTCTCTGTCTCTCTCTTCTGACACATTCTGCATCCCTCTTTTTCTCACTTCAGTTTCACCATTCTCTGGTTACTCCTGTATGTTTGGCTTTTCTCAGCTCGTGGCTGTTTTGATTTCTGGCACCTATAGTTTAGCCGTTAAATGAGTTGCTTTTGGCAAATCTGAGCACAGATTGAGACACTGTTGCGATTTTTTTCTAAGACAAGTAAGATAGATGAATAGCTGTTTTCCAAGACCATTTACTCACAATTGAATCTCGAGAACAAACAAGATGTCATGAGAATTCTGGTGTGCCGAGTCAGGTCGCATTTATTTCTATAGCGCTTAAAATAATAAAATGCAGCTGGTTTCAAAGCAGCTTCACGGCAGTAAACAGGAACACGACAGTGTTAAGGTTGTAAAATCCAGCTCTCTCAGAAGACAGTTGTGTGATTATTCAAGCTTCAATGTTGATTCAGTTTAGTTCAATAACAGTGTCGATGTTGCAAACTGTTGTTGTGAGTGCAAGTAAATCCAAAATTGTACTGAATATTACCGTGTTTCCGGGGAAGCGTTTTAATCCGAACCTTAAAGCTTTTCTCCACCAAAAATAATTAACCCCAAGATGATATTTTAACAGGGACGCTCTGCTAAATCTTACTGTAAATTTTACAGTGTAATACTGGCAGCCAGTTACTGTGAAATTTACAGCAGCGTTACTGTAATTTAATTGACAGAATTTCCCTGTATTCCCTGATTACAGTAAATAACTGTATTTTCTAAAATGACGAAGGGTCAATTTACAGCAATATTCTGCAAATTTGAGTCAAACCAACACGTGACCCCAGAATGCATTGCAGTTTACAGCAATATGCTGTATTATTAAAAAACAGCCAGCGGCTGTAAAATAATGCTGTCATTCATTACAGTGTAGGACTTTCTTTGTGGCTTGAAAACATGCATCTGGGCTGCTCTTGTTGGCCAAACATGTGGCTATTCTGAAGCACAGACACATTTAAGAAAATACTTTTGGAAGTAAAATGCTCATTTGTATGCTAATCTTAATATCAGCTATTTAGGAAACAGAAATCAGGTTTAATGGACGCATTTAACGATCTTGTAGTCAATATTCTCGTAATGGCTTGCCTTCCAGGCATCAAAAGCATTAGTAGCTAAAACAACAGATATTTCCTTCAGTTTGAAGGGTTTGTTTTCAACTCTTCCCACAAACTGTGAAATATACCAGAACAGCAATCAGACGTGATCTATCAGAAGATAGATGTGCCTAAGATATAGCAAGTCTACAGCTAAACAGAGATTTGGACCATGAACCTTGGAGAGCATATGCATAATTCAGGCATCTCATAATTCACGCCACGGTATGGGTCACACCAGGTTTATCATGCTTCGCTGTGTCAGTGGCCGTGATTTATTCCGCTCTCAAAGGATCGTTCTTTCAGGGTCTGTTCACAAAGTTTCACCACTAACCTTTCTCCCGAGAGTCAGCTATGCTACGCTGCTCATTTAGGTTGATTGTCGAGTCATTTTTTGAGACTTGGAGATGAATAAATACCAAATTCTCCTAATTAACAAACAGAATGCTGAGGAAATTGCATGCAGTTTGCGAGCCAAAAATTGCTGCAATTTAATCTAGCTACAAACGTGACCCTTGTAAAAAGTGTTGAGCTACGACTCTGCAAATTACAAATACCGTCTGAAAAGCCAGCGTCTTCGGATTACATGAACTGCAAATGAGCCAATTTGGCATCAATTCTAGACACAACACAGCGTAAAGCTGAGCTCTTATCAGAGAGATGCGGTGGAGGTGCTATGACGGAGCGCTATACTCCACCAATCTGAAATTGTCACAGAAGCTTTATGGGTTTGATGAGGCTTCATTGGTTCTGTGCAAACTAAATGCAGAATCCGTGCATTCGGCGTCAATAGACGGAGGGTATATTTTCTAGTTTATACACTCAAACAAATGATTTTTCGATGCTGTTCCGTTTATTTGAACCACTTATTTTGATTCAACACAATTGTATTAGGTTTCTGGTTCAAACGTGATGTTCAATTGACTTGAAATGATCAATTTTGGACTTGACTTGATGATTTCATGTTAAAATAACATGTTTCAATCAAGTAAACCCAAGCAGGACTTTCACTTCCCATCAAGCAGCTGAACTGGGAGAGTAAACGTTGAAATAAAATGTAATTTTAAGCCGTTTTGAGCAAGATACTTTTTAATGTTTACTGCTCTATTATGTTGATGTTTAAAAGTCTCTGTTATGTTAATAGTTTTGGTGGTTAGACTGAGGGTGGCTACATAGAATTAATTAAGATGTATTCGATAAGTTATCATTGAGGAGATATTATTTACTTGATCGTTGCTCGTCTGCTACAAATCTTATGCTTAGCATGCAAGCAAGTGTTGCATTGGCTGATAGGTTTAATAACCATAAACAAAATGAATTAGTCTTACAGGTCTTTCCATTTCAGTAAAAGCACAGCGAACTCTGAATAGCAACAGCACCGTCTGGATCAACGAGAGCGAATCGTGTTCAGGAAACATTCACAGAATACGTCAAATGAAACCGGAGCGATTCGTTAAATTAGGATGAATTTTACTCATCGGTACAATTAAACTAGCTTGAGTTCAAATGAATCGGATCAACTGTGTGGAAATAGGTGTCATAATTCGATTCGTTATTTTTTTATTTTCATGTACAATCTATATTGATTCTTTATCTTGAAATGTAATCTTTAATTGCACAACTTGCCATGTTTTTGCAAATGCATTTATGCCATCTCTGTGCAGAAAAAGCTTGTTGCTTTGGATAAAGTAAATAAATTCAAATTGTGATGTGCTTCAGGAACACAGCGCACAAGTTTCCATCCGCTTCGTAGTGTGGAAAACATGAAAAAATAAAAACCCAATAAATCTATTGTTGAGGGTGACTAAACGACGACAAAAATACAAATTTCTGGTCAAACGATTCCTTACAATGAAAACCAAAGGCCTGGGAAAGATTGATGTGGAAGCAAGGTGGCAATGAGATGATAAATCACACAATATTTATGAACGTGCACACAATGTTCTTTAACCCTCTCAGTAGAAGTAGCACAGTTAAATCTGACACTGATGAGGTTCATCCTGTTCATAACTAAACCATGTTCTGACACGTCTCGTCACGAGAGGCCTAAACAACCAACAAAGAAAAAGCCATTTATTACCTCTCTGGATCCTCTCCAGAAAGAGCTCTAAAAACACAACTTACAGAAATAACAACGAGTAATACCACACTTAGCAAACTTAAATTACCAAATCCAAACCACATCAATTTACTTTCCGGTGGTCTTTGGACCATTAAGTCGGCATTGGAAGGATTTGTCCTTCCAAAGAATCCAGACTGGATATATCGGATTTGTGCTGATTCCTCACTTACATTATTGTGCAGCTGCAGTGCACTGAATGTCCCATCTTAATATTGTCGTTTACATTATTATTGTTTTTTCTTTCACTCCTCAAAATCTTTAAAACCAAACAGGATGTTTTTGGAATATAGTTTTAAATCCCTAATCTGTTGTCAATATCACTTTTCTTCCTCTTGGTCTTTTAATAAAACCCTTTTAATAAACGAAATCCAAGTTTTTGTGCTCCATAAATGAACTCCAGCTGGTGGACTCTTTCCCAGTAATTGTTTTTTTTTTTTTAAAGTTGTCAGTCATCGTCATTGTTTTTGATCATTTACACAAAACATTTTTATGCATTTTTTGCAGTGAATGTGTTTCATAAAAAAAGCAACATTTTGAAGACTTTTTTTTTTTTTTTAAAGACTACAACATAGAGCATAAGCGATGCTTCAATCACTTGTTCATGCTTCTTTTTTGTCTGTGTTTTGGTTCTGTACTCTTATCGTAGCACCGGGTGAAGCACAGAAAAGTCCATCAACGGTGGGGGAAAAGTTAAAAAAGCACACTAGAACCAAGATCACGTCAGCCCGATTGTATCGTATCAATTTTAAAATTCTGCCACTTACTTTCAAAGCCTCATTTGATCCACTCATAACGATCACAGCTAAAGGGTGTTACTGTTGTCCTCAGCCAAAGCCATATAGTGCATATTCACAATATACTGCAGCAAAGTACTCGGTGAGATGAAGATCTGATGACTTTTTCAACCTTTGTTGCTTACTTGTAAAGGCTGTCGGGCTCCAGGCACTTGAAGACGAGGGAGTAGATCATACTGTGAGGATGTTCTCCGCTTCTCCGTCCTGCCACCACACACGACGAGCCCAGACCCGAGAACAGATCCTCCGTGAGGCTTAGAATCTCTCCTGAAAAACACAGACGTACAGGATGAGAGCGGGACACTCATCCACAAAGTAAAATTCAGCGGGATCTGTTACCACAATGAATTATTTAATTAAACCTTTTAAGTAGCAAATATTACTTTATTGAGTTCTGTTGACATACTAATGTTACATTGTCATTAAACCGAAGTAACTTAATGAAATTGTGTTGATAACATTGGAAATTAGGCAGTGGATATCCTTTATACAGGATAAGGAGAATAAATGTGGAAATTAAGTGTGGATTTATTTGTTTTTAGTGCGGGGAAAGACCTGCTCGTGTTTAATGCATTTGAAGGAGATGCTGTGCTGAAGAGACATGAAGGTAAAGTGAAAGTCATGAAAATGTGCCAGTTCGACTACATTTAAAATGTTTACAAATTGCTGTGAGACTGTGTTGACCTTTTTCACCCCTAAAGGTTAAGGATATATGACTCTATGGTACTAATACGCACTTTTTGGGGGGTTGAGAAGTTGTTGTAAGGGTTCTGCACCCGTGAGAAGCTGTTTTTTTCCCCCCAATTGATCACAGAAGAAGAAAATCCTCGTATATATTTTCAATATAGTGGGTTAACTCTTTCACCGCCATTGACCGAATTTTCCAGCAATTTTCCAGAAATCCATGTTTTCACTGTTATACGGCAGGGGAACTATCATGCATCTTCTGAAGTCCAGAATCTCCAGATCCGGAAACAAGCCAAAGAGAAGCAGAAACAAGATTGCTGAAACGACTGTGAAGCTTTGAGGTGTTGATGGACTCAATCTACTCAATATGTTTTGATCGTCGTTCTGAATACGAAGACTTTTCTCTGCTTTTTGTTCAAAAAGTTGCTTTTTTTATAAAATTTGAATGTAAATAACCAACAATACATTATATGGCTTAAAATGATAGATTTTAATGAGGATATCAAGTAAAGATCATGTTCCATGAAGATATTTTGCAAATTTTCAACCGTAAATATATCAAAAATGTATTTTTGCGAGTGGACTTCATTTGGACTTTAAAGATAATTTTCTCAATATTTAGATTTTTTTGCACTCTCAGATTCCAGATTTTCAAATAGTTGTATCCTAACAAACCATACAACAATGGAACGATTATTTATGTATCATCTTTCAGATGATACATAAATCTCCTTTTTAAAATGAACCCTCATGATGGTTTGTATTTGTTTTATTTAAACGCAGAAGCGCCGTTCCTTTTTTTTTTTTTTTTTTTTTTTAATAAATTGCATTTTATTCGCTGACTAAATGATGACAAAACGTTCATTTTTTGATGAGCTGTCCCAGCAATCCCGCGGGAAATGGAATCATGTGTAAACCTGAAAGGAAAAGACAAGACAGTTTAACAAATAAGAAAATATTCAAGTCAGCTTTTTAGGGAAATAACACACAGGCAGTTGCGAAACCCAGTTCCCCGCACAACCTAAAGGCAGACAAAAAGAGCAAGCAGTAAAAACAACATTCGACACCTCCAATTTTAGCAACTCTGGAGCTAGACGAACACGAGTCGTAGGCTCACATCAGTTTTTAACACGTTCCAAAATACATATCAAAACGGCAGAACGTGTCTGGGTTGTGCGTCCTGAGGGAACAGTAAAGAACGGGCAACAGAGGGAAGGTCTAGAAACGAACAAATGATTTAGCCATTTTCCCAGAAAACACACAATATATAAGGGAAGCTTCCCGCTCGCATTCCAACACCTCAAGAGTGCCCGAGCCAAGACGTCTTTTTATAAGGTCTCCAAACCCATTGCTTTCACATCGCGGCCCCCGCGGAAGGAACTTCTGTATATTTTGCAAACTTGACATTCATGAAATGGAAAACAATGGCATGGCAACTCCACAGAAGACCGCAGAGGGTCCGTGTTGAATAATCCCGGTGATGGAATGCCCTGAAATGCATGCATAGTTTCCTCTCGTCCAGGAGGCCCACGGTTCAACATGATACAACGCGCTTCCCTTGAAGTTGACCATCAAAACAAAGTGTCGAAAATCTTCCAAAAGGTCATAATGACGGGGAAATATCCACTGCTGCTATAAACTCATGTGACGGGAAAAAACCCCAAAACAAAAGAAAACATTAAACAGCATAAAACGTTTCTTAAACAGAGCCACACTGCACATGGATCAGATCTGTACAGAAGCACATCTCGAAATGTTCTCTGGAAGCGACGACTATTGTTCAGAATCGATTCCCTGGACAAGAATTCCACGTCCTGCCTGATGTTTTCATGAAATAATGTGCAAATGGAATCACCTTGGAATTATAAGCTTCAATCAGACATTTGATTTATTCACACATTCTGGGACAACTTATTTGCATCTTTTTTTAAAAAAAAGTTTTGGGATGCTTTTTAGGAAACAAAGAAGGTTCCATCTGCTGGAATCCAAAAACTTTGAAGCTCAAAACTGCAGATAGTTGTGAATCGATCTAATCTGTGTAGATTACGCTATATATTACGTACACTTTTACACATTTCAGGACTGAGTTATATGACTTAATAACAGGCAGCGTTGAGCGATGTAGCCAATCGCAAACAAATCTGTTGATTTCCTGAATGCAATGACCAATCAGAAGTGTTTAAGTTTTTGTTCATCTTGATTTCTCACCACTCGAGTGTCTCATGAACACGTCGAGTCAATGGCCAAGAGATTTACGTCAAATAATACATACAATTTTGGTTTACCGTTCACCCCCAATACACAAGGAATATACGACTCATATCACATGGGAAAATTCTGTGATACTCTTGATGACGAGCGCGAGCCGAACATTTTGAAAATATTCTCCGTTGGTAGTCTGACCAAGAAAGGAGGGCTTTATTTTGACTTCATTTTAGCGTCAACTATTCCATCAAAAACATGTAGTTTTGGTCAATTTACACACATTGAAAAATTTATTTTAGTTTATTTAAAGAATCATTTTCATTTAACTTCACTGTATTTGGTTTCTCATTCAAGCACAATTGGATGGTGTTAAACTGACTTTTTGGCTCAACTCAATATTTTCATTTTGAAAGAACGCGTTTCAATTAAGTAGGCCAAAAATAACATTTGATGCTTGTTCAGTTGACTTCAGGTTAATCCAACACAATTCTTTTGATCGACTTTACTTAAAACACTTGAGTTGAGATTGCATCAATTTTAGTGTTAAAATAACATTACACCCTTAAACTAGGAGCAGGATCATCATGGAGAGTAAATGTTGAAATAAAATGAAAATGTTCTTTTTATGTTTATGTTTAAAAGAGTTTCTGGTGTTGTGCTGTGTAGATCATTTGCTTGGGTAGAGGACCTGCTAACAACATTTAAAGTTGTTTAAAGAGCAATAAAAAATGAAAGAAAAACATCTCTCGTCTTTACAGAGTCCGTAACATTCATTTTAAATGAATCATTTTAGGATAATTAAATGTAATTGTTTTGGACAAAATTAAGATTGCGCTTTTTTGGAGCGCAGAGCCACAGGCTTCAGCAGCGGCGCATGAAGTCACAGGAGCGTCAAGTCTTTTAAAATGCGAGGCCTTTGCAGTTGGCACCATATGGAGGAAGGCTTGTGTCAACCCCCCTGACACCGGCCCACCTCGCATCCAAAAACATGCAACCCATGCAACTTTGATGTCCACGCACTCAAGCCCATGGGATCCGTGTGAGCCGTGTGCAGTGAACGGAAGAGCGGCGCAGAGAGCTTTGCATGCCGAACACGTGCGTCGTGGGCCTCGGCTTTACATCGAGCTCGGCACATCTCGAAACGGCAATCGCTCCGCTGTATAAACACGAGTCGTGTCAGACACGGCACGAGCGTCTCCGCTCTACAGTCATTCGTCCAGGTCTTGAGTACGAAAGCAGATGTGGGTGATCATTCTGGACGTGCGCATAGATTTCCTTTCCGAGGCTTGTTGACTTCTTTTGACTGTTTTTCCCCTTTAGGATTGCTGGAGTATGTGATAATTACTAGCAAACCTCTGAAACAGCCCACGGGTGGCCGCTTTCCTGCTTCCCAGTCACGGACCGGCCTATTGATTTATTCTGATTATCAAAACATACAAAGATAGCGTTTCCAGCCAAACCTCATGCAGAAACATCAAACATCAAACCGAGTTTTCTTTCCCCCGTACCTATCAAAGCCTTCTATTCCCTTCTCTTTGGCGCATTCTCTGGGCTCGGAGCTGTCAGGGGGCCTGCGAAATCTGGCTCCGCTCGTGCATTCCGTGCATATTTGTGTCGATGCGAGGGAAACGGGCCGAGGGCCGGGCGGTGTAATATAGATAGTCAATCGCAAGCACTTCTTGACCTCTCGTCACTGCTAATAGTGCGAGGAAACGGACCGAACGGGTTCCCAGACGCTCGCTAACGGTTGCACAAAATTGTTAATATGTTGAATTAGATTGTATGTATTTTTATACACTTTCGGGGGAGTGTACACAACGCTTTCGTTTTCGGCACATTTAACGCAAAACAGGTGGCCTCTTCTGGGTGCACGGGTTCAAACAAACGAAACATAACTGCAGATATGTTCCATAAATTCTTCCCAAGTCTCCACATAATTCAAGCCAGGGCCACACATACGGTAAAATCATAACAGCTCGTGTTTACACAGTTTAAGAGCCTGAAGACAGAGCCGGCTGCCGGTTTGTGTTGTTGTTGTTTTGTTATGAGTCCGGTGTAGTTCTGTCAGATTTATAGGAGTTGTGGAATAATCCCTGCCAAGATTTCTAAAGATCGCAGTTGTAATCATGTGATTTGTGTTTCCATGTGTAAAACGAACGTATTTTATTTCCCCCTATAACTTAAATTTATAGTTACCTACGCATTAAAGTCTTGTTTGTGCTTGCTCAATCGCTTATATTTTTAACCGTTTTGAAAGATGTTTTATTTTCATTCTTCAAATGCATTTCATTGAAACAGACGGCAATTAAACACGGTAAAATGCACTTTGTGTTTAACAGCGTGACATGACAATGTTTAAATAAATATAAAAATGATGTAAAAAAAATAAATAAAATCAAACCCAAATGCATTTCATGAGGTTATGCTTGAGGCGGCTCAGACAATACAAAAATACTAGATTTGTAAATATTAATATATATTTATTTTTTATTTAAAAAATGTCTAGTATGTTAAATGAAAATTAAAAAAAATGTTGGGAAATAATTTTTAAAAAATACATTTTAATTCAGAACATATAATAAAATGTTTTATTTCTGTTTATTTTAAGTTACGATTTTTTTTTTTTTTACTATGTTTTATGTAACTCTCCCCCCTGCCAGCTTGAAGTTTATATATATATATATATATATATATATATATATACATATTTATATATAAATTTTCCAGATTTTTGATAATTTTCAGAAGACTTTCATGACCTCCAGAATATTTTGCAATATATAAAGTGAAGAAACAGAGCCTCTGCTTTTAAACAAAAACAAAATGTTTTATTCTACCTTCATGCATTCTTTTTTTATCAACACTTGAATGTGTGTAAGGTTGTTTTTTAAAGACTACAGCGCTCATAAGCAATGCTTTTATCGCTTGTTTCTGCTTCTTTTTCCCTGTGTTTTGATCCGGAGAATGTGGACTCTTTCAGAGGATGCGTCACAGCGCCCCCTACCATATAAAGGTGAAAACATGCATTGCTGGAAAATTCTTAGTCCTAGTCATTGTATTGAAAAAATCGAATTGTATTGAAAAAAAAAGTCATATACAGGTTTGAAATACAAACAAAATAAAACATGGAAAGATTCAATAGTGGAGAAGCGTAAATGTCGATGGCAGGGAAAGGGTTCATGTTGATGACAGGAGTGTTGCTAAGGTGTTTCTAGGGTGTTCCGAGTTGTTGCTTGGATGCCCATATCATAAACTGACTAAAGATTAATGGCTTAGAGGTTCAAAAGCAAACGAGAGATGAAACACATCTGCAGAAGCAGTTTAATCTTCTGAGTGCTTCACATCACGAGACATAACACTTCCATAAGTGTTTTGAGCTCGTAACATTCATTGTGCATCAAAACAAGCCTTTATTAATCAATAATCTGCCCATGATTTGTGTGAAAAGGACACGTTTTACCGTCTCTAGTGTTCATTTCTCCGGGAATCTGCAGTGAGATATTTGTATGCTTGGTACAGTTGTTGTGGAACTGTCGGCATATTGACAGTGATTGCTCAACTGCAATTATCAATTGGTTTTAGCCAACAATGTAATTTATCCAAGCTAGAATGTCTTTGGAACGTTTCTATCCGTGTCCTTTAACACAACAGAATATGAACAAACGTGTGCAATGTCGCGCGACAAACTTTCTGTTACCGTATATCTGCATGTTTGTAACCGACGGTCGACACATCTTTTGCTTCGCATCTTGGATTCTGCAGAACACTAATGAACCTCAAGCCAGCGAAGACACATCTGACCTTCTGAAGAGATCGTTTACAGGTCTGTGTGTGCTCCACATACAGTATGAGCATCTTTCTCTCTGTATTCACAGCCAAACCGATACCCCAGCTGTGCTAGACTACAGCCTGGCAGGACAGACATTACCTCAGCTAACCCCTATTGGTTAACACGCTCTCCTTGCCAGGGGTTCTGCAGGCAGGAACACCATGTCCATGCTAGCCGTCTGCTTTCATTCATTAGAGCAGAGGAGGCACAACTTTATCACCAGGCTGCGAGAACTGCGAGTACACTGCTGCACATGCTCTATCTGAAGTGTCTGTGTGAATCAGTGCTGCGTCAGCCACGGTGCTTGAGGTGTGCTAGCACTGAAAATCACAAGAGAGAACGTGTGGAACCATCCAGCAAATCAGCTCTGAGGTTGATGCACAACCTTTGTCGATTCAGAATCAAGACTGTGTGCTTCAGACACAATCAACGACATCCAACGGTTCATTATTGAACGAAATACAAGTAACTTAGTTTCGTATTTAAAACACATAATTTGAGTCGCTGTGTTTCATGACAGTTACATTTACAAAATTTGAGTCGCTGTGTTTCATTTGAAATGGGTGGTGATCAGATTCCAGTTCCATCTGAAAAGTGTTTTAGATTACCAAAGTGATTACTTTGAGTTTTAATGTCATTTAAACAGCGATTGGTGATTCTCTGACTCTGACCGTCTGAAAAAGACGAGTTCAGTTTCATGTTTTCACTGTTTTCATGTTTTGAGTCATTTTATAATTCACTCACTGTGACTTTTTCTCACTATTTGTTTTTTTCTCACTATTGTGAGTTTGTGTTTCACAATTCTGACTTCTTTTTCTCAGAATTGTGAGATTTAAACTCACAATTGCAAGTTATAAAGTCAGAATTGGGAGATATGAACTTGCAATACTGACTTTTTTTCTTGCGAGTGTGAATTTAGTTTGAGTTTATATCTCATAATTCTGACTTTTTCCCTCAGAATTGTGTGATATAACGAGATATAAAACTTGATAAAAACTCTCAATGATCTTTTTTGTGTTTGTTTCACACTTATTAGTATTCCAAAGTATTCTAAAGTATTTAGATTAAGTGACTAAACTTGAGTAATGTAACGAAATACGTTACAAATGACTTTTTAAAGCATGTATTTTGTGATCTGTAGTGAAACACATTTTAAAAGTAACCCACCCAGCCCTGGACATTGAAAATATTGTTGCTGAACCCTCGTATATATTTCTTTTTTGTTGTTGTCATAAATCATTACTATTGATCACCCTTTACGTCTGTCTGTGGGTTTTCATAACTCCACCCACCTCTATCTATAGTTTGGACCGTCTTTGCTTGTTTGCAATGCAACGGTAAATAAAGAACAGTGGGGGGTTTTTTTACCCAAGAAACATTATATATATATATGTGCTAATGTTTTATGTATTTGAGGAGTGGAGAAAAGTGTCTTAGTCTTGCATCTGCCGTTGAGTCTCAGCCAATTGTGTCTTAAATATTGCACTTCTTCTTTAATGACATCTTTTTTGTCCAAATGGCAAAAAAAATGAGCTTCCTCATATCTACAGTAAACTTTAGAACTTGTAAGTTGATGAAAATGTAATGTGATGCACTTACTGCCTCAGATGAGGCCGTTCTAATGACGGAGGAAACGCATCTCTGAAATTCTCTGGTCAAAACCTCGTAACTCCATTTGAGTTTTTGGTCAAATAAAGCCACAATATCAACTTGAACAACAGAGTGCACAGTGAAAAGTAGCATTTTTGTATGTTTCCAGACCGAAAAGGAATATCTCACAGTCTTAAGCAAACATCTTGCAATTATTATTGTTATTATTTTATTTTTTATTTTTTGGTCAGAACTCATAAAATGATATATTACAATTGAGTTTTTCTTTTTCTATTCAGAATTAAACATGTATAACCCAATTCTGACTACATTTTTTTTTTCACTTCCAAGTTAATATTTTAAAATGTAGTTGTCTCATATTTTCACAATACCGAAGGCAATTCTGAATTTTTATCTGACAATTCTGAGTCGTGTTTTCAAAATCACTCGGCTTGAGTTGCAACTCAATCAGTTCTCAACTGGCTTTATGAAAATCCCTGAAGATATATGATGTCTGTAATAAAAGTAATATGTCTGTAATAATGTGCATAACTCATAACTCCAGTCATATTGCAGCTTGCGTGTTTGAATGCAAAACGCAGCGATTGCCAGTCCATCCACAATCCATCCCAGGCTGCGACTACTAAAAGGTACACTTAAGCAGAAGTGCTTAACGTGCTTTAAAAGGGATGAAATTTGCACAGGACAAATAATAATAGCTCTTTTTACACGAATGTTTGCAGTCTTGGTATCCAATCTAACCAGGATTCGCCTCTTGAGAATCGATGACAGCCTTTTGTCAAAGTTTGTCGGCACTCTGGTCCCGATAAAAAGTCTCCGGAAAATAAATTCTTCAGTTGTTTTGCATTCACTAGACATTTGAGTTCTCGACCACAGCAGGATCCACCCAACAGTCACTGATGCTCAACACACGCTATTATAAAGCAAGGCCTCGTACACTTTCTGAGAGCGTTGCGTTTTCAGTATTCCTCGGAAAAAAATGGAGAGTCTTGGGGGTAGTGATGTGATTTATGCTAAACATCTGACTCGAGACTCTTTCACTTGAGGAATTACAGTTTGACAGTTTTTCTGGGTGTATCCTAACAAAACAATGATTGCAACATAGGTTATACACGCTTTGTGTACTTCACACTGTAAAAAGTGCAATGGCAGTGCCAACCTCAGTCAGTTTGGATTTAAAAAAAGATGGATGTGGTTTAAACAGAAATAACAGCATGTGAGGTCTCTCCGAGGCATCGGAGTTTGCGCGGGAGTACCTGCGATCTTCCCAGGATTCAGCGAAGTGCCTGGTACCTATCAGACCGGTCTGTCGATATAAACAGGAACCGCGAACAGCCGGTTGAGATTAGCGGAGACGTTCTATTACTGGAGAAACGTATTGCGTGATGTTGAGTTAACACAGCGATTGAAACCCTGTCGCAGATGTGAGGTGACCTCTTGCTCGAGGAAGCAGGGAGGACTGAAGGAGAGAGGCGGGAGCTATAAGCATTTTCCCATTTATCCGCTCCAGCTCGTGATGGGAGTTATTCAAGTCATTCAAAGCATCTCACGCTGTTTTTGCAGTCATTTTATTTGACTTTATTCTTTATTTGACAGGGACAATGGGCAAAGATATTACCCCAGAATTAGCTACTGTTTCATCTGCTGTCCCTGGGCAGGAATACACCAAATAATCAATAAAAATACCAGAGATAAAAGACATATTCAAAAATCATTACCTTGTGTAATTAATGATCACAAACCTGATTTGCTTTTAAAAATCTTTTCAAATGTGATTTTAACTGGGCAAAGGTTGCACACTGTCTAATATTATAATGATGAGAAAATACAACGTGGGGATTTTGTATGAATTTACATTTTTCATCATTTAGCAGACGCTTTTATCCAAAGCGACTTACAATCAGGGGTCAGGAGTCTCGCTCAAGGGCACTTTAGTCGTGGTGTTGAAGGTGGAGAGAGTGCTGTTTATTCCTTCAATTCCTGCCGGCGTGGGAATCGAACCGGCAACCTTCAGATTACAAGCCCGACTCCCTCACCACTAGGCCACGACTACTCCTAATTTAATTTAAGTAAACTAACTAATTTAAGTTATTAGAACTTAAAATTTTTGTGAAAATTGGAGAGAGCGGTGGAAGGAGACACGAGTGTTGCTGCTCTAAACTTACAAAACTAACACAACAGAACCACCTGTGAATCCCGACATAGCGCAACATTAAACACTGACGTTCGTTAACCTTGTGCAAAATAACACTTAATATCAACTTTTATTTTCCTTATAAAAGCAATAACATGCTGGGAATTAAGAGATCTGCTGCAACTCAGTCATATTAAGTTCAGCTAACAACAGTCCAATTTTGAGTTCGCACAACTTTTTTCTCTGAAGTACAATGAGCTTTCATTATTATTTGAGTGAAACGAACTCATTTCATTTCATTTCACTGTTCAGTACAATTTTTTTTTTTTTTTTTTTTTTTTTTGAAAACGATAAAGTTAGTTAAGTCATAACGTATTGTCTCGAAAGAGTGCTGTTCATCCACAATCCCCACCTTCAATTCCTGCCGGCGTGGGAATCGAACCGGCAACCTTGAGGTTACAAGCCCGACTCCCTCACCGCTAGGCTATGACTACCTAAAAAGCTCTACCCCCCAAGATTGTATGAATTCATATGAATTGATCACCAATTCACCAAAGCATAACAATTCACCAATCTAATAAAAGTAAAAAAACAAAACTGCAATCATGTGGTTCAACGCCAAGGAAGAACTTCATAATTCTGGTGGACGAGCTAAAAAGCATGTTTCTATTCAGTTGAATGGCTATGGTGCAAACTCAATTCCAGATAAAACACTAGTGAGGGCACTTGCATCAAAGTGGATATGAGTCTCACATGCGTTTCTGTAACAATCAAAACAAAGCACAGGTCGTTTGTTCTCAACGACGCCGCTTCAGAGTCCAGGCCGTTCTTTCATCTCCTGAAGCAATGCTCTCTGTCTCATTAATGTCCACAGACATTTGCAGGTTTTATGCTCACTTGAGATCAGTGCAAGTTCAGAAGAGTCCAACAGGTCACAGTGCAGTGGAAACTACACACATTTATTATATTATTATTAAAAATAAACGCGTTATTTCACATACTTTAGGTTATGTGATACTTTAAACCAGGGATTGGCAACCTATGGCACAATCACTGACATGTGTCAATAACTAAAGAGGTTTATACATTTATTTTGCCAAATAAACTTGCAAACGGATGTACATTTTGAGGTCGTCACACATCCAGTTTTATTAAGTTAGGTGCTATAAAAATACTACAGCTGCCCTCTGATAGTTGACTAAACATTAGTCGACCAAGATTTTACAACACAGTCACTTGAATTTTTTCAATTTTTTGTCATACAGAAAAGATAACACCTCATTCAAAACTGTCTACTTTTATTTGTGAGCACTCACAATAACAACAAAATGTTAAGATATGAGACGGGATGCGCTTTCCGCCACCTCAGTCTCCCTGAACAGCAGCGCGTCACAAACATGAAACGAAACTTAGTGTATATTTGCTTCATAGACATGAGAAATATATCTAAAGAAAGCTTGAAAAATCTACTTTTAATCGTACCATTTTGAATCGAAGTGGATCTGAGTGACACAAAAACTACCAGAACACTGGGTTGTTACGTCTGACCCAGGATCTGAGTAATGCAAAAACTACCCAAACAAAAAAAAAAAATTACCCAAAAGTCTCAACGAAAAAATGGAATCCACAGGTACAAGATGTGGAACTCTTTGCTACAGTTTCAAAGCAGGGGTCAGTTTTTCAGACGTTACTCCACAACCTCTACAGGCGCTGCACTGCAGATCTCCATAAATCATTGTCTGAACACACACACACTATAACACGGCATTTTACACTTAGAGTTGTCCACTGTGCTCTTGCTCAACTCTCTCTACCATCAGCTCAAGCTGGACAGATCATCTGCATCAGAAGATCTGCGTTATGATGTCAAACGTCTGCAGGGTGCGTGTTATCTAAAGAGCGCTCTGTATTAATATATCAGGCAGATTAGTTAATACCTAGATTAGGTGCGTCGAATAATCTGTATGAATATACATGAACTGTATGCATGCATTATGCATTTAATACATAATTCAAATGCATATACAAATCTGTTTACGGTATGCATAATGCAGTTAATACATAATTCAAACGCACATATGTATTTACTGTATGCATAATGCAAATCAAGTATATGGACCGTTTAAATCATAGATTTGATAACAACTTTATTTACTAGTAAATTTAAGATGATTAACCCAGGTATTGAACAAGTATAACACATTAAATCAGTGAACACCTTTATGGTGCATTACATACAGGCCTCAAGTAACGTATACTCGTTTTTAATCCATCACTGCCGCCGTGTTTGCAAACTGCACAATCAACAGTCTGATAAACTACATTTCTGAAAAGGTAATAGAGAGCTGGAGTTTCTGCTATTAGTCATCCTGCTAATTAGAGTCGAGTCTGACAAAGTCAAAAAGTACATGATGGCCTTTTTATGTCCAAGAGACAGTGATATATAAAGAGAGAGAGGGAGAGAGACCGATCGCAGCTCTGCACTCCGCTCGGCCATTTGCTAATCTGACATCACTATGTCTATTCAATTTATTAGCGGAGACACAGTCCCTGTAATGGCCCTAACCACGATATTTGAGCCAGTGTGCTTGATACTGAAGCATTGATTAAACTTTCCCTGGAGAAGAATGAGAGGAAACCTTGGAAATAAATGTGATGGCCTACTTCATCCTTGAGAAGAGAGGAGTTGAACTATGCATCGCAACACAAAATGTAAATTTTGCCGGCACGGTAATAACAGAGTACAGAAACCTACCGTAACTTGATGCATTTGTCAGTGTAATCATTTCGGCGATTTCTTGACCAGATTGTGAATGGGCCATTTTAAATTGGTCTGCCATCATGTCACAAACATATTTAAAAATCATTTGACATATCTTAATATAAATACATACGAAAAAATACATCTGATTGGATGGTTGCGGCCTGTGATAGGTGGATCTGACCTGAGCTGTCCTGCCCTAATGGAACAAAAATATGCTAATTTTAATACATTTCAAAGTGAAATCAGGAAATAGAATATCGGACAACTAGATAACGAGAGAAAGTTCCATGTCGTTTTGTGGCTTAAATGGGTCTTTGCCCTTTAGATTTAAATGCCAGACGAGATAATTGGCATCACATGATCTGTCATAACGCTGCACTCAACCACCAATCACAGCGACCCGTTCCACATCAAACTGGACAACAACAGCCTTTGCTTGTGTGACAGACGATAAAAATGCGTTTTTGCATCATTGCACCGGTGTATCATTGGGATACTGTTATATTTTTTTCATTTAGATCGTGCCTGTAATAGTTTTGTTGTGTGTGTCTTTAATATGTCCGGTTTGGAGCAGCCGTCACAGTTACGCCACTTGCGGACATAGTGGAGGGAAAAAATGTTTGAACATGAGAAACAAAATGTCTTGTTGTGCCTTTGAATGTCACAATCTGAATGCATAAACTAGTATCTTGATTTGTCTTTGAAGAGACAGTCACACACTGGACTGACCAAACCTGTGATGATTATTCTAATATTAAAGCATGAATTTAATGTAAACAGTAAGTGTAAATAATATTCAAATATTGAATATCTGCGGCATGAAGTAAGATTTTAGTCACCTTTATTTATATAGCGATGCAAATTGTATAACTGTTAAATAGTATACCATTTTCTGACTTTTTTTGTCTTGCATGTTTATTATCTCCCAGTTTGGACTTTAGAACTCACAATTGGGAGTGGGGGGAAATCAGAATTGCCGGACATAAACGTGCAATTCTGAGGAAAAAATGAGTATATCTGAGAATTGTGAGATATAAACTCGAAATGAACTTTATTTTGGCTTCCACAGACTGTTGCAGATCTGTCACTTTCTGCCACCAGGAAGGCTCAAAAAACTCATCAAAATAGGTCAACGCGGTTTTTATTACTCCAGTTGAAGTTTTTGTTATTTTAGTACATCAAGTAACAGTTTTTTTTTTTTTTATATATATATATATATATATAGTTTTAGTTAACTATTATAACCCTGCATTTGTTTTTCTTTTCTCAAATCAACTTAGATAATTGTGGTTCAGCTAAGTTAATTTTTCCAGTTTCTGTTTACTAAATCAATCGCCTTCATTGTATTAACTCAAAACTGTCCTTTCAATGAGGCAACCAGGCAACTTACTTTTTTTAAGTTAAACCAACCATTATTTTGCACGGTGAACAGTCGGTTTTGACTACACGTGCATTTCTGTCCATGTGCATGACAAATATCTGTGAAAATGCATCAAAATGAAGTCAGCCTCAACTTTGCATGAGTGTGTGTGTTTGCTGAATAAAGAAGCCAGACTTGGCTTCCTGCCTGTACTCCAATCTGCTGATGGCCCCACTCGTGACGCCAGGGGAAGCGGGAGCCATTTTTAGCGATGAGGTCATCCTTAATTAAGCAAACAAAGCAAGTCAGCTGAGGCTCTCCAATTCGTTATCTCCACTCATCCTGAAGGACACCCTTTTATCTCCTTTTAATTGAATCTCGCTTCAGACGAGCTGGCTTATCAACAAGCATCGGCACTCTGGGACAGAGCTCCGCTCAAAGCCGATGCCGGAATTGTTACGTAAACAAAAGGATAGCCCTCCGCGGAGCGCAGGCTCGACCCTCGGCGAGGGAGCGGGAGGTGTCGGACGGTGACGGATTCCCGATAAGGAACCTGCTGTGACGGGAGGCTGAAACGGAGATGAGAATCAAAGATCGAATGTCCTACAGCGCGCCGTCTGACAGCGGAGCTGTGAGATGACATCATTGGCATGTGGCGGCCGGTTCCCTCTCGCTCTCGCATCCGTACCTCTCCGCGTTTCCCCCCGCCCTCGCGTCTCATATCTCCCAGACTCCTATTATGTGTCCGTGGCGAGAAACAGCGAGAGATGCTCACACTCTGACACCCTTCTCGTCGTTAATTAGCGGATTTGGAAGAAGCGTGCTTCTTCCAGGCTGCCGGTCGAAGAGGAGCTCCGGCTCGTCCAAATGAAGAAACCCAGACCAACATGTGTGGTCTTGCGGCTGCGACGTCCCGCTGCCGTCGCCGGCCTGTGCGAGACAAGTGCGTTACGTCACGTGTCAGAAACGCTGATAATCCGCAAACGAACAGCCACTCAGAAATAACGCCAACGAGAAAAATCTGATCTCGTCACAGCGGCCGACTGTCTAAACAACCGCTATCGCAAACGAATCCGCAGCGAGAGCTCTGAAGAAGAAATCTCACGAGATCTCGACAACGCGCTCTCGATTGGTTTATATTTCCGTTCATCTTAAAGTATCATAAGAAAGAAAAAAATAGCAATGAAGGAACGGAGATGTTCCACCTGGTGTTAAGATGCATTTCGGTCGATCACAAGTGGACCACTCTAAATGCAGACGTAGAGCTTGAGTTTTCGATCACTTAGGTAGTTGAAAACGGATTCGTTTCGTAGTGTAGACGTTCGAAAGACCGCCGACTGAACATTACGGGAAGCAGGAGTTAAACTTCGTCGACCCAAGTCTGGTTTAAAAGTGAAAAATGTTTTCTCGCCATTCCGGATTTCTAACAGAGTCTCGGGTCGATCAGAGCTGAAGCGCTCCGGATGTTTTTCCACCGTTCAGTGGTAAATATAAGCCCATACATTTACCAACTCATTCACCCTCCCCTCGAAATAAACAAAGAGAAGAGGTGTAAGCGGATATGTGTCTCCCTCGTCTACTTGTGATTTGATTGACCAAAACACACCAGGGGGACATTTGCACCGCACACGATCTCCATCGCAGACATTTTTACATCGCAGTGCCAGCAAGTCTATTTTCGACGGACGCCACGTCCGAGTCGCACATGAGATGAAGTCAAAACAATCACACTCGCGCTCATATTTTCAGTTAAGGCCAAGTAGGAGATGGCAAAAAACACAATTAAACCAGACAAAATGGAACCTTTAAGCCATGAAAATCAAGTAAAACAACGTCCGACAGGTGAATCCGGCCGCTTCTCTCCTGAGTTCACTCCACCTAGAGGACGAAACAAAGCCTCGCTGCAGCCGTGACGCCGCAGACGTGTGCGGTGGAAATAACGGCTCGAGCTGTAAAACAGCAACCGCTGAGCGGTGACATTTTCTAAAAGAAAGGCAAAAGTGTGACGTCATCATTCATGTCTCACAAATGTGCTTCATATGTCAAAAGCGGCTGTTGTGAACGACTGGAACTGGTGAGCAGAAACACTCAGGCTGCGTTCACTCTTGTAGTTCGGTTGGTTTGGTTCGTATAGTCACATATAGTCCTGGTCCTCTCAGCGTTCACACTGGCGTTTTTAACAGCGAACCTGAAGTGACCGAACCGAAGGCTCAGGGATTCGCTCACGACCCGATCGGTCGCTTTTATGACGTATATTTGGCGACCGAACATTCAAATCAACGCTGTGTTCTGGATTAAACGCCATCATGCTTTATTTTGACCAGCTGAGAATCACGAAGAGCTCATCAAATGTTCAAAACGTTCAGAACAGCAGCAGGATTTCCTCCGTCGTTCACAGAAACAGAAACTTCACCTCCTCGTCGCTCCACGTTTGCCCTCGACTCATTTTGGATTCACCGATTTTTCGTCGAATCAGCGACTCGTAGCGTCGCATCTCGTGACATCACGTCCTGTTTTTGGTTGCTTTACGTGTCTTTGGTCCGTGTGGCGTTCATATATCAATCGAACCGCACCAGAGTTCGTTTGGAAGCGGACCGAGACCCGTCTTTTTAGCGGTCCCGGGGGTTCGTTTTAATCCAACCACACATGACAAGTGTGAACGCGCCCTGAATCAAAAAAAGCATCGATCACCAAAAGAATGTAATATTCTGGCTTACACTTTATTTCACTGGCCCACTTTACTAACTGTAAGCAACTTTGCAATTGCATGTCAAGTCATTCTCATTAGAGTATTAATGTGACTGTTCGGTGAGGGTTCGGGTCAGTAGAGCAAGTTAGTTGTAGTCAGCAGAATGTCTGATGGGAGCATCACAATATTAAGCAGACGGACTACTGATCGTCTCTTGATGTCGCAAGCTGCGCTCAACAGAGATCTCAAGCATCAATGGAATTTTGGGAAAACAAAGCAAATGCATGATGTCATATGTTCGTATACGCTGTAAAGCTGTCGATCCTGTTCCAATCCGATGAAGGAGTCGGATGAGAGAGACAAACGTCGGGTCACGTCCGTTCATGTTGGATCCTTTTCCAAAATGCGATTTTGAAAAGGGACTACGGTTTGGCTTTAAATGTGACAAGGTCAGAGCTAACAGCAGAATCCGTGAGACACCTCTCTCTTCCCCGTGTCAGTGAGGTCGCGGTGCTTCAGCAGACGGATGCCATCTAGAGGCTTTAAACAAATCCTTCAGTGTGGCAAGACGTTCAGAGAGTTAACACTCCGACGCTTTGGACTGATCTACTCAACAACACATGCTTTCAACACATTTCTACACAATAAAACTTGTTTTTGACGATGCATATTTGAAAACACTGAAACGTTTCATGATAGGCTCAAATTTTCCACATGAAGATGTTGCTTTTGCCACTTTTCTTTCCTTTTTTGCTTTAATTATGTGACTTGAGAAGTGATTTATTCTCAAGTGAGATTTGTTTTCTAATTGGGTCGTGTCCTTGTATTTGAGACGACATTTTACCGCATTCGTGCCTCCTACATCCTGGAGAGTGTCCGTGTTCATTTATTAGTATTAGTATTGTGTCAATCTGTTGCCGTTGCTCGGCAGGTTTGTGCGCAGGAAACATGAGGTGTTTTTTTCCTCCCTTAATGGTGCACTAAATAGTTGATTTTGGCTCGTTTAATGTTTTGACTGAGTCCATGATGGATTCATTCTGACTTTCGGGACAGCTAGTTTTCCTTGCATTACTTGCGACTCCAAAAAGCGTGTAAAGCAAGATTTGGGTACAAAAATAAACACCGACAGTTTCTCTGCAACAGCCAAACAAAAAGAACCATCAAAAATAATTTACCAGACGACTTTGGAGCGTGGAAGTGAGCGGACTGTGGATTACTCAGTTACTGATTCTAAATGACATGACAAAAATTGTATTTAGTAATCTATTATTTTAGGTGATTTATTCTGACTACTTTTTGATTACTTTTGACCTGACTCGTTCATCACATTCATTTGAATAGGCAAATCGAGTAGCATACTGATACAAAAATGCAAAAAGAAAGAAAATATATTCCATTCGTTTCTATCGTGAAGTGCATTGATGCTTTACATCACAGTTTTCCAAACTGGGGTTCGTGAGTTTAATGAAAAGCTGTTAAGTAATTAAATCATAAAAATGTAAGCAAATCATTTTAAAACAAATAACTAAAATATATACTAAAAAAAACACATATTTGTTTATATTTTAACCTTTAAGCAACATCAGAGAACCACGAACTTCATTTTATTGTTGACCTAAATTATTAATTTAAAATCTTTTAGGGCAAAGAGATTCAGCTGACAAGAAAAGTTGGGGAATCCCAACTTTGCATTGAATGTAAATATGAAATGATGTGAATTTGCACATTATAATGTGTTTGAAACGCCTTCCAGAGACAGTAAAACGTAGTAAACATTATTAACCAATTACCATTATTATTTCAAATAGAAATCAGGAGCTAAAACGATTTGTGTAAATCCAGTGATCAAATGCTGTTTTGATCCGTTTTCAGTGATAGTCACATGACCAGTGTCTTGTCTGTGTGTGCAATTGACCGTTCTGAAAGCCCCGCCCCCTTTAGTTACTGTTGCTATGCGCTCTCACGCCACACATCATGTTCTCACGCGGTGAAAAACACATCGAGGAGCAAAGAGACACTGACAACGTATGAAACAGTTTCATATTTAAAGAAGTTGAATCAATAAATAGCGTCTAGTGTGTGTTTAATGTGTCGATCATCTCTAGTTCATTTATAGCATCAAATAAACATGAATGAACATCAGAAGGAATGTTGTTTCAAGACGTGATTCAAGGTCACCAACGTTCATCTACTCACTCCCCTGACCGCTTTGACCGACACAATAGAGGATTCGGGGTTGTGATTGGTCAGATCGCCTGTCAATCAAACTGCCGGCGAAGGATCAATTCCACAAACCTGGAAGAACTTCTGGACGTAAATAAGCAGTCGGCTTTTTTAGAAAGGAAAGTTGCTGTTGTGACATTCTTACTTAAGTATTTTAAAATGTAATATAATCTAAGATAATCCAGATCCATGTGATCAGTCACCGGTCGTGGATCAATACGACTTTAACTTCAAGGTAACACTCCTTCTCCTCTACACTCAATCTATAGAAAAAGTGTTGACGCGGAGACAGTAAAAGTACAAAAAGCGGGTCTGGTCTTGTCTGAACCCATTATAATTGGTTTGTGGTGTCGAACACATAAAACCTTCCTCGTCCCGCTGTGTGAATATGTGTCAGACGGGCTCGGGATGTTAACCGAATGGTAACGCATGGTGACACATTGTTGCCGAGAATCTGATTTTATGTGTACAAAATTGAGAGGCAAACAGCATGTAATAAAGTTGTTTATAGATGGCAAGACAACAACATTCTGGCTTCCCAGCATTGGTCAGCACAAAGCTAAACATTTTATTTAGTTTAATTAGTAAATGCAAAACATATTTGTGGGCAGTGAGTCAATCGCCTTAGGTGAACACAGTGGTTGGTTGTGCATTTTTTTTTTTATTTCACGACATGTGTTCGTCTGAGGAGCCGAAGAGAGCAGGGGGGTGTGTGGATGAAATATGATTTTTGTCTGTACTTTTTACATGAACTGTACAGTCCTCATGGTTAAAACATACTGTAATTATTACAGTCTTTGCATCAGTTCGAGTCCAGCATTCGGACCTGTACTGATTGTTCACTGCAGATCGGATCTTGGCCAAAGTCAAGAAACTCGAGTGAAATATTTATGCTGCAAATTTTCATTTAACTCTTCGGGAAATATATATATATATATTGCATTATATATGTTTTTTATATACATATATTGCCTTATATATGTTTTATATATATATATATATATATATATTGCATTATATATGTTTTTTATATACATATATTGCCTTATATATGTTTTATATATATATATATATATTGGATTATATATGTTTTTATATATATATTGCATTATATATGTTTTTTATATATATTGTATTATATATGTTTTTATATATATATATATATATATATATATATATATATATATATATATTGCATTATAAATATATAATATGCATATATAAATAATATATATAAATAATGCAGCAACATTAATTCTGTATTATTCAACAAGAGGCTGGAAAAAGCGAGGGTTTCCTTTTGACATCCTCTCAAAGGGAAAGTCATTTCAGAGGGAAAGTGAGTTATCGCGTTTAGTTTCCATTGGGAAACCGTGCACAGCAACACCAGACGTGTGCATTAAGAAAGTTGACTTTAGCTATCAAATATTCCGTTGACACTGATCCCAATTTCGTTCCCCAAGCATCCTGTCTTAAATGCAAACTATCCATCTGCCATTATTCCATAAATCCTCATTTCATATCACAACAGTCGATCCCTTTGTTGTAAAACAAGGCGAGTATTTTTGTCTCAAATATTACAGAATGTGATACATGATCCAAAAGATGCTTGAATCTCAGAACCCAAAAGAGCCTCTGTTAGCGTGTCTTTCACCTTAGATTATGATGAGGGTCTGATGGTAATCACAGGATAGAAATAACCATGTTGTCATCACCAGGTTTTTATACACTAGAGCTTTTGGAGCGCTGCTTTCGTAGTTTGGTTCATTTGGTGTGACACTGAAGGCCCACTGGGCCCAGACGACAGCATCGTGTCGGCCCACATCCGGTATCCACCTGTGCCAGATCTGGCCCGGATCAGGGCCGACGCTATGCCGCAGTCTGGGGCTGTGTGGGAGCAAAATATGTAGAAGTAAAATGCTGCTGATGGTTGCATACACTTAAATTTACATTTCACTCTTCGGTCGCTCAACAACAACAAAGCTGGAGAATCTCACGCAGACAAAATGAGGAAAGTGTTCAAACGGATGGAGAGACTCAGGAAGACGTTTCTGAACGGCTCGTGGATAAATTGATGGAGTTGCTGTGGAGTTGATCAACTCGTCACTAGCGTCCCATAATGAAAGGTCTAATATATTTTCCAAAGTAGCGCCGGGACAGAAACGCTCCTTTTGTTGGCGATCGATCTTGCCAGGGTCAACCTGCAGGTCAACGAGACTCTCAATAGTGTCCAGTTCTCGCCTGTGCAGCCGACGGCACAAAATAGCGGCGCCGTGAGTGGAAACGAGCAGATTAAGGGGCCGTAATTTTATAACAAGTCACAAGCAGAGCGAAATCTGAGCGGCTGGTTTTTGCAGAGAAAGGCTGGCCAAAACAAAGTCACTTGTCCCTTTTCACGTTTTCTGGTTCAGCTGATGCCCCGGGAACCCGATTGTAGCTCAAAAGTGAGATTTTTATTATATGTCCCCTTTGTCTTGTCTCAAGATGCACACCAATAGGGTTTTTTTTTTTCTTATAAAAGGTACTTAAATGTCCTAGTTGAACTAATCCTGGCTTAATCTTAATCTAAGAAGGTGCTTGTCCATGCTTGGGTGCGAGTGGGAAACATTTTGGACCACTGAACGGTGTCATCTCCTGGTTGATCAAGCTCTGTCGATCAGATTTAAAGACGCCACACCATCTGCCAGGAGGCATCTTCATCTCCCGCTGTCACTCATCAGCGCTCTTCCTTCTGCTAGATTGATTGGCTGCAATGACTAAACCTGGCCTGTTCAACCTGAACAATTTGTCTCTCGTCTTTTATTGGGTTCCTGTCACCTGAGCGCTGACTCACAGGTGAGTGACCCGTCTTACTCGCCTCATCTTTATCTTCCTCCGGTCCTGTAACCCTGAAATCGCAGGGCTAAACAAGATTTGAGCAGATCAACAAGACAATCAGTTATGCATTGAGACTACGAGAACAACATCATTGTAGAGCCTCGACTGAACTGCAATTTCCCAGCACTGGGAAATTAGATTTCTAAATTGATCACAGACGTAAGAATGGAACATTCACATCTAAATTATTGGAAGCATCTCGTACGATTGGACAAGGTCCATTAGGCCAAAAGTAGCAGGGAAAATTAAAGGTGAAAAGGTTGAGTAGAAAAACAAACACATGATGCCAGGAAAGTAAATGGATTATTCATCAGTACATCTGATGATCGGCAAATCATCATCAGAGGGATTTGTGAAGGATCACTGAAGACTGGAATGATGATGCTGGAAATGCAGCTTTGACCACGGGATATAAATTATACTTAAAAACATATTCACATAGAAAACAGATATTTTGAATGGACTAATATTTTCTGATTTTACTGTATTGTTTTGAGCAAACATACCTTGGCGAGCAGAACAGACTTGCTAACTTTTGATCGGCGGTGTGAGAAGTGTTTGTGCAGATTTTATGTAGGTGTTGCTCATAAACCTGCGAGCGGCTCTTACCTGTGTAGATTTCGGCCTCCGACGGGTCCTCCACTCGCTTGTGTTGAATGATGTAATCTGAAACCTTGCAGCCAATCAGAGGTTCCACATCGATCCATTCCAGCGCCACCATCGTGCTGGAGGGTTCCAGGTGTGGAGCCAGTCTCAGTCTGTGAAAATAAAGATCAGCCGACGTGTGATTTGACAAAATGGCTCGGTTCCAAAACCCATTGAGCTGGGTTTGAGGCATCATAGATGCGACTTTAAAGCAAAGGCTATTTTAAAAGGAAGGAAGGACACTTAAGACACCTTGGGGAATTGAGTAAGAATGAATTGTGACCTTGCACAAGGTTTCCGCCCTCGTTTCAGACAACGGCACAAACACGCTCACAGAATCTGTGCTGAAAGGAATTGGTGTGGAGCAGTTTGGATCTCCCGTTAAATAACTAAATACATACATTAAAAACATGTTTATTTCTTCCATGGAAACGCATTGTCTGAATCACAAAATGCACTTTTTTTTTGTAAAATACCTTTCAAAACGTTGGGGATTTAAAAAAAAAAAAAGACATTAATACGCATTTGATCAAAAAAAGACATTTCTAATGTTACAGAAGATTTTTATTTGAAATGAATATTGTACTTTCTATTAATCAAAGAATTCTGTTTTCAACACTGATAATAATCATAAATGTTTCATCATATCGGATTTGACTGGAGTAATGATGCTGAAAATTCAGCTTTGATCACAGGAATTAATTACAATTTTTACAAATATTCCTATAGAAAACAGCTATTTTATATTGTAATATTATTTCACAATTTTCCTTGGCGAGCAAAAGAGACTTCTTTCAAAAATATATTTTTTTTTAAAAAGGTAGCACTTTGCAATAAGATACCATTAGTTAACATTTATTGCATTTATTTAATGCATTATTTTTCATGTTAGCCAATGCATTTAACCGATTTCAACAAATGGAAACTTTTGCAAAAGCTTTCTGAGCAGTAGTGTGACTCAGCATGTTATGATTTTGGCAGTGAAGATGAGGCATATTTGGCAGCATAATTTGTCTCTCCTGCATTTTGGACAGTCAAGGATGCCTTAAACGCGTGCCATGATCGGAGAATTGCACACAGAGGCTTTTCGGGTTACTTACACCGGCCGCCGCAGGGGGCTGCAGTTGGGCAGCCCGTCTTTGCCAAGCGCAGTCAGGTCACAGCGGCACCAGTTCTCGATGACATCACCCTTCCCCGCACACCAGTATGAGCTCATCGTGGCACTTTTGAAGGCCTGCAAAATAAATGGCACAGGTGAGAGAAATGCAATTATCTCCATGAGCAAACGTCCTTCCGGCGCAGTCGATGAGTCACCTCGAGTCGCCAACAACACACTCTGAAAAGTGGTGTGTCTCTGTGAAGTTACGCAGGCCGAGGGCATCTCGGGGCGCTTTGTACAGACAAGAACCTGTCAAGATTTAATTGGAAACTGTACCAAAAAAGGTCAGCCCATGTGTGAATGTCAAGAGACTCCATCTCAGGGGCAATAATAAGACGAGCAAGGGCCAGAGAAGGAGGGACGGGAGGACACGCAGGAAGATGTGAGGTTGTGACTCATTCTGAAGGACTTCACGGCGGTCTAGTTCATTTTCTGCGAGAGATACTGTGGAATATGAAAACATTTGGTCGTTTTTTTTAGTTCAATGCTGAATGAAATAAACGTATTTGAACTGACCAATTGAAAAAGTTATCTCAACTATTGGGAAGCAGATCAAGTTTGGTTGAAAACCAAGCGATTTGATGTTTTAACCAAGCCGTTGGGTTAAATGTTTGACCAACCCGCTGGGTAGTTCTGTTTAACTCGACTATAGTGTATCTATCCCTTTTAATGCAAATGAGCTGCTGCTCCAGAAGAGGGCGGAGCTTCAACAGCTCAACAACAACAAAGCTGGAGAATCTCACACAGACAAAATGAGGAAAGTGTTCAAACGGATGGAGAGACTCAGGAAGACGTTTCTGAACGGTTCGTGGATAAATTGATGTCGTTGCTGTGGAGTTGATCAACTCGTCACTAGCGTGTGTCGTCACGCTCGTCTCTTTTCCTCGAATCGACCCTCGTTTGTGGCGTAAAATGACGGCGTCAACAACACTCGACGACAACAACTCTTCCTCTTCTCTAAAGCAGCCCGACATGGCCCCGCCCCCTTTGTTGCGTGTCCTCGGGGCGGGGTTTATGTAAATGTGGGTTTGTGATGTCACTAACCCAGGGAGATGCTCGTTGTAGTCCAGCTGTTCTTTAAAAGAAAATCTCTCTCTGAGCGTCATGACTTTGCAGATGTTGCTTCTGCTCAAACACACTAACTAAAGTTAAAAGAGTGAAATCATAATTAAGCATTTACTTTTGAATGAATAACATTTGAATAATCTGCGCAATTGAAATGTTCCATGCATGTTGAAGGTACTCTCTGGCAGTCGCAGCTGTCAAGAAGAGGATATTTTTTCCAGTAACCGTAGTCAGAAAGTTGAGCTCCTGTCGTACAGTGATGAGGAAGCCGCCCGTCTCCCTGATAGCATCAGCAGGTTTCTGGCTGCCAGACCTCACCCCTTATTTACGCACAGGCAACTCTCTTTAAACGGCCTTGATGAATGAGACGTTATTACAGCGGCAGAGAGATGGAGGGGGAAGACTGCAATCCACTGCGCTATAATGACTTTCATGAGAGATGCCTGGCGGAGGCACAGAGTCGTGGAAGTCAAAACAGAGAGTGAATGGAGAGGTGTGAGAGGGGTGTGCGGGATCACGGAAACAGTATATGTTATGTTTTACTGGAAACTCTACAAAAAATGGTTTATATATCCAATAACCATGTGATAAAGACTATTTTGGGATAATACCCTGAAAGGTACTCTTATTTAGAATTTTATGGACATAAAAACATTCAAACCAGTTAAAATAATGGTAACACTTCACAACAAATTTATTTCAATAAAGTTAAAAATAGACATTCTGCTAACTAAAGTGTAAGTTACTAAATGTCTGTCATTAGAGAATTAGTAGACTGTTAAGTCAAGGTTCACTGTTAGGAATTGCTGTTAATTTACGGCAAATTTTCAACAGTATAATCCTGTTCTGTTCAAAAGCGGTACGTTACTGTTTTTTTGTGAAATGACGTAGACAAAATACAACAGCTTTTTACCGTATTCACAGCTCGAAGGAAATGAATCAGTACTTTACAGTATTTTCAGCACAGCAGACTGCAGTTAGCACGCATGGATTTTCAACTGTTTTTCTTCTGATATTTTTTTTTATCATTGGGTACATTTAAACACTGAATCCTTTTTGCTAGCAGTGCACGACTCAATAGCGTATACAATACCATATTTGTATTATTTACACTAAAAACCTGCAAATATGCCCTTTTGTGAAGAGCTGAAAATAAACATCCGCAAGCTATAAATGTGTTTCTCAGAATTTTACTGTAAACTGTAGAAACAGTTTTATGCTGTATTTGCAAAAACAGTAGCCAATTTTAAATTTCACCAACAGTAAGATACTGTTATTTTACAGTATCTTGCTGGCAACCGTGCTGCCGGTTCTTTACTGTTTTTTAATAAACAGTAGCCAACTGTAAATTTAACCAACAGTAAGATACTGTTATTTTACAGTATCTTGCTGGCAACCGTGCTGACAGTTCTTTACTGTTTTTTAATAAACAGTAGCCAATTTTAAATTTCACCAACAGTAAGATACTGTTATTTTACAGTATCTCGCTGGCAACCGTGCTGCCGGTTCTTTACTGTTTTTTAATAAACAGTAGCCAATTGTAAATTTCACCAACAGTAAGATATTGTTATTTTACAGTATCTTGCTGGCAACCGTGCTGCCGGTTCTTTACTGTTTTTTAATAAACAGTAGCCAACTGTAAATTTCACCAACAGTAAGATACTGTTATTTTACAGTATCTGGCTGGCAACCGTGCTGCCAGTTCTTTACTGTATTTTAATAAACAGTAGCCAACTGTAAATTTCACCAACAGTAAGATACTGTTATTTTACAGTATCTTGCTGGCAACCGTGCTGCCGGTTCTTTACTGTTTTTTAATAAACAGCAGCCAACTGTAAATTTCACCAACAGTAAGATACTGTTATTTTACAGTATCTTGCTGGCAACCGTGCTGACAGTTCTTTACTGTTTTTTAATAAACAGTAGCCAACTGTAAATTTCACCAACAGTAAGATACTGTTATTTTACAGTATCTTGCTGGCAACCGTGCTGCCAGTTCTTTACTGTTTTTTAATAAACAGTAGCCAACTGTAAATTTCACCAACAGTAAGATACTGTTATTTTACAGTATCTTGCTGGCAACCGTGCTGCCGGTTCTTTACTGTTTTTTAATAAACAGTAGCCAACTGTAAATTTCACCAACAGTAAGATATTGTTATTTTACAGTATCTTGCTGGCAACCGTGCTGCCAGTTCTTTACTGTTTTTTAATAAACAGTAGCCAACTGTAAATTTCACCAACAGTAAGATACTGTTATTTTACAGTATCTTGCTGGCAACCGTGCTGACAGTTCTTTACTGTTTTTTAATAAACAGCAGCCAACTGTAAATTTCACCAACAGTAAGATACTGTTATTTTACAGTATCTTGCTGGCAACCATGCTGACAGTTCTTTACTGTTTTTTAATAAACAGTAGCCAACTGTAAATTTCACCAACAGTAAGATACTGTTATTTTACAGTATCTTGCTGGCAACCGTGCTGCCGGTTCTTTACTGTATTTTAATAAACAGTAGCCAACTGTAAATTTCACCAACAGTAAGATACTGTTATTTTACAGTATCTTGCTGGCAACCGTGCTGCCGGTTCTTTACTGTATTTTAATAAACAGTAGCCAACTGTAAATTTCACCAACAGTAAGATACTGTTATTTTACAGTATCTTGCTGGCAACCGTGCTGCCGGTTCTTTACTGTATTTTAATAAACAGTAGCCAACTGTAAATTTCACCAACAGTAAGATACTGTTATTTTACAGTATCTTGCTGGCAACCGTGCTGCCGGTTCTTTACTGTTTTTTAACAGTGTAGAGTAAGTTGACATATAGTTGCAATGTTACTTATCATTACTACACTGCTGGGTTAAAAACAACCCAAGTTGGGTTGAAAATGGACAGTGATTGGGTTGTTTTAACCCAGCGGTTGGGTTAAATTTTTGCTGGATAGTTTTGTTCAACTCCAACTATTGTTTAAAAAAATGCTCACTGCCTAAAAAAAATCCAAAGTATGTTAGAAATGAACATTTATTAAGTTTAATGAATAATAATTAAACGCTTGAATAAAATAAATGCTTAATAATACATTTTGATGATTATCGTTGCCCCTAGTGATTGTGTCTGATTTTTAATTTCCAACCTATTTTGGGTTCATTTTAAGTCATTTTTAAACAATAGTTGAGTTAAATAAAACTGTCCAGCATGTTGGGCAAACATTTAACCCAACCGCTGGGTTAAAACAACCCAATCACTGGATTTGTCCATTTTCAATCCAGCTTGGGTTCTTTTTAACCAGCATTTTTAGACTGTAGATTTATTCATCTTACTCAATAGTAATTTTAAATATTTACTAATAAAAATGCACAAACCATTAGTTTTATTATTACTACTATTTTACTAACATTAATAAAGCTTTAAAAACTACTGCAGTGGCCGAAAGTGATTTTAAGAGGGGATATTTGTTTTTAATGTCCATATAAGTTTGAAAAGGAGAAAGTGTTTAGATATGACAGAATCATGTGCCAAAAAGGGCAAACTAGTGGTTTTATTTCACCATTTTGTTGGTGTGTTCGTGTTTGTGCATGTGTTAGGAATCGTGCGTGAAGCAGCTGTCCTCCGTGTGGAATTATACATTCCCAGCCAACACTATGAAAGTGCCGCTTAAAAGAAAGAACACTGAAGTCTTAACAAATATGCCCATTAGAGTGGCATTCAGCAATTGCGAAAAGGGTTAAAAAAAAAAAAGTTTCTGCAAATGGGAAACAGATGATCAGAAAAGTGTAACATGAAATATCAATGCTGATGAGGGCAGCCCCGCTCGTGGACAAACAGAGAGCCGCAGACGTGAACACACATTTACCACCAGCGGTTTCCTAGAAAATCACGCTTGACTGCTCAACTGCACATGTGAAAAATAGACAAACCGATTATGGCTATGTTTATGTATGCAGAGTAACCTAAGCCAGTTTCAACTGAGTAAACAGCGAGGGTAATTAGGTACTTGTGTGTGTGTGTGTGTGTGTAATGAGGGGGGATCTAATGGAGGTCAGGCAGAGAGGGTGTGCTGTGGGGAACCCTAAAGGCCACGGCAAACTTATCTTTCTTCACTTAAGGGTAAAAATAAGTCTAAAGTACCTGAGCAGTGGCACACTGTTAGTCAGTGAATTAAGCCGCCGGTGAGCTGACAGGTGAGCGTGAAGTGAAGCTGATGTCAAGGTCCCGCCCACTCTCAAAACTGCAGAACAACTCCTTATATTGGCAGGAAATAAACAGTTCTAGAAATGTAGAAATGAAAGTTTCGCTCAGATTGACAGCTGTCAGTCATGATGTCAAAACCCGCGTTTTTACAGCATCAAATAACGAACTAAAAACAAACTGATTTAAAGAACAAACCCTTTGACTAGCATCAGCATAATAATAGTAATAAAACTGGCTAAAATGACTGAAACCATCTTTGGAAGGTGTAAATCTTGAATGTTTAGTTTGTCTGGCGTCCCATTACATTACATGGGGTTTATGAGCTGTACTGCACCCTGCCACCTGGGGGCGATCGAGACGCTTTGGCTTCACTTTTCATCACTCGTGTAGCATGCGTGGTCCTAACCAGATCCATTATTCCAGTGACGGGCAATTTGTCTGTCAATCAAAAATCACAGCCAATCAGAGGAGCGCGTGGGCGGGCTCTCGAGGTAACTCACTGCAAAATGGATAAGTAACTACATAATAAAATTCATGAATATTACACCATTATACATTGTTAAAAAAATACATACTGAGTGACTGAAATGATCTTTGTCATTGAATACGCCTGCCTGGACACAGAGTTGACCGTTTGCTTCCAGTACAGCTATAAAAGACACAAAATGATGGTCAAACTCACAAAAAAAGCACATAAACAGTACCTGGGATTATCTTTATCATACTTTGTGTTGTTGCTCCAGCCGCGCACAGAAAAATAGAAACTATTCAGAAACAGAGTTAGAAAAACTACGATTAACATGGAGCTTTTCACGTCATGTGACGCGGTGTCAGTGTCTCTTTTAATTAGAATTACAACTTTAGTTTCTATTATAAAGTGGCTCTCCGGTGTGTTCATGTTTTCAATCGCGTCTAACCTTGATGTACTGAACAGAAGAAACGGACTGAAGAAGATTTACACGTGAAAAAGGCGGAGCCAAAGAGCCACGCCCACATATTGCATCATCTCCATAGGCCAATGATAGTTCAAAGGTGTTTACCAGCCAGAGCGAGTGTTTCAAACTCCTGAAACGAACTCAAATCAAGCTTCGTTTTGTCTTAATTTTGTTTCTAAATTGCAGAGCCCCTCATACGGAACGCTTTTTATTCCGATTTTTATCTTTTTATCTGACTTTTTTTTTCACAGAATTGTGAGACATAAACTCGCAATTGCGATTTGGACTTTTTTTTAGAAGTTTTTAGAACTTCTGACTTTATATCTCAATTCTGACTTTAAATCTCAATTCTGACTTTAAATCTCACAATTCTGACTTTTTTTCTCGCAATTGCGAGTTTATATCACTCAATTCTGTGAAAAAAAAGTCGGGATTGTGAGATAAATAGTCGCAATAATCTTTTCTTTTTTTTAATATCCAGTGGCGGAAACGGGCTCACATGACATGCAAAAAAAGTAAATAAATAAATCGCGCACACGTTTTAGTAAATCGAGGGAACAAATTAGCCGACTCTTTTTTTCCTGCATCTCACGTCCGGGGCTCTGAACTAAAATACGCTTGAAGTACATCGCAGAACCTCCCCGGGTCAATCTGGATCCCATACAAAGCCCAATCCAAAGGTTTCCAGAAGTCTTTACTGATGAGCTGCTCTGAAGCACAAACAACTTTAAGGAAGGCGGAGCCTGAGAGCCACACCCACCGATTACAGCATCGACACGGACCAATGGACTCGGAGGAGTTTACCAGCCGGAGCCCATGTTTCCGGAAACAAACTCCAAACTAACTTTGGTTTCTAAATGACGTCACGTCTTCGATTCAGCCTGAAGGATATCGGCGCCTCAATCAGAACCCTGCCCCGGGTCAGTCTGACTCACACGACACCGAGGTTTCCCAAACAAAAACAACTTTAATACCTGAAACTGCGGATGACCCCTGAGTTCCACAAAACCTCTGAGCTCTCAGAGAAACCCATTCTCAGTGACAAGACAACCATGACGTCTAAATGCTATTATCTGCTGTAACTCATCTGAGCTCACCCTATTACTGTCCCCAATCAGCGTCTGATATGTGCAAACATTAGCCAGCTGGCCCGAGGAATTGATTCATCCGATGACCCGAAACCTCAGCAAACAGGTCGTTCCGATCATTTGGCCTAATGTATTGAAGGAAATGTCCCTGTTTCTAGGAACGCCTATAACCATCTTCCAGGAAGGGAGCTACGGCTTCGATTGAATCCGGGGTTCAGAAGGGGACACGAAGAATGCAAATAAAAGTGCAGATCGTTGAAAAGCAGCTCAAGGGTGCCCATAAGCTGATTCGATTTTGCTTGCTCTATCAACCTAAATGGCCAGCAAAATCCACGGGTGTAGCATTCCCGGGAAAATTGATCGTAGTCAGCATCTTGCCGAGGGTTTAACACCGACTACAAGGCCAGCATCCACCGGTTTCTTCTTCGGTGAACGAAGATTGCACCGTGATCGGATCGCTTGCACGCCTTTGAATGTGTGGCCGGCAATTCCCCAGCAGAGCGGCTTTATTCCAATAAGCAGCCGTATACTCAATTACAGCGAAGACTATCTCCAACACACACAAAACACAACGCTCCACCTGTTGAGCCGCTCGTTTCCGGGGAATCGCTTTCAAAAAGTTTCTTTTTGCAGAGCTTCACTGTAAGCAAAACTTGGAGGGCAAACAGGAGATGCTTGGCAGTGAGAGTTAGTATGATGTCAGACATCACGCTGTTTTGCTGTTGTGACAGAATACTTTGTTTGACAAGCCTCCGTCGAGGCCGACGGATGCTCAATCACAACCTCATCTATGTCTGTCAGTGCGGTTGCAGCTAATTAAACTTTAACCAGAGTTAAAATGATTGAAAAAACCTACGATGAAGACTCAAGTTCGCAAAGTATAAGTAGTGACGGATCCTTTTGTCTTCATTAGGAGTGAAAACCATTTACAGCCTATAAGATCTATAACACGCATTTATAAAATACATAGGGGGAATTTTCATTTCATGCCAACTTTACGTACCATATTTTCCAGATCGCATTGTTAAGAAGTAAAAACAAAACCAAACCGATACGTTGCATTGGTGTATAAGTCACATTTTATAATTACATTCATAAAACAGATTCATATTTAGATTTAAATGTAAGTATAAACTACTTGTTTCATTCATCATAATCAACATTTACTATACAAGCCAAGCCTAAACTCATTTATTTATAGTAAAACTGAAACTGTGCTACACAAATAAACTCTTGTAGATCTCTTATTCAGCATCAATCCAAGAGTTTCCTTGACTTTAATTGCACTGTATAAAGTCACGTTTTAATATTAGTTGCAGCATGTTTCAGAAAATTTTAAAAAAGACTATATCTCACAATTCTGACTTTATATCTCTCAATTCTGACTTTATAATTCGCAATTCTGACTTTATATCTCACAATTCTGACTTTATATCTCACAATTCTGACTTTATAATTCGCAATTCTGACTTTATATCTCTCAATTCTGACTTTATAATTCGCAATTCTGACTTTATATCTCTCAATTCTGACTTTATAATTCGCAATTCTGACTTTATATCTCACAATTCTGACTTTATATCTCACAATTCTGACTTTATATCTCGCAATTCTGACGTTATATCTCTCAATTCTGACTTTATATCTCACAATTCTGACTTTATATCTCACAATTCTGACTTTATATCTCAATTCTGACTTTATATCTCACAATTCTGACTTTATATCTCGCAATTCTGACGTTATATCTCTCAATTCTGACTTTATATCTCACAATTCTGACTTTATATCTCACAATTCTGACTTTATATCTCAATTCTGACTTTATATCTCACAATTCTGACTTTATATCTCAATTCTGACTTTATATCTCACAATTCTGACTTTATATCTCGCAATTCTGACGTTATATCTCTCAATTCTGACTTTATATCTCTCAATTCTGACTTTATATCTCACAATTCTGACTTTATATCTCACAATTCTGACTTTATATCTCAATTCTGACTTTATATCTCACAATTCTGACTTTATATCTCACAATTCTGACTTTATATCTCACAATTCTGACTTTATATCTCAATTCTGACTTTATATCTCACAATTCTGACTTTATATCTCTCAATTCTGACGTTATATCTCGCAATTCTGACGTTATATCTCGCAATTCTGACGTTATATCTCTCAATTCTGACTTTATATCTCACAATTCTGACTTTATATCTCACAATTCTGACTTTATATCTCAATTCTGACTTTATATCTCACAATTCTGACTTTATATCTCGCAATTCTGACGTTATATCTCTCAATTCTGACTTTATATCTCACAATTCTGACTTTATATCTCACAATTCTGACTTTATATCTCAATTCTGACTTTATATCTCACAATTCTGACTTTATATCTCTCAATTCTGACGTTATATCTCACAATTCTGACTTTATATCTCACAATTCTGACTTTATATCTCTCAATTCTGACGTTATATCTCGCAATTCTGACGTTATATCTCACAATTCTGACTTTATATCTCAATTCTGATTTTATATCTCTCAATTCTGACTTTATATCTCACAATTCTGACTTTATATCTCACAATTCTGACTTTATATCTCACAATTCTGACTTTATATCTCACAATTCTGACTTTATATCTCGCAATTCTGACTTTATATCTCGCAATTCTGACGTTATATCTCACAATTCTGACTTTATATCTCACAATTCTGACTTTATATCTCACAATTCTGACTTTATATCTCGCAATTCTGACTTTATATCTCGCAATTCTGACGTTATATCTCTCAATTCTGACTTTATATCTCACAATTCTGACTTTATATCTCGCAATTCTGACGTTATATCTCTCAATTCTGACTTTATATCTCACAATTCTGACTTTATATCTCACAATTCTGACTTTATATCTCACAATTCTGACTTTATATCTCACAATTCTGACTTTATATCTCGCAATTCTGACGTTATATCTCTCAATTCTGACGTTATATCTCGCAATTCTGACGTTATATCTCACAATTCTGACTTTATATCTCACAATTCTGACTTTATATCTCACAATTCTGACTTTATATCTCAATTCTGACTTTATATCTCGCAATTCTGACGTTATATCTCTCAATTCTGACTTTATATCTCACAATTCTGACTTTATATCTCACAATTCTGACTTTATATTTCGCAATTCTGACGTTATATCTCTCAATTCTGACTTTATATCTCACAATTCTGACTTTATATCTCTTAATTCTGACTTTATATCTCACAATTCTGACTTTATATCTCAATTCTGACTTTATATCTCACAATTCTGACTTTATATCTCACAATTCTGACTTTATATCTCTCAATTCTGACTTTATATCTCACAATTCTGACTTTATATCTCAATTCTGACTTTATATCTCACAATTCTGACTTTATATCTCACAATTCTGACTTTGTATCTCAATTCTGACTTTATATCTCACAATTCTGACTTTATATCTCACAATTCTGACTTTATATCTCTTAATTCTGACTTTATATCTCACAATTCTGACTTTATATCTCAATTCTGACTTTATATCTCACAATTCTGACTTTATATCTCACAATTCTGACTTTGTATCTCAATTCTGACTTTATATCTCACAATTCTGACTTTATATCTCTCAATTCTGACTTTATATCTCACAATTCTGACTTTATATCTCACAATTCTGACTTTATATCTCGCAATTCTGACGTTATATCTCTCAATTCTGACTTTATAATTTGCAATTCTGACTTTATATCTCACAATTCTGACTTTATATCTCAATTCTGACTTTATATCTCACAATTCTGACTTTATATCTCGCAATTCTGACGTTATATCTCTCAATTCTGACTTTATATCTCACAATTCTGACTTTATATCTCACAATTCTGACTTTATATCTCAATTCTGACTTTATATCTCACAATTCTGACTTTATATCTCGCAATTCTGACGTTATATCTCTCAATTCTGACGTTATATCTCGCAATTCTGACGTTATATCTCACAATTCTGACTTTATATCTCACAATTCTGACTTTATATCTCGCAATTCTGACGTTATATCTCTCAATTCTGACTTTATATCTCTCAATTCTGACTTTATATCTCGCAATTCTGACGTTATATCTCTCAATTCTGACTTTATATCTCACAATTCTGACTTTATATCTCACAATTCTGACTTTATATCTCACAATTCTGACTTTATATCTCGCAATTCTGACGTTATATCTCTCAATTCTGACTTTATATCTCACAATTCTGACTTTATATCTCGCAATTCTGACGTTATATCTCTCAATTCTGACTTTATATCTCAATTCTGACTTTATATCTCACAATTCTGACTTTATATCTCGCAATTCTGACGTTATATCTCTCAATTCTGACTTTATATCTCACAATTCTGACTTTATATCTCACAATTCTGACTTTATATCTCAATTCTGACTTTATATCTCAATTCTGACTTTATATCTCTCAATTCTGACTTTATATCTCACAATTCTGACTTTATATCTCACAATTCTGACTTTATATCTCAATTCTGACGTTATATCTCTCAATTCTGACTTTATATCTCACAATTCTGACTTTATATCTCAATTCTGACGTTATATCTCTCAATTCTGACTTTATATCTCACAATTCTGACTTTATATCTCACAATTCTGACTTTATATCTCAATTCTGACTTTATATCTCACAATTCTGACTTTATATCTCGCAATTCTGACGTTATATCTCTCAATTCTGACGTTATATCTCGCAATTCTGACGTTATATCTCACAATTCTGACTTTATATCTCACAATTCTGACTTTATATCTCACAATTCTGACTTTATATCTCAATTCTGACTTTATATCTCGCAATTCTGACGTTATATCTCTCAATTCTGACTTTATATCTCACAATTCTGACTTTATATCTCACAATTCTGACTTTATATTTCGCAATTCTGACGTTATATCTCTCAATTCTGACTTTATATCTCACAATTCTGACTTTATATCTCTTAATTCTGACTTTATATCTCACAATTCTGACTTTATATCTCAATTCTGACTTTATATCTCACAATTCTGACTTTATATCTCACAATTCTGACTTTATATCTCTCAATTCTGACTTTATATCTCACAATTCTGACTTTATATCTCACAATTCTGACTTTGTATCTCAATTCTGACTTTATATCTCACAATTCTGACTTTATATCTCTCAATTCTGACTTTATATCTCACAATTCTGACTTTATATCTCACAATTCTGACTTTATATCTCGCAATTCTGACGTTATATCTCTCAATTCTGACTTTATAATTTGCAATTCTGACTTTATATCTCACAATTCTGACTTTATATCTCACAATTTTTATTATTTTGTATTATTTAGCCATGGAAAAAAGCTTGTACTATGCAAAAAAAAAAAAAATCTTACATTGACTACAACATAATCGGTTATTAATATTTCAAAGGTTATCTCTTGTTTTTGCATGTTCATTACTTGTATGATATTCTGGCCAAAAATGATGTCTGGCGTTTTTCAATGCGTTATAAACAAATAAAACAGTCGACTCCAAGCAAAACTGTGTAATATACTTACAAAATCTTTAACACCTTTTTAATAAGAGATGAATAAAAGATGTCAGTTTTCTAGGCTTGACTTTTGGCCACCACTACTGTATGCAAGAAGTATTAAACATGCATAAATAAGACCAAAAAATAATATACAACAGTACCCAGACATAAGTGACCCGACAGAAATAAAAAAACACTTTGCACCAGGGGTGTCCATTCCTGCTCCTGAAGGGCCACTGACCTGCAGAGTTCAGCTCCAACCCCAAATAAACACACCTGAAGCTGCTGATCAAGAGGCCTCCAGGAAGGTCAGGGCAGTGGCCCTCCAGGATTTACACTTTCGGTCACTTTACTGTAGTGCCCCTTGTGGCAAGGCTGAGAATGCGTTGCATGCTCGAGTCGGGACAGAATTCAGGTGTGTCCGAGCACCTGCATGCAATTTCTTGCGTAAACAATGGTTCAGGATAAAAGCGAGAGTAGAGACATGATCTTCCATATTTTGACGAACATCTTATGATTTTTACTGGAAGATCCAGTTATGACATTTTGATTACAAATTAAAAAAATGATTTGAGAAAATGTTTTCTGGAAGTATGACAACTTTGAGTGAATTCAAGTTTAACCAACAATCTGCATTGAGTTAGAGGAACTCAATCATTTGTAACATAAAGATTTTTGTTTATTTTATCATCCTGGAACCAATTAATCTGATCTATTTCATTCCAAATCATTGCACATGCTAACAAAACTTATATATTTAATGAACAAGTAAGACATTACTCGTCACCGGCAAAAGCGCAGTCATTGTTTATAGAGTTAAAATCGTTTACCTTCATCGACTCTTCAGGTCACCACAACAACCTCAACATGACAGAAACTCGTGCAAATGTCAAACATTAAACACTTCCAGGTCTTTCCCTTCGCTAAAAACAAATAAATTAACACTTAATTTCAACATTTATTCTTCTTATCCAGTCCTAAGCAAAGCATGCTGGCAACCAGAAATGACGTTATCGAGACAAATTCATTCAGTTGCTACAACTTAATTTAAAAAAAGCCGTTTAGTGCAGAAATGTGAGTTTAAATTAATGAAGATGTTAAGTTGAGGTAATGATCAACAGAACTCTACAAAATAATGTTTGCAACTTAAAAGGTTTAATTAAAGCAATGAATTTTAACTTGCAACTATGCATTTATTTAAGTCCCTTGAATTAGTTTTTAGAGTGCATGCCACTATAAATCATTCACAAAAAAAGATCAATAACATGCATTTAGAGTTATGATTCATGCAGACTTTGACTGCAGATTAGAGATGCATTAGAAATGTGTCGCCTGATGCATGAGAAATAACTTGTTTCATCTCTTCTTCTCCTAAGAGTTCCTTCTTAATCTTAAAATGACTGATGAGTTTCACAAAAATATGAAGAACAATGTGCGCGTGTGTGAAGGAGGGGGACCGTGATGAAAACAGGATCAAAACAGTCACATGAGAAGCTCTGCGAATTTCACTTTTTGTCCGTTTCAGACCTGTTTTCCGGTGTTTTTAAGGAAATGGACTGATAATAACAGTAGCCTAGTTTCCTTCCATTAAAATGAGACTCAATCAGCCAATAATGACATAAAATATACACCGTATGTCGCCTTGCTCCGTACAGACGTTTCATTTTCCTTATATCTGTGAGAAATGAATTGCTATAAAGGAATAAAGTACTGATCATTGCAACAAAAGCAGCTTGGAAGTGTTGAAATATATTCTAAAACTTTTTAAAGTTCCTCCAGCGGGAGTTCTTCTCTATATCAGTGTTTCTGAACTCCTGAATCGCCTCCATCTGGAGTTTTTTTCACAATATTCCTTATTTGAATTATTCATGAGCAGTATAAAGGGGCGGGGCCTGGTGGAGTTAGTTAGTCGTGTGTTGAAACTGATGGTGAGGGGCGGGATATTTCCCAAACACCAATCACAACGCACCTCTCCAGCCGACCAATCAGAGCACAGTGTGCTTTCAGAAGGCGGGGCTTCACCGAGGCAGGATGTAAACAGAGCGTTACTGACAGACTGGGAAAAGAGGTGCTGAAACAATGGAGGATATGAGGAAAATAATCAACAGCCAAAAAACACCGTCGTGACTTTGTTAAAATGAATAATATGGCCTCGATAAAACATCCACATCCTCATTTAAAGTTTTGATAGTAACTTTAGATGTTAAAATTTGCTTTAATAGTGAGACTCCACACTCTTAAAAAAAAAAATGCTGGGTCAAAAACAACCCAAGCTGGGTTGAAAATAGACAAATGTCTGTTTTATTTAACCCAACAATTGTTTAAAAATGACTTAAAATGAACCCAAAATAGGTTAGAAAGATTAAAAATCAGACACAGTTATTAGAGACAACACTAATAATCAAAAGGTGAACGTTTATTAATAAGCAACTTATTAATACATGTTCATTTATTAAACATAAGCAAGCAATACAGTATTTTTTTAAGAAATAGTTAAATAAAATTACCGCTGGGTTAAAACAACCCAATCACTGGGTTTGTCCGTTTTCAACCCAACTCGGGTTGTTTTCAGAGTGGAAAACAAAGGCCAGCATGTGCTGTGTTTAATGGTGGGCAGATTATGCAGGAATGTCAATGTTTGCTTCTCAAGTCAACGTAAACAGACCGAATCACACCTCGTGCCTCAATCGTGAGGCGCGTTCATTTCTGTGGGCCAGAAGAGGTTCAGAAGAACGGAGGGAACATGACGGCATTCTGCAGCTCTTTGTGTCTGTCGCTCTAATGACAGGAGCCTGCGACCACGAGGAGTCCGGGCTCGTCCCCGGGGGCCGTGACATCAATATCATCCTCATCATCGGCAGTATTTTCAGAGCAAGCTACGCACTTGTCTGAGCGACTCGGCTGCCTTTTTCTCTCCTGTTTGTTTACCAATCGACAGAAACCCGCGAGGGACCGTCTGCTATCGATTGAGAGCCTTTCGTCATTGTTGATGCTCCTGTTATTAGCAAGGCACACACACACACACACACACACACACACACACTCACAAACACACACTCATACACACACACACACACACGCACACAAACACACACTCATACACACACACACACACACACTCATACACACATTCACAAACACACACACACACACACACACACACACACACACACACACACTCATACACACACACACACGCACACACAAACACACACTCATACACACATTCACAAACACACACTCATACACACACACATTCACAAACAAACACTCATACACACATTCACAAACACACACTCATACACACACACACACACACACTCATAGACACAAACACACACACAAACACACACTCACACACACACACTCACACACACAAACACACACTCACACACACACTCACAAACACACACTCATACACACACACACACACACACACACACACACACTCATACACACACACACACTCACACACACACACTCATACACACACACCTACACACACACACATTCACACACTCATACACACACACTCACACAAACACACACACACACACACAAACACACACACACACACACAAACACTCATCCACACACAAACACTCACACACACTCATACACACACACAAACACAAACACACACACTCACACACACTCATACACACACACAAACACAAACACACTCACACATACACTCATACAAACACACTCATACACACACACAAACACACACACACACACACTCACACACACAAACACACACATACTCATACACACACACACACAGTGTGAGAAGCAATTAGCTGAGGGACTCGGTGTTGTGAAGCGGGTCCGATCCCTGTCAGGTGCGCACCGGGCCAAAGCAGGCCATTTGGTGCGTGAGTCACTCTCAGTCTCTCGACGCTGCAGAACAACAGACACCGGTTAATGGCATCTTGCCTTTCAAGACGTCAGCAGGACGAGGAATGATGCGGAAAAGAAAGCCTTTGCAAATCTGCTCCAAAAGTAAATCTAATATCCTCATTACGTCTGTGACTCAGAAGACGCACGGCTCCTAATGCAATCTACTCGCATACGGAGAAGAAACAGTTAACATTTCCATTACTTTAATTATGGTTTTCATATGTAATATCTCAATGCCAAAGTCTAGAAAGACAAAACCTGAGAATCGCTCCTGCCATCTACTGGTGCGTCCGGAGCAGCGGGACACGCCACTGATTCCAGCATTCAGCACGAAAACAATTGCTCATATTCCCACAGGTTAAGAGTCATATATTGTACAGCCAGAACGATACAAAGGAACGACTTTGTTATTGGACGGCATTAGCATTCACCACAAGAAATGTAATAATAAACACATCCGACAAGTTTTTCAGAAAAGAGACCAAATTTGCCCCAGAGGCAGATCTCACTGGGCTCCCTAATTGATCATATCGACTGGAGAAAAGCATTAGCCTATAAATATTTTATTCCTAGTAAGACTAAAGAAGTCCACTTTAAAATACTGCATGAGAAATATATACAGTGTGAAAAAAAATTTTAAAAAATAAGAAAATTTTCAAAAATAGACATGTTAGACAAGCAAAAATCAAAATTTTAAACAAAATACAAAGTATCAATTAAAAAGAAGAAAAACAAACATCAAATAATATTTGTGACACAACCTTTGATTGAACTTCAAAAATCAGAACTTCTTTCTAGGTCTTGTTGAACACTTCTTTTTGAAGAACTCAGGGCAGGTTTGCACCAAACTTCTTGTCTTTTCTCCCCACACTTTCCTCTGTGGGATTTCCAACAGCCTCAGTTCTCTCTCTCTCTTCTCTGTAATCTCTCTCATGTATGATGTTTAGAGACTAGCTCTGCTCTGGGTTGCATGATACTTTCCGCTCCATTGTTTCACTTTTCTCATTCTGGGGGACCATTTCTGGTATGACTTTCACTTGACTTTCGCCTTGGGTTGTTTGGGTTTGCAATGTAATTTGGGGCCAATCAGGGGATTGGCTGACCTGATGCTAATTTCTGAAGTATATGCCCTCTGCCTCCTATTTATCTGTACATCTGATCATTGATGACCCCAAACATGCCCCCCCACCATGCCATGATTTGCAGAAAAATTGAAGCCCCCTTGCCCAAACACCTTCCTGTTGCATGCTTCACTTCATTGCTTGTAACCGCTCTCGTTGACCTCTTTGCCGAAACAACTGCTGCTACTGCCCAGTCCCTCTACATTCAAATTTTGACTCATTTTCTTCTTCAGCCACCTGCCTTCTGCTGCTTTTTTTCTGCTTTGTTTGCGTCTGTGTTTTTAGTTTGGGTTTTGCTCGTTTTCCACGTCGATTGTCACTGTTTTTTTGTTTTTTGGCCGCAAGTCTTCATGAAAGCCCACTTCTTTCTGAGGACTTCTGGGACCAGTAGATGGGTGTACCAGGGTCCCCCTGTTTTTTTCTGCCAATTTTGTATGCTGCTTCTCCTGCTCGTCATCTTCCGATTGCGCGGGGAAATAAGCATGATGTGTCTTTCATTCTGCTGCACAGTTTTTCTGGCCCTTTCACACTGCGTCTACGGTCCTCCTTTTCTCAACGTGTTTCTTTTTCTTCTTTCAAAAGAGCTTTGGAAGCACAGCACATCTGGAAAACCCTCTCTTGCCCTGAAATTTTGCTGAAACCCCTTGCTGATGCTGATGCACTATAACTTACCTGTTGTTGTGGTGCTTCAGTCTTGTTGTCTTGCCATGGTTTTTTTTGTTTGAAACTTCTTCAGCAACCTTCACTGTTTAGCTTGTTTTGGCTGTTCCTCACCCAGTTTTATCTCCCTCCTACACAGCTGTTTTTGTTTTCATAATGATGTGTGTTGTTTCAAACCTACTATATGTTGATATTGATTGATTTGGTTTGGTTTAATTGTAATTGTAAATAATTATATATATACTATCCTACAAAAATCCCTGACTCTGTGTTGCAAGTGTGTTGTGAAGATGATGATTTTGTTTTGAAGTAAAGGGGTGGTCACACCAAAATTGGATTTGATTTTGATTCTTTTTTTTCTTTTCACTCACTTTTTTTTTTTTAATTGATAAATAATATCTATCTATACCAAGTTTTTTTTTGAAAAGCATTCTTACTTTTACATTTTTTTTTCACACCCCTAAAAAACTTTTTGCACAGTACTGTATATGTTATATATATATATGTTGATATTCCTAGTACTTGTTCATTTTGTGGTGTTGAAGAGGAAACATTGTTGCATTTATTCTATTCTTGTGAACTGGTTGAAAAGTTTTGGTCGAACTTATACTCCCATTTAAATAATACCCCCATTTACTTTGAAAGATATTATTTATCCAACAAATCTAAAGAATATATTTTCAATTTCTTTATTTTGTTTGCCAGATTTTTCATTCATAAACGGAAGCTCACTCTCTCACATCTTTTGATGGAGGTAGACTCGCTGCTTAAATCTTTTAGGTTAACTAGTGATGCAAAATGTGGTCGGTTTCTAATGTTATATGAACAATTCTTTTGTAATGGCTCTGATGGTCAAGTTTAATCTGCTTTCTCGTGTATTGACCCTTTTTTCTTCTCTTTTTATGTGTCCTGTTCATGTGTATATAAATGATTCTTAACATTTCCTTTAGTTATATGACTTTACATACAAATGTCGTTTATCCATTAACTCTAATGTTCTCCTGAAGGTGTTTGTATATTTGTATGATTCTTGAATAAAAAAAAACAAAACAATTGTTCATATCTTCCATATAATTCAGTCACTTAGGGAGCAAAAGTCATGTTGAAACAAGGTCATATACACCATATATTATCGCCCAGCTCTTTATATAAAGCTGGATATATAAGTAAGTCCAATTTTATTCACATTCGATTTACTTTCTGTAAATCTGATTTGTAATAATTATGTCTGGCAAAGACATTCCCATAGTTTGTTAATTTTTTTTTATTATTATTATTCGTTTATCCCTCCTTCCCTTTTCTTGGCAACCTGAGTAGAACTAAACGGATGTGTTAAATTGATGAAAAGTGACAGTAAAGACAGTTTCAATGTAACAAAGGATTTATAATGAAATGCTGTTCTTTGGTTCCGTAACAATCTTAAAAGGGACATATCATGACTTTCTCCGCGTTTCAGTGCTATAATTGGGTCACTGCTTCATCTACTAAACCAGAAAACGTGAACCTAGTGACTTTGTTTTGGCAAGCCGTTCTTTGCAAGCATGTGAAACAACTCTTATTGGGATCTTATTATAATATCACCGCCCCTTAATCTGCATGTTTCCACCCACCCGTATCATTTCGATACGCCGTGGCAAAAGTTTGAGCAAAGTTCTGTCGTTGCTGCACAGACGAGCGCTGAACGCTATTTAGAGTCTCGTTGGATGTTGACCCTGACCAGATCGATCGCTAAAAAAGGAGCGTTTCTGTCAAAGCTCCTCGTTTTGTCTGCGTGAGATTCTCCAGCTTTGTTGTTGTTGTTGAGCTGTTAAAGCTCCGCCCTCTTCTGGAGCAGCAGCTCATTTGCATTTAAAGGAACACACACAAAAACGGCGTATTTTTGCTCGAACTCAAATAGAGGCGATAATAAATGATAGTGTGATGTGATGATATAATAAAAAGGGATGTTTCTTGAGCATCAAATCATCATGATTTCTGAAGGATCATGTGACTCTGAAGACTGGAGTAATGATGCTGAAAATTCAGCTTTGATCACAAGATATAAATTATATTTGACTATATATTCACAAAGAAAACAGCTATTTTAATTTGTAAAAATATTTCACAATATTTTTGGTGAGCCGTAGAGACATAAACTTTTGAACCCAGTGTAGATGGACGTCTAACCAATTCAAAAATGTAATTTGTTGGGAAACATGTTGGTGCAAATATGTTTAAGAGTGCAAGGCTTGATCAGAGATGTCCCTCAGTTACCTCTTTAGTAACGTTATCCTGCACCAGGCTGTACAGGGGCACGACGCGGCTGACCTCCAGCAGGACCGGTGTCGGGCTGGGCGTCTCGCGGCCTGCTTGCCTGCACAGGTGACAGGCGGCCGGGCAGCTGCCCTTCTCCTGGCAGCGGATCTCCACGCCGGCCACCAGGTCATCAGACAGCAGCTGCGTCTTCAGCAGCCCCGACAGGTAGCTGATGAACGGCACCGCTTTCAGATCCCGCCGGCCGCCCTGATCCGTGACTTCTGTGGAAGTGAGAGACAGACGGTGTGACGTCACCGTACAGAGATTTGAGTCCAGTTCTGGATCAGAACTGTGATGTTATTAATAGGACTAGAGATGAAGAAGAAATGCTGGTTTCAAACAGTTTTATAATGTGCTATTTTAACGGTTCTAAAAATGTCAAATGGAGTACGTGTAACTTTCCTTACAACTTGAATATATGTGAGTCCTTTTGAAATAAGCAAAAACATAAAACGCTTATTAACCGTCATAAACATTTTAGTTTAAAATATGCAAAAGTATAAAGTGAATGTTTTCAGCTTAACATTGATTGAAAATATATTCACAATGCAATTGAAAGCATTTAGCTTAAATTACATGCATCTTTTTATGTCCTCTGTGATGATATAAAATATACAGTATGTATATATATCACACACACATATTTATATTTGCATTTCAGATATATTGTCTTTCTAAAGAAGACGAATATATATTAACATTATGTTTTTACTTATTTTCACAATAAAACGGTGAAACACACTTTATAAACTACACTAAATTCTAATTATTTAAAAACTTCAGTCATTTTTAAGTGTACTTATATAAACTTTATTTTAAAACATATTTTTGACTGTATATGCACAAAAAGATGCATTGAAAGCATATTTAAAGACAAAAAATATTTTAATATCCTGTATATATTTTTAGTTAAATTTAAGAGTAATTTTTAACTTTACTAATTCCTCCTTGGAATTCACTTTATTGCTTTCAGAGAGTGTAAAAATGTATGAATAATATACTAATAATAAATAAGACATTTTTAAATAAAGTCTGTGCATAGTCCCTGTAGACGTCATTATTAAACACATAATGTGAAAAATGCTTAACGTGGTTTAATGCATTCAGACGGTGTTTTTAAAAGAACAAACTCATACAATGTACAGACGAGCCCATGATAGGATATCGAAGCCTTTAATTATGTAATAAGCGTTTTCCTCCCACAGAAAAGCGTTAAGGATGTGTTTAACGTGGCTTAATGCATTAAGAAAGACAGTGATATTATAAGACCAAATTGGGCTACACCTGACGGAGCTGTGCTATAAAGAGAATATGAACACGCGCATGTTTTCCTTACAACGCTTTTCCATGGGAGTGTGACGAGCAGGGCGGGCGAGCCGGTGACGCGAGTGATAATGAGCGCCACCTGCGCGCTACACCGGTCTCGTGTCTCTCACGGAGGAGCTCCGGAAGACGCATTGTGTTCATATTCGGTGCTCATCGGCTTCTCTGGTCATAATATGATTTATTAATAATGTGTTCACTGAGTTTGGCCTTTTAAAAGCGCTGTCGTCATGCATTAAGCCACAATAAGGGTTTTATTATAAGGGTTTTCTATGGGAGGAAAACGCTTAAAGAGTTAGTTCAGTCATGAGTTCCTCTCCCGCATGTCCTTCGTTCATCTTCAGAACACAAATGAAGATGAGGTTTATGACTCGTTCACAATATAATCCACACTTTCAAGCTCCAGAAAGGAAGTGAAGACATGGTTAAAACAGTCGACCTGACGCAGTGGATCAAGAGACCGCAACGCTTTCTGTGCGCAAAAACAACTAATCTCTTCTCTGTCTTCTCATACGTTGTTCACGTCCAGCGCTTCCAGGTTAAACGTCCGAACGTCGGTCATTATTCGGACATAAACACAGGAGCTCCGCAACGAAAATAGGTTAGCAGAACGACACGGGAGAGACAGATTTGTTGAAGCATTGCGGTCTCTTGATCGACTCTTTTAACCATGTCTTTACTTCCTTTCTGGAGCTTGAAAGTGTGGATTCTATTGTGAACGAGTCATAAACCTCATCAAAAACATCTTCATTTGTGTCTGAAGATGAACGAAGGAGTGGTCTTCAAAAAAGCACTAGAGTGTCGGGGTGATTTTGATGTTCATTTTCAGCGTTTGTGCGCAGACTCGTGGGGAAAGATCTTAAATGAGAGCTGAGACGTCCTTAAGACGGCCAAACAGATGTGTGATTCTGAATAATAGCGTCTGTTCTCTGCTGATTTCCCTGAACATCCCCGTCCTCGCTGTGTGTCTGGAGATGGCATGAGTCATTGTGCTGGATTTTAGCATGACAGGCAAACACGTGGAGGAGGAGGAGGAGGAGGAGGAAGCATAGCGGGAGGGAAAACAGTCCGTTTTTGTTGTCTGCAACAACACAGAGATGTGCCAATCCAGAGCCGGTCAGTGTGTGTGTTCAGAACGACACGGCCGCAGGACCGGATCCGTTTCATCCGGGCGAAGAAGCGCATTTCACAGTGTTTCTCCACCAGTCATCTGGTGTTCAAACCCTCTTCACGACGTTAACTAGTCATCAGCTGCGAGCCGACACCGGGGGAAATACGGTTTGAGTTTGAAAGGACAACCGAGCTGAAAAGAGCCAGAGATGCAGAATGAACTACATATCCCATGATGCACTGCAAATGATGTCACTGAACACTGACTGCAGTGATTTATTTATTTATATCATTGTGTTGACTATAAACCTATAGCATTTATCAAACTGCTTGGTGTATTTATTTATTAATTTACGCATTCTGATAAAATCATGTTATATATTTGCCTAACAGAGCTCATGCAGGCCTGTATTGAAAGGTTTATTAGCAATTAATTTATTAATATAGAAGATATATGAGATGTATAGCAGTGGCCTGATATAATGGATGTGAAGTGGCAAAGTCATAATTATAAAACTTCATTGATTCAGTCGAATGATGTCAGTTTTGAAATGCATCATCGATTACTTGACAATCATTGATGTTTCTTTTCAATCTTTTCTTCCAATTTGAAATTAAGATTTTTTTTGCATACATTATTGATAAGATGCATATCATCTTCCACCATTAAAACACGAATAATTTAATGATAGTAATAATATAGCGTCTGAGGTAATACTCTAATATCGTGCAGGTTTATCAGAGGAATACTTTCAAACAGAGATTTGCTGCCATCTAGCGGTGATTCATTCACACTGCAGTTACATGTTATCTCTTGAAACAGTGGGGAAATGTTATTCTCCTTCTGTCAGGCATCTATTGAAAATCGAAATGAAGCATAATTATGACACATCTGAATATATTTCTGTATTTACACATTAAGTCTGCAACAACATTATGTCGTGTGTTCATATATAACATAATAATATTCGTTTATTATTATATAAACTCTCAATCCAGCTTATCTTTCTTTTTATTAGCTCTGAATATTTTAGCCACTTTTCTGAATTTTTTTTTTTTTTTTTACATTTTTTGCAACACTTAGCTCTTGATATTCTTAGTGATATAATTATTATTATTGCATCTGGGTTCCACCCATGTGTTCGAGCTCTTTAAGCTTGTGCCACTGAAATATCTTTGCGCATCACGCATGACAACAGCAGCCACTCATCTGATTGGTTCCTGCGCACATCAATGAACAGACGCGCAACGCGGCAGCCAACGAAATCTCGCCGGGGGGCGGGACTTGCGCAAAGAATCGAGCTCCCCTATGACGTCACCTCCGCAGTGTCGCGCGCACCCGCTGACATGAGAGACACGCGCGTCGTCACATCGAGCGAAAGCGACTGTCGAACTGAAGGTAGGAAATCACGGAACAATCAACGATTAAACGCGCATGCATGTTTTTAGCATGCGTTTATGACCGCGCTTTCCGTTTGGTTGGCATGCACGCGGGAGGCAGGAATGACGACACTCAGATCGCAGTGTTTTGAAGCTTCAGGCCTGTAAATCAGCTGATTTGACAATAGAACTACTTCTAAATAATGCATGCATTAAACATGACTATAGCTAGACATCTGTCTACCCAAATAAACACAAGACGGGCTTTTGCTGCTGCTGTGTTTTTTTGTTTTTTTTTAATGGAAATTGCATTAATTAATATATGCTCTAGCATTTGAAAATCGGTCGTATTTTTATGTGAAAGAATATAAGATTATGAGGGAGAACAGCCAGTAAATACAGAAACAGCATTAATGCATGTTATCAGACTCCTTCTCTAATGACGTGACATTTTCTCATGGTTTCCTTGAAGGAAGCATCACAACCATTGCTCTGGATATATATATATATATATATATATATATATATATATATATATATATATATATATATAATTACGTAAATGTTGTATAAGGCTAATTGATATACCATCCTTTTTTGATGCGCAGCTTGTCAGTGAAGCACGGCTCTGTGATCAGTAGTAAGTTCTGCTCTGTCGCTTATAATGTGCATTTGAAAATGCAACGTGTCAAACATTTTTCCAAAGACGAGAAGCATGTATGAACCTCTGGTTCAACAAAAGACAAGATTTAATAACGTTTTTTTTACTCCAAACTCGCTTCGTGATGTCAGTCGAGTGTTTGCAGTAACATCCTCCTGAGATGATGTGGCTTCTTAGACGCAATATTATTTCACAGCTTTTATCACTGTATGGAATACAGTGTATCGATTAGCATTGCATTCTAAATATATTTTATTATCATGAATATACCCGAGAAGGCTTGATGAACTGTATATTGCCGTAGTCGTGCGTTTATTGGTTTCGATCTTCCGTTTATTCGGCGACAGAGATTTCCTGGAATTCCGAACGTTATCTTTTCTATCTGGGACATATTTGGAGTTTCTGCACTGACGAGCTGCGCATTAAAAAAAAAAAATGCAGCCAATTGCCGAATCAAGTGCGGTTTAATTTTCTTCACTTTCACCCGTTTAAATCTGCATCTCATTATGCATCAGGTGAAATGCTCTTAACGAATTACAAGGTGAAAATAATAATATATGAGGAATATTATTATTAATATATTAGAATATTATCAGCCCCTGGCATGTTCTGTTCTGAGAATGTGTAAAAATACAGAGTTGGCACATAAATATAATCACAGCCTTATAAAAAGATGAATAACCGCACGTTTCAACCAATAATTAAAGGGTTAATTCATTCAAAAATGCAAGTTATGTCATTAATTACTCACCCTGATGTCATTCCCCCCCTGTAAGACCTTCGTTCAACTAGAATTAAGATACTTTTGATGAAATCCGAGTGCTCTGAAAGTCCATAGACAGAAATTTAACCAACACTTTGAAGGTCCAGAAAGCAACTAAAGACTTCGGTAAAACAGTCGACGTGACTGCGGTGGTTCAACCATGTTATGACGGAATATACTTTTGCGCAAAAACAACCACTTTACTCAACAATTTCCCCTCTTCTGTGTCATTCTCATACGCTGTTTAAGTTCAGCGCGTCGTGCAGATCACGTGATCAGCGTCGGCCAATACTGAGTCGGCATTCTTACGTAGAACCTGGAATCGCCGAACATAAACAATGTAAGAGAATGACACTGAAGAAATGATATTGTTGAATAAAGTCGTCATTTTTCTTTTGTTTTTGCACATAAAAGTATTCTCGTCGCTACCAGTACCTTTCTGGACCTTGGTAAAAAAAGAGCTTTTGGATTTCATCAAAAATATCTTAATTGTGCTCCGAGGATGAGTGAAGGTCTCACAGGTGTGGAACGACATGCGGGTGAGTAATTCACGACCCTTTCAAGTCAAAGTACAATTCTTCTTTCTGCAACTTTTTATTTTAACCAAACCCAATGCGCATCAAACACGTCGACTTTTTTCCTCCCCTGTAGACACGCAGTAGACATCATGGCCACTCCGACGTCCCTAGACCCAGATTTGGTCCGGGAGGTGCTGGAATGCCCCATTTGCCTGGAGACCTACAACCAGGACCAGCTTCGACCCAAGCTGCTGCAGTGTGGCCACTCTGTGTGTCGCCAGTGCCTTGAGAAACTCCTCGCCAGCACGATAAATGGCGTGCGCTGCCCCTTCTGCAGCAAGGTGTCTCGAATGAGTAGTATTTCCCAGCTGGCTGACAATCTCACCGTGCTGAAGATCATTGACTGCGCGAGTTCGTGCGTCTCCACCATGGGCCTCATGTGCAAGTCTTGTAAAAACCGCCTGCCCCGCCAGTACTGCCGCGACTGCGGCATCGTGCTGTGCGACATCTGTAAAACCGAGGGGCACCAGCGGCAGGGCCACGCCGTACAGGCCATTCGCCTAGCTGCCGAACAGTGCCGCAAAGACATCAGCGGGAAGCTCTCAAACTTGCGGGACGCGATGGGCAACATTCAGAAGAAGAAGGCAGCTATCGACAACGTGACAAAATCGCTCCGACTGAAGTACAAGGCCGTGCAGCAGGAGTACGCCAAGGCTGAGCTGCGGCTCCAAGAGGAGCTGGGCCGCTCCCGCCGTGCCTTTGCCACCTCCCTGGCCGAAATCGAGAAGCTCAATGCCCAGATTCTAGAGGAGCAGACGTACCTGCTGAACATCGCTGAAGTGCAGGTGGTGTCGAGATGCGACTACCTCACCATGAGGATGAAGCAGACTGATACCGCTCTACTAGAGGATGGGAGTAACAATGACGAAGAGGAGCTGGACTTGAAAACCAATCTGCCTATCATTCTGAAACTACAAGAGCCCGAACTGGTTAAAGTGGAGCGCGCGGCGCCCTTAGACGTGGGGCAACTGACCACGAAACCCTGCACGGTCGACGCCGAAGAGGAAGATGGACTCGATTTCGCCGCCGCCGCCCTTTGGACATTTATCGTGACATCGACATGGTGACGGCAGTTGAGGAGGCTGTTTGCGCTTCTCCCGGCAGCTTCAAGTCCAAGTCTGTCGATGGAGGAGGACCGACTCCCGGAGCTTCCGGTGGGCAGCTCTGTCAGTTCGTGAAAAAGATGGGATGCAAAGGCAACCTGCCAGGCATGTTCAACTTGCCGGTCAGCATTTGCGTCACACAGCAGGGCGAGGTTCTCGTGGCCGATCGCGGGAACTACCGCATCCAGATATTCAACCGCAAGGGCTTCCAAAGGGAGATACGCCGCAACCCGAGCAGCATCGACAACTTCGTCCTGAGCTTCCTCGGTGCCGACCTGCCCAACCTCATCCCTCTCTCCATCGCGATCACCGCTCAGGGCCTCATCGGCGTCACGGATAACTACGACAACTCCGTGAAGGTTTACACGACGGACGGCCACTGCGTCGCCTGCCACAAGAACCAGCTCATCAAGCCGTGGGGAATCGCGGCCATGCCTTCGGGGCAGTTTGTCGTGTCGGATGTCGAGGGGGGGAAGCTCTGGTGCCTGGCTGTGGATCGTAACGTAGGGGTAGTGAACTACAACCGATTGTGCTCGGCCGTCAGGCCCAAATTCGTAACTTGCGACTCCTCAGGGACAGTCTACTTCACGCAGGGCTTGGGTCTGAACATCGAGAACAGACACAACGAGCACCACCTCGAAGGGGGCTTTTCCATCGGCTCGGTGGGAATGGACGGGCAGCTGGGAAAGCAACTCAGTCACTTCTTCTCCGAGAACGAGGACTTCCGATGCATCACTGGCATGTGTGTGGACTCTAACGGGGACTTGATCGTGACAGACAGTGGCCGTAAGGAGATACTGCAGTTCCCCAAAGAAGGTGGCTTCAACGTTCTCATTCAAGAGGGCCTTACGTGCCCTGTAGGAGTAGCTGTTACCCAAAAGGGACAACTGCTCGTCTTAGATTGCTGGGACCACTGTGTGAAGGTTTACACGTACTTGCAAAGGAGACGTTCCTCTACGTGTTAAGACCGCTGTGTCCACGAGACTAGTCACTTTAATTCGAGTTCTGACCCGTGACTTGATGCGGCTGGGATCGTGCGGCTGCGCCTCAGCCATTCCCCACTGCCACGGAGCACCCGGAGGATGACTTATGGGTATTATTATGGATGCTTTGGGCAAATGGATTTTGAAATATAGCACAACTGATGGCAATAACTGAAGAAGTTGTTCTTTACGCGTGCATTTCGGCTCTCATCTGTTTGTTTTTGGTTTCGGTTTTTCTTGTGCTGCTGTACAGGCATTAAGATGGTGTTTTGAGTCACTTTTTATAAATGATATTAAAGGAACATTCCGAGGTAGGCTCGATCAACAGCATTTGTGGCATAATGTCGACAATCGTAGAAGCAGACTCTTGAAAAATAAAGGTTGTGGTGAGACAGTTACTATAAAGAGTCATTTTTGGAGGATTTAAAAGCAGAAATATGACACTCATTTTATCTTACAATTTGTGAAGTTGTTCAGTGTGTTTATTTTATGGCCCATTTAAACATTGTGTTATGGCAACAAAGTTAGGTATAACTTTATTTTCTTTAACACAGAAAAGGGTAGTAGACTTTTCCAGCAATGCAATCTTGTTAACTCTAATTTTACATGTTGTTGCAATACTTTTGAGACTGAGTTTTAACATTTATGGCACATCCACCATATATATATTTATATGTATATATATTTATATATATATTTTAATATTTCTATATATGTATATGTATATATTTATTTTTTATATATATATATATATATATATATATGAGGTAATCATCATTATGCCACAAATGCTACGGCTGGTCCTAACTGCAGCAGAATATTACTTTAATGGGAAGGTGCTTCATTTGCTGTGGAAGACGTGACTCAGAACACTGTTACTGTTTGTGTGTGATTGTTGTAATGAGTTCCCATATCGCCGTCTCTATTAAAGTGCCCCTCATAACTGAAGCCTGTGTCAGTAAAATGACTTTCTGATTTCTGTGACAGTTCGAACCTTCTACATATTAAAAAACACCTCAACTAAAGAACAGTAAGTTTGAAAAGTGTTAAAGATGAAGTGATCTCCATGTCTGTTATTGTTTTTCATTGACTGTGAATCGGTGTGTGCAGTGTGATCCAGTTTGTACAAGCGTTGCCAGGAACCAAAGGCCTGTGAGATCCAGGAGATATTGACTGCAATAGTTCAACTGAAGCAGGGAAATGACGACAGACTATATGACACCATATATGAACTTATATTTTGTATTAAAGTGTCCTTGTATCTAAGAAGTGGATCTTAAAACTGAAAAGCTTTAGACAGCGCTGAGCTCGGTGTCTTAAAATATCGGTTATGATACTAAAAACATGTGGTTTTCACACGGATATGTAAGTGCTGTAGCAGATTAAGGCTGTATGAAACAATCACAATTAGATTAGCAAACCCACAATTCATAACAGTGATTCTGTTTTGCAGAGGATGATGTTGTAGACATTAATGCTATCGTTTTAAGTTAAAGTCGTGACATATCCAGTTAAATGGCACGGGCAGGTTGCGGTTTCTTACTGCCAAACAACGGCAGTAAGTTGAGCCGGACCACACTTTGGCCATGCATTTGCATCTGCGCATTTGCATGAAATCTTTCTGGCCTTATCAATTGAACAGTTGAAGTTTTGCGTTTTTATAACCATGCATTACCAACAGACACAGACAGCCTGGATTGGCCTCATAATAAATGTCCTCTCCCTTATCAGATCCAGAGATACGAGTAAGATTAGTTCACCCGAAAATGAAAACTTTGTCATTAATTGCTCACCCGCATGTCGTAACAAACCCGTACGTCTTCTGTTCGTCCTCTGAACACAAAAGGAGATATTTTTTAATGAAATGTGAGATCTTTCTGTCCCTCCATTGACAACTACCACTTTCAAGCCCCAGAAAGGCAGTAAAGGCATCATTAAAGTAATCCACGAGATTCCAGTGGTTTAAACTCAACTTTATTGCACAAACAAAGCACTCATTAAATTGAGTTCAAACCACTGGAGTCACTTGGATTACTTTAATGATGTCTTTACTGCCTTTCTGGGGCTTGAAAGTGGTGGTTGCGTAGACTGTCGATGCAGAAACGGAGCGCTCCGATTCCTCAAAAATATGTGTTCAGACGAGAACGAAAGTCTTGGGGGTTTGGAATGACATGAGGGTGAGTAATTAAAGACAGAATTTTGATTTTTGGGTGAACTAACCCTTTAAGAAATAGAACATGAATTTCCTGGCCGTGGTAGAAGTAGAACAGGTTTTTAAAGACCGCTTTAATTCAGGTCTTCATGCGACGGTGCTGCAGGCACAATTAAATTCATCTAGCTGAGCTCTAAGCCTAAACTAATGACAACAATTCACAATTGTTGTTGAAATGCCGAGAGTAAAACACAGTGAACGTGGAAATGATGTATTCAGCTGTTTCTGCCAGTTCGTTCTTGTGTCGGCTGCTTTCCTCGCTCTTATAAAATCTACAATATCGTGTTGACGTGTTAGGAATTGTGCTCATCCTTTTAATGGCTCTCACTCAATATAATATGTCATATATGTGGTAAAATGCTAATTTTCAATAGTATTTATTGACATTTCCTTGCTCTATTCATTGACCGATTGATTTATTTTTTAAATCCGTTTCAAGTATCAATACGTGGAGCTTTAACAGCAAACAGGAGTTTGCGATCTTTAACTATTAACACATTTGCACAATTAAAGAGGAATTATCACTATTATAAGATCTGAGATGTATAAAGCAATATATGAAGAATGGGGCACAGGGATTTTGTTACTTATTTTTACTTTTAGTAAACACACAAAGCTAGATCCACAATGCAAGATATATATGTGTACACGCACCACAAAAAAACATTGTTTTTTTGTTTTAAAAAAAAATTATTTTATTGTTTCTTGTGCAACAAATCATGACCAAGTAACATACGACAGGTATAGTCGTATGTAAATCCCCTGCAAATTTGCCCTTTTCTGGGTATTTATCATTAACCATCATGGTTTAGGTCATATCAAATATTGTAAGACCTGAGCGAGTATTTTCTCCCACTGCTTTCATAATTCATCTAAACATAATCATGTTCAAGCATTGATGTTAGCGTCAGTGAAATGAGTCCCAAATTCGTGTTTGTAATGTTCATGACCAATTGTGTGCAATAAAATCAACATCTGAGATTGTCTGTATTTATTTTTTGACTTCCAGATCTTTGCCTCAATGTTACTGAAAAATAAGCCATTACCAGATCAACTGTTGGACAATTTTAATCATGTTTAAAAGCAAATGAATGCATTTTAAATGATCCTGAGGAATACAGCGTGGGGAAAACAGATCTATATTTCTGAAGTTAGTCATAATGTTCCGTCACGCATCCACAATTACACCATCTGAAGATCTGTTCATCGCGGTGTGTAAGGAAGAGAAGAAACTGCTCACAAACTGTATCAGCTTTTATGTGTTTCGTCAAAGCACTAGGTTTGAAAATCTCTTGCATAGATTTAAGACGCTGACGCACTCAAAGACTCACAACTGATCATAGAGTAAGTGTTTAAAAAATGCGTCCAAAATCAAAATCTTTACTACTATATACTATGTGAAAAACATTACACTAACATAGTAAGGCTGGACTATGGAAGCCCGTTCCCGCCACTGTTGAGAAAAAAAAAAAAAAAAATCCGTAAGTCATAATAATGAGAAACTTTCTCATAATAATGACTTAACATCTTTAACTTAATAAAAAAATAAAAAAGGTATTTTTTATTAAGTTAAAGATACTAAGTCATTATTATGAGATGTTAAGTCATTATTATGAGATGTTAAGTCATTATTATGAGATACTAAGTCATTATTATGAGATGTTAAGTCATTATTATGAGATGTTAAGTCATTATTATGAGATACTAAGTCATTATTATGAGATGTTAAGTCATTATTATGAGATGTTAAGTCATTATTATGAGATACTAAGTCATTATTATGAGATGTTAAGTCATTATTATGAGATACTAAGTCATTATTATGAGATATTAAGTCATTATTATGAGATACTAAGTCATTATTATGAGATGTTAAGTCATTATTATGAGATACTAAGTCATTATTATGAGATACTAAGTCATTATTATGAGATACTAAGTCATTATTATGAGATGTTAAGTCATTATTATGAGATGCTAAGTCATTATTATGAGATGTTAAGTCATTATTATGAGATACTAAGTCATTATTATGACATACTAAGTCATTATTATGAGATGTTAAGTCATTATTATGAGATGTTAAGTCATTATTATGAGATACTAAGTCATTATTATGAGATGTTAAGTCATTATTATGAGATGTTAAGTCATTATTATGAGATGTTAAGTCATTATTATGAGATACTAAGTCATTATTATGAGATACTAAGTCATTATTATGAGATACTAAGTCATTATTATGAGATGTTAAGTCATTATTATGAGATGCTAAGTCATTATTATGAGATGTTAAGTCATTATTATGAGATACTAAGTCATTATTATGACATACTAAGTCATTATTATGAGATGTTAAGTCATTATTATGAGATGTTAAGTCATTATTATGAGATTCTAAATCATTATTATGAGATACTAAGTCATTATTATGAGATGTTAAGTCATTATTATGAGATACTAAGTCATTATTATGAGATACTAAGTCATAATGAGATGTTAAGTCATTATTATGAGATGTTAAGTCATTATTATGAGATATTAAGTCATTATTATGAGATACTAAGTCATAATGAGATGTTAAGTCATTATTATGAGATGTTAAGTCATTATTATGAGATGTTAAGTCATTATTATGAGATGTTAAGTCATTATTATGAGATACTAAGTCATTATTATGAGATGTTAAGTCATTATTATGAGATGTTAAGTCATTATTATGAGATACTAAGTCATTATTATGACATGTTAAGTCATTATTATGAGATGTTAAGTCATTATTATGAGATGTTAAGTCATTATTATGAGATGTTAAGTCATTATTATGAGATACTAAGTCATTATTATGACATGTTAAGTCATTATTATGAGATGTTAAGTCATTATTATGAGATGTTAAGTCATTATTATGAGATACTAAGTCATTATTATGAGATGTTAAGTCATTATTATGAGATACTAAGTCATTATTATGAGATGTTAAGTCATTATTATGAGATACTAAGTCATTATTATGAGATATTAAGTCATTATTATGAGATACTAAGTCATTATTATGAGATACTAAGTCATTATTATGAGATGTTAAGTCATTATTATGAGATGTTAAGTCATTATTATGAGATGTTAAGTCATTATTATGAGATACTAAGTCATTATTATGACATGTTAAGTCATTATTATGAGATACTAAGTCATTATTATGAGATACTAAGTCATTATTATGAGATACTAAGTCATTATTATGAGATACTAAGTCATTATTATGAGATACTAAGTCATTATTATGAGATACTAAGTCATTATTATGAGATACTAAGTCATTATTATGAGATACTAAGTCATTATTATGAGATATTAAGTCATTATTATGAGATACTAAGTCATTATTATGAGATACTAAGTCATTATTATGAGATGTTAAGTCATTATTATGAGATACTAAGTCATTATTATGACATGTTAAGTCATTATTATGAGATACTAAGTCATTATTATGAGATACTAAGTCATTATTATGAGATACTAAGTCATTATTATGAGATGTTAAGTCATTATTATGAGATGTTAAGTCATTATTATGAGATGTTAAGTCATTATTATGAGATACTAAGTCATTATTATGAGATGTTAAGTCATTATTATGAGATGTTAAGTCATTATTATGAGATACTAAGTCATTATTATGACATACTAAGTCATTATAATGACATGTTAAGTCATTATTATGAGATACTAAGTCATTATTATGACATACTAAGTCATTATTATGAGAAAGTTTCTCATTTTAATGACTTACGGATTTTTTTTTTTTCTCAACAGTAGCAGGAACGGGCTTCCATATCAGACAGTATTCAAAAAACAGGCGAAAAATCCCCAGATGATCTTTTTCTGGTGAGATTCTGAAGTGCTCATTCGATGGACACTTTACCATCCCATGAGGCCACAGAAGAGCATTTCATTCACACTATATAGAACATGCTTAATGGTTGCGAATTGAGTTCAAATTCAACCGTAGTGCCTGTTCACACAGTATGTGATTTCGAACGAACCAAATTGAAATTGCGAATTGAAAATATATGCTCAATGGAAACAAAAAACTCCCATATATCACAAAAAAAGTTTTTATGCTCACATGAGGTGGTTTTTCAGGCAATTCGAAAAAGGAAAATTTTGCAAAATGGAAAGAGTTTTTTCTCAGTTACAGGTCACCTGCCGTGTGTAAAAGCCCATCTTTCTTTAAAGGAAGCAGATAGGAGGGAGAAACACCCAGAAACACCTCACATGTGGCCGCTTCCCGAGTATAAGGGGCATTCCTTGTCATAAATGCTCGGATAACATGCTTCGATTAAAAATAACGGCTACTGCAGTGGCCGTGAAGCCATGATTTTTGGTATGACTTATCGCGAGAGGAAAAAAAGACGTTTTAGTCGCATAGCATCAGTTACTTTCGCAATAGTTTTTTATCGATATTTAGAAAATATTGCGAAAGTTTCGGGCAAATCTGTAACGGAAACGCGCCATTTGACTGTTGATTGCGACCCACGTGTGTGTTAGGAAAATAAAATGCGCATATTTTTCCATATTTCAAAGATGTTTGTAAAGGGGTGTATTTATAACAGAACAGGTGTGTGTTCAATGTCCGCTGTACTTAGGCTGGCAATGTGCTCACGCAGACCGAAGCACAACCAAAACAACGTTCTGTGCAGAAAGCATGCAAAGTTGGAGCTTTGGCAAGAACCAGTGAGGTTCATTCTTGTGGGTTCAGTTGAGCTTCAGTTTATGTTCACTGATCAATGTTTATATGTGAATAAAAGCCTCAGCTAAATCTGTTCATCACATTAAGGTGTTTTAGTTCTCTGTGGAGGGGCAGAAAACTCTCAGATTTCATCAAAACGGTCCTAAATGATATTAGATGACCATATGAGAATTTTCACTTTCATCCTTTAACAGATTGTTTGTCTTTTTGAGTTATCCATTGTAATAGTTATTATATGAACTTACCATTGTGAATCGGGGTAAAGACCGTGATTTTTATGTATTTGCTTATTATTTTTAAGCAAACAGTCTTCAGTACTGCTGCTTTAAATACCCAACAGGGTTGGCCAGCCGTGGTGTATTGCCTCTGCAGACGCCGTATTGACCTGTGTGCTGTCTGGGTTTGGTCTCAGAGGTGGGTATTGACCCGGAGGTCGTACAGGCTGTATAAACTTGTTCATATTGTATGAGTGAACTCAGATTTGCACATACACTAGAGTAAAATCTGACGGTCAATACAGAGCAGGGGCCAGTTGCACCCGCTGTCCGTAAGTCCTAGTTTTGATGTAAAGAGGCACTTAGGGCGCGTTCACACTTGTCATGTGTGGTTCGATTAAAATGAACCCTGGTGCGGACCGGGACCGCTAAAAAGACGGGTCTCGGTCCGCTTCCAAACGAACTCTGGTGCGGTTCGATTGATATATGAACGCCACACGGACCAAAGACACGTAAACCAACCAAAAACAGGACGTGATGTCACGAGATGCAACGCTACGAGTCGCTGATTTGAAAAATCGGTGAATCCAAAATGAGTCGAGGGCAAACGTGGAGCGACGAGGAGGTGAAGTTTCTGTTTCTGTGAACGACGGAGGAAATCCTGCTGCTGTTCTGAACGTTTTGAACATTTGATGAGCTCTTCGTGATTCTCAGCTGGTCAAAATAAAGCATGATGGCGTTTAATCCAGAACACAGCGTTGATTTGAATGTTCGGTCGCCAAATATACGTCATAAAAGCGACCGATCGGGTCGTGACCGTATCCCTGAGCCTTCGGTTCGGTCACTTAAAGTTTGCTGTTAAAAATGCCGGTGTGAAAGCGAAGCGGACCAGGACTACATGTGACTATACGAACCAAACCAACCGAACTACAAGTGTCAACTTGTGGACTTTACGTACCAGTATGAACTTATGAATGGATGGTGCAATGGATGAGCAGAAATGCACACGCCCTACGAAATTAAATAGTTGATATCTTTGGTTTTCTTTGTGAGGATGCCCATCTTTCCCTTTTCTTTGACCCCTCGCCTCTGTCTTACCTTTCTGGTACTGGAGCCAGAGCTGTTGCTGGGACTTCTTGCTGGGGAAGTAGATGTTGCAGGTGAGTTCAGAACCAAACAGCGCCTCAGAGATGTAATGGCTGCCGTACTGCTGAATGAACGCGAGCAGCTCGTCCCGTGTGCTGTCCGCCGTCAGCGACTTCAGCACCTTTGAGAAATCTGACCAAAGCACCACCACACATACAGAAACAACGAATGGCCAAAGTTGAGAAAATCTTTCACTGATGATGGTCAAATATTGCTTGCCGGACACCAGACCTTTACCAGTGTAACGTCTGCCGACAAAAGTACAAGACTAGACTAAAAGAGTCATGCGTCAATGTGTAAAGGTTAATATTTAGTTTTGATTTCTATAACGGCAAAAGGATAAAAAACATAATTCACCCAAAAACGAATATCAGGTCATCGTTTACTTCCCTCTCATGTCGTTCCAAACATGTATGACTTGTGGATCTATTTGGAGATATTTTGAAAAATGTCCCGTTTTGTTCATTGACTTTAAAAAATATAGTGCCTGACGGGTTTGTACTTCGGACAAGTTCTCCTTTCCTAGAGCATATTTGACTTTTGTTCAAGTGAATTGAAGAAAAACAATAAGACTTTTCATTCACCCATATTTTTTATTATTGGACTTTATGAAAAGTAAATGACATTTATGTTTATATCAGCCTCGTGTAGTTTGACTATGTCTGTCATTGTCTTATTACAAATATAACCCTTGCATAATGTTCTGTACTGTATACAAATGCGGGTCATGAAATGGAAAAGCAAAATGTACACATAAGAGTTTGCAATAAAAACAAACACACTGTACTTTTCATTCCTCAAAGCAAACTACACGGTTTAAAAAAATATGAATATTTGTTCTCTATCCTTTTTAAAGGCAGGATTTTAAATGGCACCAGTCGTTATATCACTCTTTTCCTCGTTACGCCTCTTAACATGCAACTCGTGTCTGTGCATCAATCACAAGAGTAAAACCAGCGCCGTTATTCCGTCTCAGGATGTGGATAAAATACACCTCTAAAAACGGGACGCTCTTCTAAAACAAACTATTAGAAATGCATGACTGCGGTTTATCTTTACTGACGTGCCTGAGCGACTAAACGAGAATGTTTTCATGTGTTCGTCTCATTTCACAATGGACTCTTTATTTAAATATTCTCAACACGCTGCCAGTTTTTCCAAATATCTCGTGTTGAAAGCGACGGCAGAGCCAAGAATATTTTCCTCGGAGGCCACGCCAGTTAGAACATGTATTTATAATCTTTAAGCGTGTCTGTAATAAAAGTCAAGCCAGCGTTTAAGAGACTAAGTGTATCATTGCTAGAATGCAATGTGTTCTTGAGTTGAAGACTTGCCAATACATGCCAATATAGTTTGTTATGGTTGTTTAAATGAGGGTGAAAAAATATATATATTTTTTTAGGATGCAAAAAACCTTGCTAACTTCATAAGCTAACCTCCGGAAACATAATGCAAAGATTTTTTTGAACCTGAATTTTTTACCATATGACAGTTTTCCTCCTGTGTAAAATATGTGTAACAAAACGCGTGAACGTTTCTCAAAACATCTCCGAGTGAGAAAATTCCTATGCATTTGGAATGGCATGAGGGGAGGTACAGGTTTTTCAGTTTTGTGCGAATTAACACTTTGATGTTTGATTGTAAGTATAAGTGCGTCTGTTTCTCGTGTTACCTGTGGACAAGGTGATGGCACTGAGCTTCACTCTATACAGGTTACTCCGCACTCTCCACTGTTGCATCATGGGATATCCCGTGGCTTCACTGAACTGGGCATCTCCTGTAATGCAAATATATATGATGATGATTAATGTCCCACTTCTTCCAACTTAAACACTCACATTGCAGACATTATTTTCTTTTAGAGCCGACAATTCCCAGTTTAGATTCCAATATGGTAAACAACTGTGATATCAAACATATTTTGCAAAAAATTCTACTGCAGCTGGATACCATGAAAAAAAAAAAACAGCCTTGAGAACAACTAATAATCTAGAGTGACTAATATAAATCGCACACATTATAAAGACAAGTATACAGTCAGTAATACAATAAGAGCAAATTAGCAATAGCACAAATAAATACAAATGAAATTGAAATCAAATGTAAAAATAACTGCTGCTCCCGCCCCTTTTCCAGAAGAGGGCGGAGCTTTAACAACAACAAAGCTGGAGAATCTCACGCAGACAAAATGAGGAAAGTGTTCAAACGGATGGAGAGACTCAGGAAGACGTTTCTGAACGGTTCGTGGATAAATTGATGGAGTTGCTGTGGAGTTGATCAACTCGTCACTAGCATGTGTCGTCACGTTCGTCTCTTTTCCTCGAATCGACCCTCGTTTGTGGCGTAAAATGACGGCATCAACAACACTCGACGACAGCAACTCTTCCTCTTCTCTAAAGCAGCTCAACATGGCCCCGCCCCCTTTGTTGAGTGTTCTCGGGGGCGGGGTTTATGTAAATTTTAAGGTTACTGACTCGTTGTAATCCTTAAACAGAAAATTCTTTAAACGAAGATATCTCCCTTACCATCGAACTTTGAGCGTCGTAACTTTGCAGATGTTGTTTCTGCTCAAACTGCAACATTACACACTAACTAAGTGAAATCATAACCACCCCTTTAACAGTGACGACACAGACGGCAGCAGGTTTATTAGGCTGCTGTCACTTTAAGAGCTGATGCACGGATCCAATGAACTATTACACATGCGTTTTCTTCCTCAACTATGAATTCACAACTGACTGTGTTTGCGAGGATACTTTGACATAATTGTGTGTGTATTTGTCAATTCAAGCGCAAAAAGACGCAAAAGAGAACTGAATTCAGTATTTGTGCACAGAAAAGAGCGTGCGAGTGCCGGATTAAGTTCTCTTTTGTGTCTTCTTGCACTTGAATGGTTTAAAGGTCGGTTAAGGGAAATATAACGAATATCCGATTCCTGACCTTAAGAATCCCATTCCAGAATTGGTTCTCGATTCACAACCCTAGTTGGTAAATAGATGATGGGTGTGTGGGTAGGTAGTCCTGCCCTTTTTCAAAAACACTTTCAAGTTGACTGTCATTCTGCTTGTCCTATTTGTATGGTGTGAGATGACAGCAGCACCCTCAAAATATCGCATCAGCCATATTGCTGACAGACACAATAATGGTTTAGAATGGTTTTTGAACTGCTGCAGCTGTAATCAGCGTTAACAACTCTCCACTCTCAGTCTTCGAAAAAGACAAGCTGTTATTAAATTAGCCACTTGTCATTGGAGCCCACATTTATGTGGAGTCCACATTAGAAAGAGCTGGAGTGAAAACAAATAAATGAAAAGACAGCTCTGAATTGGAGTCGTGATCAAAAGTGATATGAGGGGGAAATGAAAGGTTTCTGCGCTGCTGGTTTTTCTCTCTCACGGTCATTGAGACAGAGAGCAGCCGTCCACTGAGCTGATGCTACGATTACTGTCAGTTCCTCACGCCATGTTCCATTTTAAAGGGGATTTATCATGAAAAACAGGAATTTTCCTTTTTTTATGAACAAAAAATGTTCCTAGTGAGGGAAAAGAGCATGAGAGAAGGACAAAAATAAACCTCACCCATGCCTCTCCCGCCACTGTCACATCCATGTTTTTAACGTGAAAATTACGGAACATTGCAGTTTTTATTATAATTAATCTGTGCACATCATTATTGTTTTAAATGAACTCAGAATATCTTCCTGTAACACAGTTTGTCAACGTAACTTTAATTATCAAATAATTAAACAAACAAAAGTAAAAAGGCGGCAGTTCCTCCACACAAACAAAATAAAAACACAACATAAAGACCAGGCCTGGTCCTCTCTCGTCGCTCCTCCGTGAGAGACACGAGACCGGTGTAGCGCGCAGGTGACGCTCATTATCACTCGTGTCACCGGCCACGCGCCGTTCCCTCACGGCTCTCGCCCGCCCTGCTCATCGCACTTCCCCTCCTCTCTTCTCTGATGATGAGGGCGGGGCGACCTGTCACTCACATGAGATCAAGCCCCGCCTACATCTGTTCTTGTTCGAAAAGCGTTTTACTCGGATATATGACACAACTTTTTGTTTAAATTTTTTACCCACTCTGTGCAAGCCAGAGTTGTAAAAATGACAGCAATCCAGAAGCCATGACTCAAACTATCTGTTTTAGAACTGTATAATTAATCACATACAGCCTTGTTTGTTTTCACCATCCATCTTAGTAAAAACTAGAAATGCCAACGCTACATGAATTAATAGGCCTAATTCAATCACAATGACTGTTAATAATTGGATCTCACCTGTTGTTTATAAAACTAACTAGCTTCTGACTTTATAAGTGGACCTCAGGGAGAAGACCGTGACAGTGCAAATATGATTCCTTTAAAGCACTAATCCCTCAGAGGACAAGATAAATGAGTTGACGATCCACATGTGCATATGTAAGATTCACCTGAAAGCAGTTGCAGGTTGGGAAGAGGCTCCGACAGAATTCCTCGACACTGCTCCTCCACCGGCAGAGGAATCACCATCAACCCGTCGGCCAGCTGCGGAAAATCCTTGATGAAGTTATTATCCCTGAAATACAAACATAAGTAGGCGTAAAACATCTGGCAGATATTGCACAGGTGTGTTGCTGGTGAGTTAGTATGTCATGATAGTTCTTAAAACATTTTGCATGGAATACATTGAATTTAAATAAGCAAAGGCCATAATTAAGACACAACTGTGAAATGTGATTTACTACTAGCTATGCAGTGAGGCGTGACTCAATCCACTTTTGCTAGTTTAATGACGAAAACATTGGTCCAAAAGGGTTGTGTTCCACTCCAAATGTTTATTCCCTCCATCTCGTGCGTCATTGCTTATGACCGCCCACTACTGGCGTAAGTCGTGCATAAGGTTTAAATGGAACGCTGAGCCCTTTATCACGTTATGGCTGATTTATTATTTAAACCCCTTTCTGAATTTGTTTAATGCACCATTCTACATGGATACAAGTTGATCCGATGAGCTGTTGGAGAAAAATAAAACGACACAAATGAAAGCAATCAATCGTATACATTTTGACTGTGAATATAAGGTAGCTAGAAGTATTTTGCGATGAAATCTCGACATAATGTGTGTAATGATTCGTCACTCGAAGTAGGATCCATAAGCAGGCTTTACTTTACAGTCAGGGAAGTCAGAGAGGCAATGTTCAAACAACAGCAAACAGGAACAGCAGAGGATAGGCCGAGGGTCAAGGCAGGCAGATAACAAATCACAAAACAAAGTCCAGGCAGGCAGCAGGGAATCATAACGATAATCAGACGGGTCAATAACAGTAAGGCAAACACAGATAACACCGCTTAGAAATGCAAACCGTAGTAGTACAAGACCTCGCAAGGAGGACGAGACCGAATGCCACTTATATAGTCCGGGTAATGAGCTCCAGCTGGCTGAGGTGATCAGTGTCGAGGTACAGGGCCTGATGGGAAATGTAGTGTGTGAGTGTGTGTCAGTATTCTGGTGAGGGCGCCCTCCGATGGCCAGAGGCGGGAATCACGGAGTTTGTCTACAGGCGCATATCACTAACACGACCTTTAAATAACATTAAAATACTGCGCATTGACTTTAGAGCAGGTTTTTGTTGGTCAATGACACAGTCACTTCAGTTCCTCACAATAGCAACACGCCAACAACGCACCTGAACACACCTCGTATTCAGACCAGCCCATGGGCGAACAGATTGCGATGTTTTTTGACATGTAAACAACGTGTAGCTGGACGTGAAAATAATAACTGCGTCAGGCTGAAACTAGCAAAAATCAGAAAACAGCAAAAAAAATTTCAGAATAGAAAAACTTAAGAGAATGGGTGTAACAGTGGTTATGCAAGGACTTTTCAAAATATTATGATGTGAAACAATGATTCATTCAAATAGATAAATAAACATATCAAACAAGCTTTCATTAAAAATGTAAAAATGCAGAAAGATTTGCGATGCAGGGGATAGAAAATATCATTAGCTGTATAAAAAATGGAATGTCCTCATAAAGATACCAGCGTGTGTGTGTGTGTGTGTGTGTGTGTGTGTGTGTGAGGGAAAGAAACAGCTGATCATCTTTGATTGAAATTAAGAGTAAATGCCAGCGTGTCGTTATCCACCTTTAAACAGTGTCTCCGTGCGTGTCTTATTGTGGTTATATCATTCTCTCTTTACTCAGCCCCTGATTCTGAGAGACATTTTGAAAAGCGTGCCGTGATGACTGGGATTTTCACATTCATGTTCAATGCAATGAGGGATAATTAACCACCCATTAAATTCCCTCTCCAAACACTTGATCTATTTAATGGAGATTTCTCTCAATGAAACATCTCTTTGAATGATATCAGCATGTAAAATATATCTCCTGAAATTATGTAGCTGTTGTAAAATGCTGATAAACACCAGTGATGGTCACTGTGACGAGCAGGGCGGGCGAGAGCCATGAGGGAATGATTATGAGCGTCACCTGCGCGCTACACCGGTCTCGTGTCTCTCTCGGAGGAGCTCCGGAAGCATAAAAGAGGAGCGACGACAGTGAAGGACGAGAGAGGACCAGGCCTGGACTTTATGTTGTGTTTTATTTTGTTTGTGTGGGCGGCAGTCGCCGTGAGGAACTTCGTTTTATTGTTTGTTTATTTTATTATTAAAGTATGTTGAATGTTCACTGGTTCCCGCCTCCTTCTTCCCATACTAACGAACAGTGTTACAGTTACTAATTCAATGTTTTTTTACTCAAAACTATTTGTTTGTTTTTTTTTTTGTGTGAAGAAAATTTAAGAATAAATAATCAAATGAACTCTTTTCCAATAAACATTCTCTTTTTAAGAGTGTATGGAAACAATCTTATTTTCTAATACTATGAAATCGAAGTAAAGAAATATCACGATCTGTGGTTAAGCACCCTTTTGTTATGTCTGTGTCTGCGGGCCACAGTGAAATTGATTTGGAAGAGATGGATACTCATCGCTCACCTTCAGGACCAGAGCCTATTTCATTATTCATGTAAAATAGTCAATAATCACTGATGTCTTCCAAAACCGGCTGCTAATTGTGTGCCATACGATTGTCTACACTAATTACAAACAACAGGTCATGTGACTACAGGGGTTCAACCTTAATATTATAACGCGACGAGAATACTTTTTGTGTTGAAAAATAACTTTTCAACAATATCTAGTGATGGCCGATTTCAAAACACTGCTTCATGAAGCTTTTTTAATCAGTAGTTCGGAGAACCAAAGTCACGTGATTTCAGTAAACGAGGCTTCGTAACGATTCAAAATAGCTCAAATGGCTCCGAATCACTGATTCGAAACAAAAGGTGAGGCTGAGGAATTAATGACTGAATGATTTTTTGGGTGAACTAACCATTTAAACCACATGAAAAACAATATGAATGTTGCTTTTAAATGAGAATTACACTTCGATTTCTACTGTAAAGCAGTTCAAACTGAATCTACCTCCAGAAACAAACACGAAACGAACTTCTTCGTGTCCTGATCGTTCTTCGATTTTTGCTTGAAGCAAATCAGGGCCTTTATTGTGCCAAAACACTGCAGGTTCAAATAGTATGAAAATGTGAAGCCTTTGTGCATCTGAATCCATTTCTATGTGCTTCTTCCTTGACATTTCTCAAACCAGATCTGATGGATCAGTCCCATCTCATATTTTTCCCCCAAGGCAAGATAGGCAGCAGGAAGAAAATGCTCACGGATTCTTGTTATAGGGACAATCTATGGCTAGAGTACTCAGTCACAAAGACTTTCACATTCGCAATTGGATTTTCCAAACTGGAAGAAAGTCTCGTGTGGAGAGGAGACGGGCTTTAACGCTCACTCTACATCTGAGCTCCATTGAAATGAAACATTTGCATGGAAGCAGCGCAAACAAGTTCTTGAAACCAAATCTTAAATGGAGTGGACAGCATTGGGAATCAATCGTTCAGTAGAAGCTGCTAACACCCACCTCTAAATTCATGCTCCAGTTCGTTTCATTGGACTTGAATCTGGATGAAATATCGCTCGACATGGTGTACAAGCAGAAGACCTTGTGAAAAAAACTGCGGGTGAAAAGCCAAATCCAGTTTGGAAAAAAGCAGCTGCGGGTTACACGGATCCATAATTACTTTCTGAAGTTGGTGCACGTTGAGAAATACTGGGTGACAATGAAGCCTTTAAGAGAGCATCTTTTATTTCCAGTGATTGACTGGGCAAGAAGAAAAGTCATTTCTCTAACAGAAATGGTGAAATTATGCACAGAATCCAAGCACTTTGCCCTAAAAGCAGCACTTTATTAATTTGCAGAAAATTTTGAGTCAAATATTGAGGATTTAAACGTGTGTCCTATCAGCCCAAAGGAAAGGAATGGAAAAGGGGGAAAACAAAGGAGACTTCTTTCATTGGATTTGCAGTATTTCTAGAACCACTTTCGTAAGACTTTCTGTTGTGACACCTGTAAGAAGAGCAGCAGATTTCCAGCACTTAAACTGATCAAAATCCATCTAAGAGCAACAACTGGAGATGGGAAATTGATTTGTAACTTGAGGATTAAGGGTTTCGCTTAAGATCCATGATGTGAAGATGGAAAAATCAAGCGTAGACAGCAAAACATGAGAGCACCTGGAAATAAGACCTGGGAAAACAATCAAATAAATCAATAGCCAAACAATGACGAAGAACCAATCCAAGCTGGAGATCCAGCAACAGACTCAGTCCAAATCCACAGAGGAATCCAGGCAGGAGCACAAAAAACAGTCCAAAAATACAAAACAACAGATATCATGTACAAAAGGGGAGGCAGGGTCAAAACACAGAAAAAGCAAATAACACACAAAACCATTTCGATATACTTGCAGAGATACAACAAAAGTTCACACTGAGCTTAGAAAGCTTAGTCACGGTTAATTAGCCAAACGGGAAATGGGCTAAAATGACAGGGAAGAATCCCACTGGCGCCGCTCGGGAGAAGCGACCCGTTCAGAGCGTGTCATGAGTAGTGAGTCAGGACGGGCAAAATGATTAAATATGGAGCTTTGAGGAAAAAATGTATTTCAATGCCTCTCAAAATGTAAAAAAACAGTATTGCATCCCCCCGGTCAACACACCTCAGAAACTATTTAAATGCAAAAGCAACACATTGAGACCTACTTCGAATTACGGGCTTTATTTTCCAGTAGGTGAGGTGATGAGGAGAGGCAGGCAGTATTATTCCAACACAAACACAACATAAAGTCCAGGCCTGGTCCTCTCTCGTCCTTCACTGACGTCGCTCCTCTTTTATGCTTCCGGAGCTCCTCCGTGAGAGACACGAGACCGGTGTAGCACGCAGGTGACCCTCATTATCACTGATTTCACAAACAGGGCTTAGATTGAGCCAGGATTAGGCCTTACTTCATTCAGGACATTTAAAGGGATAGTTCACCCAAAAATTTATACTATTGATTCACCCTCCCTCAAGCCAGGTGTATATGACGATCTTCTTTCAGACAATCTGAGATATATTTGAAAATATCCTGACTCTTCTAGGCTTTAGTGAACGGGGAGCGTGTTTTGAACCCCCAAATATATATATGTGTTTATAGTTAGTAGTTTTAAATATGGAGATTTTTTCTAACAAAAACTCATCGCATCACTTCAGAAGGCCTTTATTACCCCCCTGGAGCCGTGTGGATTATATTTATGATGGATGGATGTGTTTTTCAGCTTCAAAACACGCATCTCAAGACACTCGTGTTTTGTTTCGTTCCACTGTGCTTATTTTGTTGATGTTTCAGCAGAATCTCAGTGAACTCATGGACGAAGTGATCCACGATCCTCACTGTCAGCATGACGGTTTGGCAGTTTGATCGTAAATTATTCCAGCAAACGTTCTGGCGTGATTTGGTCTACAGCTGACTGAATATTTCTACTGAGAGTCCGGTGAAATTGCAATACCTCGCTGAGGGTTTGATTATTTCTCTTGACTGTCTCAGCATCTTCAGAGTTCTTGTACTGGTCGTATGAGACGCCTCTGATGTGTTTCCATCATAACAGTCACTTCTGAAAGGAAAAGCCGTTCCTGCGGTTCACCTTTGATCTGTTATCTAATATAATCAATAGCACAGACTTCTTCCCGAGAGCCAGTAGAGCACAGCCTCAATGCAAGGGTCACGGTTTGGCAGGTTAACATGACCGATTTATCGCCTGCTGGAAGAGACACCATCAAAACTACACCGTCTGGCTGCAAAAGCATCTCTCTCCATTGACGGCCTTTCTAGAATCCAACCTCCAAATTCTGATAAAATGTTATTGCAAGTATGATATTAAAATGTTACAACATATCTCATATTATAGTAGATGTTTTAGTGTTTTGGAGGGCCCTTAAAAGCATGAAATAGACTATTTGACATCACAGCTCATTTTCCTGCAAGTAATTAGCCACAGCCGACTAAAGGCTAGTCGACAAGAAGAGGCTTAGCTGACCAAATTTTAATTAGAGGGTTACTTACAGAAAACAACAACAACAACAACAACAAAACTCTACTGGAAGTGGTGGACAGATCATTAACACGGCTGGTCCCTGTGTTAATAATGTCGGCAGGAACTCCAAACCTTCGTCTATAATTCATCGACCTCAAGCAAGACTTCATTTGTGACTCAGAAAACACGAGTTTATCAATACATTATTAAAATGTTCAAATTGTATAATTTCTGTATTGCTTGCTTAAAATGAACCCAAAAATATGTTGGAAATTAACATGTATTAGTATATTTCATTAATAATGATTAAGCAATAAACATGTAATACGTTGCCTCTAGTAATTTTATGTCTGATTTTTAATTTCTAACCAATTTTGGGTTTATTTTAAGCCATACATGTAGTCATTTTTAAATAATAGTTTTTAAAAAAAAATTCCCAGTCAATCATTTAACCCAATAAAATGAATAAAACTAACTGAAAACTGAATAAATTAAAATGAAAGTAAAACAAACTATAAAAAAAGAAAAAAAAAACTATTTAAAAATATCAATTAAAAAAAATAATAATAGTATCTCAACAACACTGGGCAGCTCAAAACAACTTCAATGCAAATTCGTATCTACCCCTCCACCTCCCCAGCACCACCTGCCTAAATCTGCTGCAGCATGTTTTTTTTCAAATTAATTTTATGTTCGGAACATTTAGCGGAGGCAAACCTATGTGCATTCCATTCACATTAATGTCGTTTTACAACAGATTTGTCGATTATATTTGCAGAGTCACTGACAGCAATGCAAACTGACCAGTAGATGTCACTCTATTGTTACAAGGTGACCTGCAACTATAATTTACTTTTTACTCTCTGTCTGCCTGTCTTTCTAGTTCTTTCTTCTGCCTTTCAAAGTGCTTTTCATTAGAATAGAGTCTAAACCACAAGAGTCAGTTGGAGTCAATCAGGACACGCTTTACTGGAAGAGCGGAGCGGAAACTCAAGGGCAGATCAGAAGAGGGAGAGAGGGAGGCTACAATATAAAGATTACTTACTCGCTCTCACACAAATCTATCGATCACCAAATTAAATCACCCTGAGTCTGACCCGCAGAGAGACAGTCACCCCGATGGATGCTCACAAATAAAAGTTGAGCGTATGGATTTTTCTCCCTAAGCCTTCATATTAATTATTCTATTCACACCAAGTGGAGCCGAATGTTTCTAATTCTGCTACAAAACGACAGGTTTCACTGAGCAGGTGCTTTATTTAGACTAACTGGTGTTCTTGTGTTTCTGTGGAGGTAATAATCTCAAGGGGCAACAGACTTACCTTCAAACATCTGTGCAGTTACATCGGCTGTTTTATTATTAAGAGAGCTATCTGAACACAGAACTAATTTCATTTTCTGTCACACGATTGCTCCACCAAAACAGTAGCTGACTTGAGAGAGTATTTATTATTATTATTTTCTCTGAGGTCAACTTGTAATGCTCATCAGATGCGAAGGCAATCAAATTTTGTGGAAATCTTTTGCCGCGGTAACTGAAGATGAATCAGAAGTGCCACATGCACAGTAAAAACCCCAGAGCTAAATCAAGTCTGCTCAGATAACATTTGGTCCCTCTCTAAATAGAGTTAAAGTAACACTGAAGCAGAGGTAAAGTTAATGAGATCATTGAGCGATGATTGAGCATTAATGATGAACGCCTGCTGTTAACAAGCAGAATCACTGAAGGACAGAGAAACACAAGAACTACAACTGATGAAATCAACTGAAGATAAAAGACATTTCTGTAGACATGTGAAAATCAAGTCAGTCTGGTCAGTAATGAGTGAATCGGGTAATGCTGTTTGTGGAGTTGATTAATCAGATTTTTGATGTCTTTTATCTTCAGTTGATTTCATCAGTTGTAGTTCTTGTGTTCCTCTGTCCTTCAGTGATTCTGCTTGTTAACAGCAGGTGTTCATCAATAATGCTCAAACATCACTCAATTAATTGTTTAATTATCTCATTAACTTTAACTCTGCTTCAGTGTTACTTTACTTTATCTGAGTAGAGTTAATTTAACTCTGGGGATTTTGCTGTGTGGCAACGTTATGGCATCTACAACCTATCACGATTTTAACGTCTTCCATGATAAAACTCAAAAGCCTGTGAATCACTTCAAGCGGATCTATTTGTTTATCATACAGTATATGCATCAAATGCCCTAAACTCTCCCAAGCTTGATCACTGTAACTTCAACAGATTCATTCTCCAGGATTAAAGATCAGCTGGAAATGAATATGTCTGGCAATTAAGCTGAACTGGAACTAACGATGTAGGAAAATACTGATATCCTCCAGTCTGATAAATGGGCTTTAAAGCTCAACAATCTCACACTAGAGTGTCTTTCATCCTCTATTTACTTGAAATTGGAGACACACAGCACGGTCTCCAGGTATTTTGAGCTATTACATCTAATCACAAACTCATGGGTGATAAAACGCTTTCTGACTTCTGACGCTCTTACTGGAAGATTCTCTCATCGCGTCTTGGTTTGATACTCTCAAAGGAGAAAATACTCAAATATAGACTTTGAGATTCATGGAAAGATGAAATTCCCCTCTTTTACACCAAAGTACTATGTGTTTGGTTTTTAATGCAAATATAATTTTGTTATATTTAAAAAATGCTTTGTGAATACAATCTATGATTTAAAAAAAAAAAATCCTATTCATTTCCCAACAGATTGGAAAACTGATGGAAAATGATGGAAATTCAATCCTCAAATAATGTGAGAGACATTTTTAAATAGACATTTTATCTTAGATAAAATAAAAACTCTCAATTTATGTTTTTTTCCTTGTGATTTTTTGGGGTATTATGCCTCTGAAAGTACCATATTTTTTGTAACACATGCTTATTTTTATGTTATATTTAATATCATAGTAATATATTTTACTTCAGTGATAATAATAATAATAATAATAATAATAATAAATCCAGTAAGTTCAGACTGCCGAAACCTAAAAGTTTAGTGACTTTGGTGACATCTGGTGACATATAATGGTATAAAAATACCAAATCAATAGTCATTATATGGCAGTACTCAATGGCTGAAATCTATAAACCTTTGTTGTAACGAACTTAACCTCATAAGTTTTAGATTTTATCACGTTAAAATATAAAAAACAAAAAAATCTTTGTGTTGCTTACTGAGCAATTTGACCATGCTATGAGGAAAAGACCCAGTAGGAGACAATCATCAAAAAAAAAAAAAAAAAATCAATTACTCAAAAAACAGGTAAGAATAAGCAATAAACCTGAAAATAACTCAATAAAAGTAAATGACAACAAACAGATAAGAATAAACAATGTAAACATGTTTTGTTTGGACGATCAACAAATCTTGCGGACTTTGATCTGTCTGTGTGTGTGTGTGTGTGTGTGTGTGTGAGAGAGAGAGAGTGAGTGTGTGTGTGTGAGTATTCCCTACGTTATGGGGACCAAATGTCCCCACAGGTACAGTAATACTAGTAAATGTTGATCTTGTGGGGACATTTTGTTGGTCCCCATGAGGAAACAAGCTTATAAATCATACAAAATTATCTTTTTTGAAAATCTAAAATAGCAGAACATTTTGTGTGATGGGTAAGTTTAGGGGTGGGGGGGGGGGATGTACAGTTTGTACAGTAGAAAAACCATTACACCTATGGAATGACCCCATAAACCATGAAAACACAACATGTGTGTGAGTGTTTGCCACATTGAGAATGTTGTATAGGCTCACCCCTTCATTAATGTGATTTTATATGTTCTATATTTCAGTGATATTTACTGAATTTTATTGCACAAAAAAAAAAAATGCCCTGAATTATTTCCCATTCATTTCCTATGGGTGCCCATTAAGGAGTTTTGTTTTCTCCAGCCACTTCAGTTGTCAAGTCTTGTACCGCTCGGATTAAGGAAAAACACAATAATCTTTCCCAAATTTGTCCCAAAGGATCCTTGAGGACAATCACAAAACCACAATCATACACTAACAAAAAGTGATTTTTTTTTTTTTTTTTTGGAAATATGGCATATGAACATGGTACAATGAAAAGTAAGTTAGAACATAAAGGTAGAGAGAAGGGCGTTTGTTTTGCATTGCAAATACACGTTTTTGTGTAATTCTCATTACTCTCAGTGATGGTTGTCAGAGTCGTATTACTGTAAAACATTTTTGTCATTATTATTACATAAAAATCATGCAATCCAATGATCACCATCACGACAGTGCAACAAATACTAAACACTGGATGATTTCAATAATGTATGATTATTTTGCTCCCCCATGGGAAGCAGCTAAAGGCTCTGGAGATGTACGAGTCCAGCAGCGTGTGTTTGGTTGTTGATGCGGGTCACTGCTCCGAACAAAACATGCGAGTCTGGAAGGGAACGAATGCATGTTATTTTCAGGGCTCGGGAGTCTTCATTAGAACATCCACCTCTCGGTTTGCGATCCTCCGGGCGGCGGCGCGGCATGTCTGGCCCGCTGTGGATTTGCTGCTCTAATTGTGAGCTGTCCAGTGGAAATCAAATGGAAAACAACAGTCTGCAGGAGCGTATCGAACGAAACATGCAGAAACCTGTCAATTCTAATCTAATCAACAAACTCTATCCATAGACTTGGGAATTTCACGAGAATGTAAAGTTGAACATGCTGACGGATGTAAAGAACCATCATAACTTGACACGGCAACCATCAAGAGAAAACTGTTGGTACACCATTATTTGTACAAACGCTGATTTTTGCCACATTCTCAACCCAAGTGAGCTGAAGCTGTCCATGTTCGTTTCCACCACTAGAGGGACAACTTCCTCTGTGAAGAACTAACTCAGCACGAGTGTTTCAGCCTGTTCCTGGACTCCCTCAGAGATCGAGCCGTGTTCAGTCGAGGTAAACAGCGAGTGAAATGCCAAACGCATGCCTGTTCAATATCCGACAACAACCCCGACTTACAAACCTGATGCGTTCTGATGCAATTGTGCCGAATGAAATGCAGTGATTGTCATAAACATGACATTTCATATTCAGAGAATTTCAGAACCCATCACTTGCTCAGGGCCGTCTGCCAAACTGACATTCATACTTCACAAATAAAGACATATTCCACTTACTGTTCTGAGATTCAATGGATAACTGCATTTATAATTAGACATACTTTAATTAAAAGTGATTGTATGAACAAGAGCAGAATCTCATTCGGTTTCATGGCAGTTTCAGTGAATTTGACTGATCTCAGAGCAGTCTTCATTTACACTACACGTTTAATGCACTAAATACTGAACATAAAACCCACAGATCATTTATATATTGGTGTAGGACGAATTTTGCTAGTAAACAGCGAGTGCGTTTAATTAAACGTGTCCATTTCGAAGAAAAGACTGAAATGGTATAATTTTCACTCTGTTTGTCTGAAATGTTCATTCCTTTCATCGTCGTTGAAGTTCTGTTCTCTTGTGTGTTATCCAAATGTGGTCTGATAAATTAATGAATTATCACATTAATTCCCGTAATAGTAGAATTAAATTCTTTAGATGTAGGCAAGGAAAAATAAAGTAATCCCTGTAAAGTGATAAACAGATACATAGAGCTGATATTTCTAATTTTGTTTGTTGTTTTTTGCACACAATTAATGTTGGGTTTGTCGGGTTGAAATCCAAGTGCGGCTTCATTTCCGAGACGTAGTCATACAGGCAATGGTGAACTCAACAGCAAACAGTGGTGACAGGGGAAAGGCAAGCTCGTTGTAAATAATCCAGGCTAAGGTCAAAAAGGCAGGCAGATAAACAACAGAACGATGACACAGGCAGGATCCGAAAAACAGGCAAACCAAGACAAGGATGGCGCTCAGAAATGTTACGGGATTAACAAGAGCTACAGAGTGACACAGATTGGCTACAGCTGGGCCGTAATCAACATAAGGGACTTATGGGAAATGTAGCGTGAATGAAAGAGTCCTTGAAATGGGAGGGTGACATCTAGTGGCAGGTGGATGGATTTATAACACTCAGTCCCCGATAAATAATGACACATTCATGAAACTGCCCACCTCGCCTGCTTATGATGAGAACAATCGTGACAAAATATGAGGAACATTGAGACAAATGACTCATCTCTGCTCCGGAAATATTTCTCTGCTGTGCAAGAGTGGCTCCTGATAATTCAGTGAGAGTTACACAATACTAACGTGATGAATATAGCAATAAATAAAACACTTTTGAGCAAATGATGCATTTGTTCTGTCAAACTATACAACTGTACATCCCACTTAAAATATACCAAACCAAATCAACTCCAGTGTAAAAGAATATAATACAGAATGTTTACTAGCGCTCATGGGTATCTCCTCAAACACGGCACACACACACACACACACACACACACACACACATATATTTATATATATATATAATTAGTTTGCAGAGAACGGACTCAATGTTTGTTGCTCCGGTGGGATTGTTCCTGAACTGTAAGTTTGTTTGTGTAACAGTGATGGTTGTGTGGCAAGTTAATGTACAGGGATTGTTTCAGAAATATGCACACTTGTCATTTATAAAGAGACAAAAATGACAGCTTTTTACACGGATGGGTGAATGACAACCTAGGCTCTTCGGAAAAATGTGCCTCCACCTACATTTCATCAAAACTCTAAAAAACACATCTGTGTACACACAATTCACTGCAGATTCAGGGCTGAAAGAAACACCAGAGACTGTAAAACACACACATTTTATTCCTGTTCTTTCTTGCCGAATACTTTTGCACTAAATCTATTACATTAACACATGACCAGCTCCTTTTCTGACGTAGTAAACCTGCTCAGGTACAGCATTGCTCTTGTGATGTGAAGCGCTCAACCAACTTAGAGTGGACCTTTCACAATATAATAAATATCAGTATGTAATATCAGTCTCTGGTGTCTCCAGTGAAGTTTCAGCTCAAAATCCCCCACAGATCATTTATTATCGCTTGTCAAATTTGCTATTTGGGAAACCCGCCGTTTTTGCGCGTGTCCCTTTAAATGCAAATGAGCTGCTGCTCCAGAAGAGGGCGGAGCTTCAACAGCTCAACAACAACAAAGCTGGAGAATCTCACGCAGACAAAATGAGGAAAGTGTTCAAACGGATGGAGAGACTCAGGACGACGTTTCTGAACGGCTCGTGGATAAATTGATGTCGTCGCTGTGGAGTTGATCAACTCGTCACTAGCATGTGTCGTCACGCTCGTCTCTTTTCCTCGAATCGACCCTCGTTTGTGGCGTAAAATGACGGCGTCAACAACACTCGACGACAACAACTCTTCCTCTTCTCTGAAGCAGCCCGACATGGCCCCGCCCCCTTTGTTGAGTGTTCTCAGGGGCGGGGTTTATGTAAATTTTGGAGTTAGTAATGTCACCAACCCAAGAAGAAGCTCAGTGTAGTCCCTAAAAAAGGGATTTCTGTAAAAGAAAATCTCTTTTCATTGAACTTTGAGCGTCGTAGCTTTGTAGATGTTGCTTCTGCTCAAACAGCAACACTAACTAAAGTTAAAAAGAGAAATCTTTAACGAATCATTGCCAGATTTGCGATGATCTGTTTCAGAGAAAACCGAACATGCTTGTATTTCGCTTTAAAAACGTCATGAAACATGAACGAGGCACTATAATCTCGTTTCGCAGAAACGTTGCCACAGGTCCATTTTCTGCTTTGGTTAGAACGATCAACACTTTGGTTGTGAAAAGCATCTACGATGACGAAAAAAAACGGTTTATATTGCATTCAATAAAGCCTGCCAATAATCAGTACTACAAAAAGCTTCTCATCTCTTCACTGTGGGCCAGAAAATGAGAAATCAAGCTCACAGTTGAGTTGAGTTCCTTCCATTAGCAGCTGTCACAGTCTGTGCAGCTTCTGTTTTTTAACATTATCTCACCACGAGTCCATGTGTGAACGTTCCTCACACGCAGAGCTCAAATAGCGGCACGCGTGCGCCACTCACAGTTTGACTGGTGCTAAAGAAACTACATGTCCTTTTATCGCTTTGACAGCAAATTATTGGCAGGGACACATCCGGTCGGTCTGCCGTATTGTCAGAGACAAGCCGCGAATGAAATCTTCGAGCTCATCTGAGAGCCTCGGGCTGCTGCACAGAACAGATGGGCTTCCCCCTCGGGGCTTGTCAATTTTTTAAAAGAACAGTGTGGAGATTTTATTGGCTTTATCCACTATTGCTTTATAGGACTACACTCCAAAAATATTGATGAATTGCACATAAAAAATACCATCCATTTTGATTACAGAGTTTTAACATAAACAAACGAATAAACTTGATGTGATATATATTTATTAATAACGCTGTTCCTGCGCAGTGCAACCCAAAAGCTTGCTTGTGCACAGCATGTGTCACACAGGACAGCTTTCTGGACCGGGATATATATATATATATATATACAAAGAGTATTTACTGGTGTGAAATGTTCTCAAGTCCTGCTTGGAGAGACGGTTCTGATCGATTGGCATTTCAGAATTCAGCAGACTCGAGAAGATCCGGCACAACCAACAACATTATTAACTGTCTGTTTACTCTTGCTTAAAGACTAGGAAGCTGAAGCTCACGATCAGGGCTGTAGGTTACTTTTAACATGTATTTCACCACAGATTACAAAATACACGCTTTATAAAGTCATTTGTAACGTATTTCGTTACATTACTCAAGTTTAGTCACTTCATCTAAATACTTAAGAATACTTTGGAATACTAATAAGTGTGAAACAAACACAAAAAAGGTCATTGAGAGTTTTTATCTCACAATTCTGACTTTTTCCCAACTTGTCTGCTTCCACTTCTGATGCAAATTTTGATCAATTTCCAAAAATATTATTATACATTTCTGTCCTTTAAAACATCACACAGGTTGGTAATTAATGTTGCCTACCAAAAAATAACACAAACATCACAATAATATTTCATCGAATAAATAATGACCCTCTTGCTCATCTTTAAAACACGATATCTGCTAGTTGTGCTCCACTATCAAAATCCCTTCTTCAGGCTTAAAATAAGTCCTTAAAACAGGCATAAATATGAGTATTAATCTCAATAGATTCTTCATCTATTGTTTGAACGCATATGTAATGAGAGAGAGCGCTGACGACGCTACAACTCTGATAAAGCGGCGATGTCAAGCAGCAAAGCACTGCAGACTCAACACTTTATCACGTTCACGGAAAAGAAAGAACGAAAGGGGGGAAAAAAACAGCACTGAATTACTAATCAGGGAGTTATTAGTTGCGTCGGAGGCGCGAGCGGTAATTTATATGCCGCTCAGACAATAGCGGTGTTTACAGAGCGTGGAGGACTTGGGATCTATTGTTTATCAAAGCATAATGGAATGGGAATGTAAACAGATTATATGCTGATTATGCACTGGGCTTTAATGGGTGGGATTTGCTTTTAAAATCTCTATATTGGCTTTTCAAATGAAAACACAACACGCTTGTTCAAGATTCACTGTATACCGCTTAAGGATATTGCATATTTTTACCACTATTTCTACTTTTCAGCTTTGCAGAAAGTCATACACACAAAACCCTGTTGTGGAACTTATTTCGTAGTCTAAACTTAGCAGATGTAGAACAGTGTCTTTAAGGTGTTATGCATTATTCACTTCTCAAACCACTTCCAAAGCAACTCGGGCATCGAGCTGAATCCAGGCATGATGCCAAATGCATGAAGAATCACCCATAAAATGTCTACTGGCTAAAGTTTCAGCTAATTTGCATTCTAGTTTGTATTATTTTCTCAAAAATCAGTCTCCCGTTCTCTGAAATGCTGTGGAGTTTATTGTGTAATAAAACGTGAACTTTTGAGTTGCCTGAAACTCTTTTCCCAAACTCAATTAGAGTGTTACATAGTCAGTTCAACTGGAACGGTGGACAGTTCATTTCAGAGAAACGATTCTTTTGGGCAGTTTGATTCAATGAATCGGTTTGATGTTACTACGCATTTTTTTACTCTATTTGACCGTTTCATTGACACAAAGTTTTGGTAACACTTTAGTTTAGGGTCCAGTTCTCACTAGTCACTCATTATCATGCAAATGACTAAGATATTGGCTGTTTATAAGCACTTATAAAGCACATTAATGCCTTATTCTGCATGACCACATTCTATATCCTATATCATCTTCCTTACTAACTATTAATAAGCAGTAAATTACGAGCTTATGAAGGCAAAAGCCATAGTTAATAGTGAGAACTGGATCAGTAGCATACTGTGTGTCTAAAATATATAGAGATAATAAACCAGTTTTATCGATTTGGCTTAACAACTTGAAATATAATCTGCATGCACAATGAATCATATAGTAAAATTCAATTCAAGGCCTACATAAAACTAGTCATGTGAATATTTCTAGCAAACATGTTACGAAAGTCTCAACAAACCAACTCTAAAAACAAAGTTGCCTGTTGGCTTATTATAAACATTTTTTTAATGCAATAAATGCACAAAAAAGTAACCCTACTAGCCCTAGGAACCAATCAGCAGACTGAGTTAAGGAGAAATCAGCCTGTGCCATATAGAGTCTCATGACAGAACTTTCTCAACTCTTTACATTGAAAAAAAAAAAAAAAACGAATTTCTGACTATTCGCAAAATGTTTACTGATAGTTATAAAGAGCCCCTAAAATATTGTCTCAGTAGAGTTAAATGACAAATGTAGTAGGTTGTTTTTATCCCAGAACTGGCGTGCCGATTACGAAAACTTTTTAATATAACTGCACACATGTAGGTATGAGTGTACAGTACTATTTCTTTTCCCTCTTCATCTTTCTTTGACCTCTCCTCCTTTTCTCATTTCTCGTGTGTCCTCCTTCCTCTTCATCTGACCGTCCATTCGCAGATGACCGCCCGCTCTTCACAGCAGCATTTGTTACGCTCTGCGCCGCCGTCAGCTGGCCTATAAAACATTACAGCGCCGCGCAGCTCTTTAGCTTGTAAACGCGTGTCGTTAAATAATGAACACCGAGTTAACAAGGATATAAAGAACTGAGACCGCCTGACATGTTCCTGTCATTGTCGCTGTGGCGTTTTGTTGCATGAAGCATGTTTGACTCCGTTTCACCAAAAGGGGTCACTGCTTAGTCGATTCTGACATTTCTAAGACCTCTGTGGAGAGACAACCACTTACAATAAAAGCTTTTGGAAAAGTATATCGTAATAAATTAGATGTTATAAGAAGAGTCTCAGAACTTATGCAACCTGGAGCTTCAAATGAATGTGTGTATGAAGCCGCTCGGGTTAAGTGGCTCTGAACACTAACCCTGAGTCATGCAGCATTGACAAGACATCAAAAGCTGCATTTTGCCAGGCCAGCGCTCCAGAGTTTGAGTGTCTGAGCGAGGATGAATGAGATGTACGGAAGCCCGAGTGTGAAATTTAACAGTGCGATTGTTCTCTCTCTGCTTTAATGGTGCTATTTTCATGCAAAGTCATTCCACAATATGAATCCGCTGATTAAAATGAGTGTGTGATATTAGCAGGCAGACATTTTAAAATAGAATGAGTCAAATAACAGCTCGGCCATCACTGCGACGCAGTATCTTGATGAACGTTTTAATTCATTGGACGAATTACACAATTTTTAACGAGGCGAATCATACCGAGCTTGTGAAAAAGAAAATACACTTTAAAAAAAGAGCTTATTATGAAAATAATATATTGTAAATAATATACCATGCAATGCTTTCAGACAATTAAATGAAAATGTATTACGGTTTAAGTTAATATTAATTGCAGCTATTTGAAAAAAAAGACTCACTTAAGCGGGATTTAGGTACATCTTTAGCTGTAATTTCATAGTTACTGCTATTGTCTATAACATTTGGTTAAAGTGAGCTGCTGAATGTACTGACAGGCATTTATAGTAAACTAAAATGTGTCATTTAGACTCATACTTGTATGTTATGTATTTAAACATAACATAACATTTATTTTAGGGGTAGTCGTGGCCTAATGGTGAGGGAGTTGGGCTTGTAATCAGAAGGTTGCGGGTTCGATTCCCACGCCGGCAGGAATTGAAGGTGGGGATTGTGAATAAACAACACTCTCTCCACCTTCGATACCACGACTAAAGTGTCCTTGAGCAAGACACCTAACCCCCAATTGCTCCCCGGGCGCTGTCGCAATAGCTGCCCACTGCTCCGGGTGTGTTTTCACTGTGTGTGTGTGTTCACTACTCACTGCTATGTGTGTGTGCACTTGGGATGGGTTAAATGCAGAGCACCAATTTCGAGTATGGGTCACCATACTTGACAACACGTCACGACTTTCACTTTCACTAAACATATTTGTAACACATTTGTAAAGATGAAATTGCAATTTACTACATTTAACATCTGTCAACTTTATATGTAATATTGAATTACACACTACAGCTATTATTACAATCAAGTACTTTACATGTGTTTTAGTATGTTAGAAGATTACTGTAACGCTCTACTGGGTGGTTGCCCTGCTCGCTTAATAAACAAACTCCAGCTGGTCCGAAACGCAGCTGCTAGAGTCCTTACTAGAACCAGGAAGAATGACCATATTACATTCTGTCAAAACTGCACTGGCTCCCTATTAAACATTGTATAGATTTTAAAATCTTGCTAATTACTCACAAAGCACTAAATGGCTTCGCTCCCCAGTACCTGAGTGAGCTCTTAACGCATTATAGTCCTTCGCGTCTATTACGATCTCAGAATTCTGGCCAGTTGTTAACACCTAGAATATCAAAATCAACTTTTTCCTATTTGGCACCTAAACTTTGGAACAGCCTTCCTCGCATTGTTCGGGAAGCAGATACACTCTGTCGGTTTAAATCTAGACTAAAAACGCATATCTTTAACCTGGCGTACACATTATCAATTTCAAATCAGTTAAAGGGAAAAACTGGGAACACACCGGATGGACTCGTTACATCATAAGAAGAATGACATCTAAGCTATTATTAGCCTCTCTTTTTATCCCGAGGTTACGGCGGTCAGCCAGATTCAGGCCGTATCCAGATCCTAGACACAACCACAGCACATCCCTGAAGTGTCAGCAGAGATCGTGTCTACTATCCCCTGGGAAGGTCTCACCGACACGACACCCAGAGGCACAGATCCCTAACAAACCATTTCCAGCGTGATGAATCCAGATGGAACTGGATTAACTATTTTGACTTGTACTGTGGCCTGAATCACAACCGTGCACTGTTCGTTTGTTGCCCAGAGAAGAACACCTGTGCAACGCTTCTATCATGAACAAAGCAGCGGTTTATCAAGAAACATCCAAGAAGTTTATTTTCTCTCTTTGAAATGCTTCAAACAAGTTGTCTGTTTTCGAGGTGCACGTGTTCAGCGGGTGCCTACAGTACAGCTCCCCTGCGTTCATAACCCCTGTGACAGCATATGTACAGCATTCTCATCTGCTTTTCAGTCACATATTGATCGAGTGCTTCCCAGAGGCTCAGCCATTTTCTATTATTTCACTGTCATTCACTGCAAAAGCCTTTGCTTGTGACCTACAGTCTAATTACAGGCGGTCTTAGACCTGCTGATGATAAAAAATGCATAAATATGCTTTAGAACATCATGATTAAGCAATAACAAAAGCAAAAAGCTGCGGGGTTGTGAGCGTAGGTTACATTACATCCATTATATTTAAGACCAAATTTGACTCGTTACTTGTGGAAAAAGGTCCAAGTAAAGTACACTGTAATGAATTACTGTAAAAATTACAGCATTATTTTACAGCCGCTGGCTGTTTTTTTAATAATACAGCATATTGCTGTAAACTGCAATGCATTCTGGGGTCACGTGTTGGTTTGACTCAAATTTACAGAATATTGCTGTAAACTGACCCTTCGTCATTTAAAAAAATACAGTTATTTACTGTAATCAGAGAATACAGGGAAATTCTGTAAATTAAATTACAGTAACGCTGCTGTAAATTTCACAGTAACTGGCTGGCAACCCTGCTGCCAGTATTATACTGTAAAATCTACAGTAACTTTTTAACAGTGTATTTGAGAACATGTTCCTCGCTATGTAAGATTCCTGCTCCAGCTAGTATTTCATGTTACAATAATCATATCAAGATGAACCCCGGTGTTGTAGCTGCGTGAAGAAAAGCGTCCCGATAAAGAGGTCGCTTTAATGCAGTTTAATAGCACTTTTTAATCCAAACGTTGATGTAATTTTTCTGCATTTATCTGCTTCAAAACAAAGTTGTGGTGCAATCTTCAACAGATGGCTAAACTGAGCAAACCGAAGTACACAAATTGTACAGTATACACACTGTTGATCACATTCCCAAGAATTACTCCATTTCATAAAGGGTACTAACAGAGAAAACCCTCTTTTGGCATAAAAAATAACCTTACAGTCAAGATTTATTAAAGACACGAAGTGAAAAAAGCAGTGATGGTAAGGTGTGGACACAGTTATTTTCGCGCAGCATGATTTACTATGGTTTGTGACACAATTTACTGGTATTTTTGCTATTTACTGCTCTCCAAAAAGCATGTCTTAACCAATTTTGCGCTTGACATGCAGCGATAGTTGCTGTTATCCACCATATTTTGCCATGCAGAAGTAAGCTATTTTCGGTGAATGTGTGTGAGCTTTTTTTGCCGCTTTAGGTAAACAAAATGTCATAAATGGTTAAATAATTTGTGCACCAAACCAAGTCCGTTCAATATTACTATAATAAATTAAAAAAATATAATACCAAATTAGAGTTTGCGATGTCAGACAGCATAACGGACAGCTTTTGTACAGGTAAAATAACTGGATGAGACCGGAAGCCTCGGTTCCAGTGGCTGCTCCTGCTTTTTTCACGCCGGGAAATATCAGGCCATCCCGTACTAATTTGGGAATCACGGGCAACCCTATTTTCTTGTATGACCGTCACATAAATTTTTTTTTAAATCCTTCTGCAAAACAATTACACGTTCTCTCTTGAACTTCACCTTCACTTCCAGTTTTCTTTTTCCCTCTCTTCAGTTTCTCTCTTGTGTGTGTGTCATGTTTTTCGATATTTTTCTATTGCATTAGAGATTGTGTTGTGTTGTCGGCCCTGTCTCCCTCGCTACCCTATAAATCAATGTGAAAATCTGTCGGCTAAATTACTACTGTAACTGTACAATAGATAATAATGATGTCATTTAGCATACAGTACTTAGGGTGACAACAGTAACGCATTTTTCTAGCAGTTTATTTACAGACCTGCACTTGAAGCCCTGAACAAGGCAGCGTTTCCCAAAAGCATCGTTGATCCATGGAGTTACGTTCAACTTAGGCTTACGATGCGTTTGGGAAACGCTGTCCAGGTTAGTAATTTTGCTAAACTTCATGGAGAGCTTTCTCTCTCTGCTCCTTCTGGCCGTTTCCTCTCCATCCTGGACTCGCTCGCATTGATTACTCTGTTCAAAACCATTTGGCGGAGGTGAGCTGAATCGTAGCGTTGGCCGTCAAAACTGATTCAGGGTTTAAAATCAATTTATTCTCCAATGCCGGATTCGGAAATGATCACTTTAGTGCATTGGGTAGGCAATAATATATAATAATAAACATTTGTGATGGCCAGTCCGGGCCTAAGAGCTTACATGAAGAAGAAGGTGGATAGAAAAACGGACACTTTCAGAGAATGGAGAGATTTTTTTTTTTTTTTTTTGGAAGGCCAGAGGAAGATGTTATCAGAGCACACCATGTGCTTCTCATTTCTTATTTGTGCATCCTTGTTTCCTCTCCCTGATTCTTAGCTACACCTCCCTTAGGAAGCAAGGGAAGGATGAGGGAATCGACGGAAGACGTATTTGTATTATTCGCATCACTCAACGCGCTCGAGGGATCTGCCTTTATGTTGTTGAGCTTTTGCTTAATTAAAGGAGATGTTTAATGCTATTTCATGCATTATTTATAATATTAAAGAGTTGGATTCTCATGCTAAGCATGGCCGAAGTTTAAAACAACGTTGAATGTATGAGAGGGTGTTTCTGTGCCACTCTTTCAGGGCTTGTATACGTTTTTTTTTTTTTTTTTCGAGTGTGGCACTGTATGATGTCATGGGCACTTCTCATGAAAGAACCAAGAGCAAAAGCCCTTCATTCAGGTTATGGAAAAGTCATGCACAGGACTTGCTTGAGAAAGATTTGTCATTGTGTTTTTAGACCACGAAATCAACAATGTGAAGTGTGTTTTTGATTGTAAGGGAAAGATAGCCTTCAGCTTCCCAAAGAACCCAGCATTAACGGAACGGTGGATGCAGTTAGTTTTTCCGGAGCAGCAACAGAGTTTGTGCAAAGTGTGTGTGTTTTATATTCGACGAATGTTTTATTTTGACGAGCAGGGCGGGCGAGAGCCGTGAGGGAACGGACACGAGTGATAATGAGCGTCACCTGCGCGCTACACCGGTCTCGTGTCTCTCACGGAGGAGCTCCGGAAGCATAAAAGAGGAGCGACGACAGTGAAGGACGAGAGAGGACCAGGCCTGGACTTTATGTTTTATTATGTTTGTGTGTATGTCCATTTTACTTTCGTTTTGTTGTTTATTTATTTTGGATATAAAAGTTATGTTGAACGTTCGCCGGTTCCCGCCTCCTTCTTCCCGTACTTATGAACTGTGTTACATTTATAAACGCTGGATCATTTGAAACTGAAAGATGGATACAACATCCCGGTCATGAGTCGGAGCCGCGGGCGGCAAATTCAACTGCATCAAATGTCTGTGTTTTGTTGGCAATCGGTGCAACACGAAGGTATGGTGAATTAAAAGTTACGTGACTCTTTAGCTCCATCCACGATCCAGGACCTCGACTGTTTTCAGAAAGAAGCGGCACAGCTATATCCGTCTTTTATAAATCTGATAAAACTAAAGACTCTTCAGAGATATGAAGCAATACTACTCTATGGGTACTCAAGATGAACATGAGATTGGCAGAAACTGTGTGTTTCATAATGAATATGCCCTGTGTATTAAAACTATTGTGATGTACTGTATGTGAAGAACGAGGAGGATTTATGAGTGCAGAAAAGACTTCTGCAAAGGATGCTCCAGAGTGTCCTCGATTCTCACCTCCCCACAGTGCTATTACACAACTGATACATCCTTCATCACGGCAGACTTTGATCGGTCTCCGGGTCACAGGCTCGAGGCCGGAGCAGCGAGGAAACGAGGATGCGAAATTACTGATCCATATCTCACACGCAGCACTGGATTATATATATCGATTATCAGAACATCGTCAGTTCTACTCAATGCAAGCGACAACTTGGCTTTTCTGTCCATTTTTGATACACAGTACTGTTCCATTTTTTGATTCGTACAGTTTATTGCCTCATTATAAAGCTGAGGGTATTCAGACCACAAGAAAATAAACTCCACTTTCCATGGCTCTCAAAAGAGCTGGATTAGTGCACAGGTTAACATGCTCAGCAATGCCAAGACATTAAATCAGTGCTTATCCAGCCATGGGATGCGTCTCCCTCTGGGCCAGCATGGGTGAAACCTCCCCTACATCAGGTAAAATAAGACCCATTACATCAGACTTGAAATGTGATTGCTTGCAGATTCCAGACGGGATGCTGCCTCCGTCCTCAAACTGGCTTTGCTCTGGAAACAATCACGGGGGCTTCCAGGAGACACACTCAAAAAAATATTTCAGTCTAAACATCAGTTTTATGTAATTTAATTACATAGCAATTTTCCATCCATTTGGATGACATAGTTTTAGCATAAACAAACTAATAAACTGAATGTGATTCATATTTGTCAGTCATACGTAAATGAAATAGGTCAGATTTATGTAATAGTTCACAGGTTAGTGAACACTGTTTAGTGGTCATGTGTGTGCGCACTACTGAGTTAAAGCGCCATTGAAGCAGCGTCAGAGTTCATGAGATCATGAAGTGATGATTGAGCAGTAATGATGAACGCCTGCTGTTAACAAGCAGAATCACTGAAGGACAGAGGAACACAAGAACTACAAATGAAATCAACTGAAGATAAAAGACATTTCATCTCTCAACTATTACATCAATCTGACCTATTTCATTTACGTATGACTGACAAATATGAATCGCATTAAGTTTATTAGTTTGTTTACGTTAAAACTATGTCATCCAAATGGATGGAAAATTGCTGTGTAATTAAATGACATAAAACTTATGTTTAGACTGAAATATTTTTTTGAGTGTAATTGGCACTCGCCGTAGAATTAAGTTTCTCTTTTTGAGAAGGGTTGACCGTGATTACATTGAAAGCCCGCAGCGGCACAGTCTCAAAGTGACCCGGTACCGCTTTTGGAAAAGGTGGCACTTTTTGCCACAGGGTCCTGATAAAGCATTCGATTCTCTGTAATTGCCTGTTTGAGCACTCACAACTTTCTTTGGAAATGTAGTAGAATCTGAGTAAGGACAACTTGCATTGCTGTAATGTTTACTTCGTTCTTGAAGATTGATTTAAAGTTAATATCTGGTCCTTAATACCGATATCTGACACTGACTGGAATCTTCTATGGTTTGACATGAGACTAGCATGTCTCTGTGGAGGATTCTTCGCTCATTCCTCTTTGCATTACGGCTTTCTCAGTGACCGTGAGTCTTCAGACATGAGCTGCTCAGAGGACACGGACACCTTCAGAGCACTTCAATTTTGATTCGTTTTTGCCAGATGCATTTTTTCTGCACTTAAAAAAAGCCATACAATTCCCTGAAATTATCAGTAGGTTTAAATTTGCTAAAATATTTGTTAAAAATGCCTCTTAATGGCTTCCCTAACCTTTACATCACCATGTTTCACTGTAAGCGTGATATTCCCCTCCAAATGTTCATTTTTATAGAATTTTGTCTCATATTTCTGGAGATCATCATACGTTGTAGTTCTTCTACATTTACATTTATTTTATTTGGCAGACGCTTTTATCCAAAGCAGTTAGGGGTTTCGTGCCTTAGTCTGCTAGTGCCCAGAGCTGTTCATTCACAATCACCTTCAATTCCTGCCGGCGTGGGAATCGAACCAGCAACCTTCAGGTCACAAGCCCGACTCCCTCACCATTAGGCCACGACTACACGTGCTCGTCCATTTCGCACAGCCCCTTTCCTATTGCGGAGTCATGAAAAACTGACACTAGCCGATGATCGAGAGGCTCGCAGTTCTTTGGATTTTTTCTGGGATATTTTCCGACTTCATGATGAGGTGCCACTATGCACCAGGAGACATGGACTCCTGTGAATGTCCATTACCGCTCCGTTTGTAGATAATAACTCACACTGTGCCGTGATTCAGTCCGAGAACTTATCGGCCAACAAGAAAATAACCGAATGCATAAAGTCTGGTCGATTGTACAGCTAAATGTGGAAAGCACCCATAGACAGAGATCATGTGGCCGACATGTCAAATACGGTTCACTTTATTTAATGTTGTGAATGAATCAATAATGCAACAATTTTATACCAGAGCTGTAAAACTGCACACAGCGTTGTTCACCGTCTAATGGAGTCACTCACTTATATTGTATGGAAAGAAAGAAGATGGTACATTTTTCAAAATACACAGAACAAAGAAAATCAATGGTTTGAGGGCGAGCAAACGAGTTTCATTCTCGGCTGATCTATCCACTTAAGCTGCGAGTGAAAATATCTCTTGGCAACAGACGCCATTTCTTTAATAGATGTAATGGTTTCTTGTTTTCGGACCCAAATGTGCCAAAATGAATACGATTTCATAAGTAACACACTTGACTCTAGTAATTCCCGTCTAAAGATTTCCAGTGTGGCAGGAAGCACTCTCGATAGAAACTTCTGTGTAACTGAGAATTTTATTTATTTAAATTATTTATTTATTTAAAATGAACTAAATGACTAGGATATGCAAATGTCCCTCTTAATATTAATGCCTCCAGCTGCTCTTATCCTGCTGTGACGGTTTCACTTCAGTTAATCGAATTACTCTCGTCTACAGCGGGCAACGCCATCCAAACATTACATTTCCAGTTAAAAGAAGAAGAAGTAGAAATTCTCAGATTTAGAGTTCCTTTTTAGTTAAATTGGAACCTCTGGCTTTTAATTCTCTTTGAACTCAACGGAGTGACACTTGTCAAAACTTCAGCGTTATGCGGTATGACTGAAGAAATGCGTGAGGATTTTGCGGTGTTGTATGAAGAAACTGCTCCTTTCAGCCTTTATTAAGAGGCGTTTTTCTCAGGCATCGAGTGAAGCGTGCACTTTCATATAATTTTATCTAGTAATCAAGTTGCAAACCAGATATGCAAATTCTAAAAAGCACTTCCAGGGTGTTGTCTGTTGGAATTTATTTGAAAAAGTATATTTCTTCCAATAAATTGATTCCCTTTTCTTTTTGTATTCATTTAAGTTTTACACGAGTAAAAAGTGTGAATGATTTTGTAACTTATTATTACCTGTCAAAAAATGATTTTACTGAACTTCACAGTAAATCGCTTCTACAAAACTCTATTGAAGTGTTTATATCCAAAGCGAAAGGTCACGACCCGTCGAGGCGTCCACATGACAGCGTGAGCGTTAACGGTCGTCGTCGCCTGAACCGGACCGGTTTCGGGTTTCTGTGGAGTTTTTGAGGGCTTTATACAGCGTGATTGAACTTTGAAGGTGATGCACTTAAAGATGCTCAGAAGTTTCTGTCATTTTTAATGTTAAAATGTTTCCATTGTTGTGTTCCATTAACATTAATCGTTTGTATATGGCGGCTGTTATAGAGCGCTGGAAACGAGTACCTCTCTTTCCTTATTTCTTAAAGTTATGGCAATGCTAACTAATTATTTCAAGTGCATTGATTAAATAATTTGTCTAAATTAATGAGAGTAAATTAAATTAAATTGTGAATTTAATTTAGGGGAGTCGTGGCCTAGTGGTGAGGGAGTGGGGCTTGTCATCAGAAGGTTGCTGGTTCGATTCCCACGCCGGCAGGAATTTGAAGTGGGGATAAACAGCTCCACCTTCAACACCACGACTAAAGTGCCCTTGAGCGAGACACCTGACCCCTAATTGCCTCACTTGTAAGTCGCTTTGGATAAAAGCGTCTGCTAAATGATGTGAAATGAAATAATTAAGTATGATTTGGTCAATATGCTACTCCTCGTCACAATGTTTTGCTTTATCTTGTAGACTCTACTTCATTTTTTAGCATACAAAATACCAAGAAGTTCACTAAACTGACAGAAAGTAGTTGGAAAATGTTGCCTTAATTTTTTTTGAGTTGAATTTAAGTAACATTTTTTACAGTGTACTGTACAACTATACAACTCTCTTTCTTGTCTACTATATATGTAAGCATGTATACTGGAATGCATGTCTTTTCCATGTCATTGCCATCCCTCTCAGAGTAAAGAAATCAGTCGGCTGCTATAAGGCATGTCATCTCTGATGGATGGTCTTTCCTGCCCCACACTGAATCCCTTTTAAAGGAAACGTTGAGGTCAAGAGAGTCGCCGGGCCTCTTTTCTCAGATTGGCATGTCAATATCTATCAGTCGCTGTGGCGGCCCTGGATGTGGCCGTCCTGATGCAGATCTCTGAGGAGAGAAAGGCGTGCAGTGGAAGAGCATCTACCCATGAAGGCCATCTGCCGGTTTTATAAAACTGACTTCAAAATATTTGACAATGACTATTAATGAAAGTTCTACTTTGGCGTTGTTTGATGTTAAGTCAAAGAAAGCAACCCTTTCCCATAATTTGCCAAAAGCAAACAGCATCAGAAATAGCGTTCCATTCTGCACAAATAAAATTTGCCTGAATGCTGTTTGTTATATCATTACTGGCACTCTGCCGCTAATGACTAATTTCCACAAACTGTTTCCATGGATGCATATGGCCAAAGCTGCATAAATACCACTAATATGAGGCATAATGTTTGATGAGCATTATCATCATGAGTAAAACGAGATCGAAAGCATCTGTAGCCCTTCAGGCGGCATCAGATCTGAGTCACGTCTCCTGCCATTGGGTTTGTAGTTGGTAAAGAGCTGCATCTACATATCAAAGCATCTGCTGAAGAGATGTGGAGGACACGAACCCCTCGAGAGAAAACCAGTGCGATGAGGGTCAAACAAAGGCCTGAGACCGAGACAGACGCACACACTAGAGCTTAATGATGTTTTCATAACTTCATGGAGTCTAAGTTTGGCTGTTGCAATCGTAAAACCAATGACCTTGACATTTCTACTGCATATCGGATGGAAACAAAATCAGCAAATAATGGCCTCGAATTTGTGTTTTCCTCACACAAAAGCTAACGCTCATTGTAAATGCTCTCCAGACTTGGAATTTGGCAAGCATATCCACATTTTTTACACGAAAGTTGGCGTGAAAACCAATATGAGCATTGTGTATGATTTAAAAACATATAGTATTAATAATGCATTAAATAAATTGCAATTATATATATTTTTGCCTATATGTACAAAAAACCTACTATATCTGTACGGCATTTCTCACAATAAATCCAAATCCACAGAAGATTGGAGAATGCTGCCATAGAAAACCCGGCGAGCGAGGTTACGATGACGGACAGTATTCTTGCAGATTTGTTGTTACGCATGTTGAAATACACCTCTGGTCGTCACGCTCGGCCTCAAAAGACTGCAGAAAATAAAGGAAGACCACAGCAAATCATTGCAGAGCTCTTCTGAGAGAAATGTAATCCACTGCTGCCCTTCGGCCTGTGGAGAAGCTTGTGTTCTTGCTGAAAATAAGCGCAGTATTTCCCTCTTTCAGTGCATAACATTTTTCAGTAACTGTCAGTAACTCGTCTAGCTTCATCAAAACGACACTCCATTTACTCCATTTTTAATGATTCAAATATGTTTAAATCATTAAAATACATGAAACAAGATCTGCTGCTGAACCGCTGTAGTACGATGCTTCGTTGTAGAAACTAACTAGCAAGTTACGACTGTTTCCCGAACATGGTCGCACCTCCGCCGCTTGAACCACAAAAAAAGGTCTGTCGTTGATACAAAGTTCTGTCATGAAACTCTAGATGGCGCAGTTGTTTTCAATCACATCCTTCTCTACAGGGCGCAGCGGATTGGATCCTGCTGTATCAGCAGCCAATGAGCATGAAAAGCAGTGAAAACCCTCCGCCTTCCCCAGCTCCACCTGTATGGATTCATGTATGTTGTGCAGGAGCAGCACGTCTTGCTCACAGCAGCGTGTCGAGTGTTTGTTGGCGGAAGCAAGTGATTGTACTCCACAGGAACAGCCAAAACAATCACAATCACACCAGTTTGTAAAATATACTGTATACCTTTTAAAAACTTTTTTCTTGAAATTTCAAGTCTGAATTGTGCGAAATAAACTCACAATTCTGAGAAAAAAATCAGCTCACAATTCTGACTTTGTAACTCAAAATTGTATTCATTTCTTCATTAAATTAAATTAAATCAAGCAATTCTAAGGAAGCTTGTTATAATATAGCTTGGTATAATTGCCACTTTTTATCTCGCAATTCTGAATTTTTTCTCAGAATTGCATGATATAAACAATGCGAATTATAAAGCCAAAATTACAAAATAAATGCACAATTCTGCCTTTTTTCTCCGAATTCTGACTTTATAACGTGCGATTGTGAGTCATGATGTCAGAATTGTGAGACATAAACTTGCAATTGTAAGAAAAAGTCTTTTTTCCTCAGAATTGGACTATAAATCTAGCAATTCTGATATTATAACGTGCACTTCTGACTTCATTTCTCACAAACGCAAGTTTTTATCTCGCAATTCTGAGAAAAAAAGGTCAGAATGCAAGATATTAACTCGCAGTTCTGAGGGAAAAAAGTTGTAACTGCGAGATAGTCACACTTACCATTTTATTTATTCCATGACAGAAACAAGCTTCCATAATGAGTAAACTACAAATGTCAAAAAACCTCGCAATTCTGCCTTTTTTCTCCGAATTCTGACTTTATAACGTGCAGTTGTTCTACAATGTGAATCTAATTCTACAATGTGATTATTGCCAGGTTTATGGTCTGTTTGGGTTTAGTTCCTGTGTTGACTTGTAGTAAACAATGTAGTAAAAACTATTTTCATTAACGATCTCCATTCACGCAGACCCCAAAACACCGTTTTCGAATAAATGAACAGCCAAAACGCATGAAAAGTTTCCCGTTTGTAGTTGAAAATGGTGTTGCATAAACAACTCCCTAGTTTCCTAGTTGTTTGTTGCCCTGTTTCTTTTCTTCTTTGTCCGTTCTTGTTTCGGTTTTAATTGGTTGCTCAGCTCCTGCGTCTTGATCTCTCTCGAGTCTGTTGATTTGACTCAATTAAAGTTTTACCGCTGCAACCGATCCTGCTCAAACTCATTCTTACCGCAACCACACCGTGACAATTATAAGAACCTTCATGAAAAACTGCAGTATTATAATTGTTAGTACAAAGCCAGCGGCGGAGATCAGTTGTGTACGACAGCCAAGGTGTCTTTCCACGTGAAGCATCTGTCTTTATTTTCAGACAGTGAAATGGTTTTCCAGGGGTTTGACAGTGCTGGGATTAGCGCTAACACGCAACACTGACGAAATAATAAAGATGGAGTGTTTTATGTTCATCAGAAGAACTGCCGGGCCACGATACACTACTAATGTAAGTGAGTGTGACAGCTGCAAATGCTCATGGAAGCAGTTGTGTAGGCTCAGGCTATAAATTAATTTAATTTCCCTGTAAACATCAGGCTCTCTGAGAAGTGTGACATGTAGAGCACAAGCGTGACTATTTTATCATTCTTTTTCTCAATAGAGATGAAAAAAAATCTTCATTAAAGAGCACCAAACCAACCAGCTCCAACTGCATCCTCACGCTGCATTCGCACCGCCATAGTGTCAACAGCCAATCACATGACTTTCTGGTGTCGCATCTGAGCTAGGGTATTTGCATAAGGTGATCTGATTGGCTGTGAGCGACGGCAGTGACGTGACAGTTCAGTTCGGCAACGCATTGCAAAGTATATTAGAAGAGTTCGTGTGTGAATGCACCATTACAAACGCTGATTTTAAGCAGAAAAGGGTCCAAATACTGAATCTCTTGTGAGGGAACGGACAATGCATCCCATTAAGCATTGCGACGGACTCAAATCAGATGTTAGCGCGCGATATGAATGTAATCTGAAAGTGTGCGTGCTGTAACAACGTTAATATCGAGAGAACTGAAGGCAAATTCATTTCCTCAAAGTAATTAAGTAATTGCCTTTGATGGATGGATGACAACCAGAAAGCTAGATGACTGCATAAAACTTTAATGCATGTTCCGATCCATCATATTTTATATTGCTTTTTTTTTTTTTGTCCTCATGTGCATTATATATTTATGATTAGAATTACATCAAAAGATGTAGGTTTTATGAAAGAGACAATATCGGAAGGCAGTCGTTTATCAACATTTCTTTTTTTTTTTTCTTTTTTTGAAAGAAAATGCATTAAATTGATCAAAAGTGACAGTAAAGACATGCATAATGTTACAAAAGATTCTATTTCAAATGAAAGCTGTTCTTTTAAACCTTCCATTCATCAAAGAATGCTGCAAAAAAAAAAAAAAGCACATTTCCACCAAAATATGTTTTCAACATTTCTTGAGCAGCAAATCATCATATTAGAAGGATTTCTGAAGGATTTGGGAGTGACGATGCTGAAAATGATCTCGATCTCGCAGAATTTCGTACGTACCTTCATTTACGAGGTGGATAATTCAAATGAATTGGTGTGTTTTTTTGCTAAATTGTTACATGTTGCCAAATTTGTATGAATTCATCCTAATGTTCCCACTGGGTTCATATGAGTGAGATTTTACGATTTTGTATGAATCAGCCAAACTGGACGTGAGATAGCGTTGCCTGATCACAGGAATAAATGACATTTTAGAAAATAAACACTAAAATACCGTTTCACAGCCTTAGACTTCTTTAAATCGTACCGATCCCAAACACTGAGTGAGCTGATTGTGAAACTAAAAGTACATTTAATTACTTGCTTGTGTCACATATGACACATGTTCTCGTAGCTGGAACATCACTGACTCGGTTCTGCCATTGGGAACACATGAGCTGTTTTACCAGGATTTCCATTTTTATAGTAACCGAGACCGCAATCACATACATTTGTGGAAACATACGACTGCATAAAACTTGTATGAAAGCTAAAAAAAATCTACTTAAAAAATCTGTTAAAAATCTACTTCTGTATACAGAAGACCAATGGGATTTTTACGTCTACGACCTGCCGATTGCACTCCATTAAAATAAAGCTTAAAAAAACTCACCTGAAGGTCATCTGAAAGACTTGACCCAGGATCACCTGTTGGCTTTTATTATTGTACCCGCGGAGCATCTCACCGAAGAGCGTGTCGTTGAAGCGCGAGTCTTGTCTCGCGCACTTGGGTCCTTCGCAGCGATCGGCCAGCAGGAGACACGAGCGGCCGTCAGCTGCTAGCTTGTATTCCTGCACACACCTGAGCGAACAAACACACAGCGAGAGCGTTGAGACTTCGTTCAGCCAGTGAGCTGAATATATGATGATGCTTTTCACTTTTGATCAAGATGGTGAATAAAAGTGTGAAATTACACCATCCTCTTGGATTCATACGCATGCACTTGTCTCACCCGCAGAACATGAGCACATTGCTGGAAGTCGGGTCATCGGGAAGAGGAACCAGCTGCTGAAGACACAACTGCTCGCAGCCTCCGTTGAACCCGTCCGTACAGTCTGTACCCAGCGAGTAGTCATAGCAACCTGAACCGTCCTTCATGGGCCTCAATCCTTCTGGGCACTACAAATGATTTGAGATGAGAGAGATGGACACAGAGATCAACATCTACGTGCCGGTCTGGACTTTCTGTTACCAGGTAACAATGAAAACTCTCGAGACGGCGTGTGTTCCCGGCGGGGCGTTATTATGCGACGAACAAAGCAGTTTCTCAGGAAGCAAAAGGTGTTAATGAGGGTTGCCAAGGCAGCGCCATAGAATTCAGAAAAAGAAGCGCAGACGCCCATTAAACATACATGTCAAACTGACCAGCCCACATTCAGAGGCAAGAGAGAGACAAATTGGTTTGTTATAGAAAATGCCCATTGTGCCTGCATGTGCAAAACTAGTTTCACGGCGGGGCGGGAAGAGGAGACGAGGATCTAATGTGCAGCTGTACACAAATAACAAAGAATTTAACTAGAACGCGCACAGGGAAGAAGGAAAACGCGCCAGCTTTACAAACAAATGTGAAACTATACTCAAACAGGAAGTGAAGAAACAGAGGGCATTGAGAGAGAGAGAGAGAAAAAAAAGGAAATTAAAGCTTCAAGCGGCGTTGAAATGGTCATCGCACCCGGACTCACCGGGTGGATCACATCAGCCTTAGGAAAACAGGAAACAGTGGGTGGCACGGATTTAAGCAGGTAAATATAGAAGAAATAGGTCTTTTTGATGTGCCACACTTCCTCCTGCCAACAGGTGGCGCTTCGACTATAGCTGAATATTGCCATGTCCATGTGTTCAGGCCAGAACTGTTATCAAACATGTGAAGTTTGGGGTCGATTGGACATTGTATGCCTGAGTTACAACTACTTCCTCTTTTGTGGCGTTAATTGCATTAGCACTCAGGAAAGTGTTGCAGGATTTAATGTGTTTTTAACATGTTTGGCGCTTCATGGCATATTTAAATGTGTTTCTGGGAGTGTGATGCATGCCTTTTCCTGTTGCCAGCAGGTGGCGCTATCGAGTCGATCTTCCACACTTTATGTAACGTTCACCGCCTCTGATGCGTGTGCAAAGTTTCATGAGTTTTCGAGCATGTTTTGGCCCTCGAAAATGTTATTCATTATGGATCATAATAAGAAGAAGTTCTAACAAGAACTCAACAAGACACAGGTGAAGATAATTAATTACTATTGAAACAGGAAATAAGAACAGACTATCTACTCCAATTTCATACTTGTCTGAAGTCACATACTTCCCTTCTACACGGTGGATTAAAAACGATATGCGACCGTAGACGCACGTTCAAATTCGCAGCGAGTTGGCGAAAAGGATCCGGATGGGTTGACGTCGATAGCCTAGAACCAACAAATGTGCCGTTGCGCTTCGGTTGACCTCAGTTTGAATCCCGATCCCATCTAACTCTCCGCTTCCTGTCCTCTCATAATAAAGGCAAAAACGGCAAAACAAATAATAAATACAAATGCATGGGTAACAAGCCAATCATTGTCTTCAGGACTACTAGAAAGGGTTATCAGGGTTAAAGTCTGCAGGACAGTAGTTGCCCATCCCTGACCTACTACTTCCGACAATATTCTAAAGTGCAACGCGATGAACACTTTACTATCCCATGAGGCCTCGGGAGAGGATATGTGAATGACAGTGAAGCGACACAACTGATGCTGGCAGTGACAGCACATGACAGATATAGTGCGTCTGGATTATAGACTGAACAGAAGAAACCAACCGGAGAGTCACACCTCAAAGATGGCCGTTTGATTGACAGGCGATCTGACCAATCAGAACCCCCGAATCCTCCATTATGTCCGTCAAAGCGGTCAGGGGAGATGAACGTTGGTGAACTTGAATCACGTCTTGAAACAACATTCCTTCTGATGTTCGTTCATGTTTATTTGATGCTATAAATGAACTAGTGTGAAGAGATGATCGAGCGACACATTAAACACACACTAGACGCTATTTTTTGATTCAACTTCACTATATATTAAATATGTTTCATTCGTTGTCAGTGTCTCTTTGCTCCTCGATGTATTTTTCACTGCGCGAGAACATGATGTGTGGCGTGAGAGCGCATAGCAACAGTAACTAAAGGGGGCGGGGCTTTGCGAAGGGTCATGGATTGATGGTAGTTTGAAGGTACTGACCAGCTTTTGTTGTCACATTTTGCTCTGCGAGTATATCGAGGCCTTAAAGCACAGTAAGTTGTAGATGACAGTGAGAGTGTCCTCTAAGGCCGTCACAGGTAAGATTACTCTCTATATTTTATATTCAGTTTTTTTTAATGTAAATCTTGTTGTTTAATCTTTGCTCGAGGGCTCCCATACCGAAGACTCTTCAGCGAGAGAGTGTTTTTGGTACTGATGCACAGATAGATAGTCAATGAAAGAGATATTTCAATAAGATGGCAGTCAACATCGGCCACAGGCACTTGACAAGCTTCACATTCATTACACATGGATCTCGCATCTGTCCGGCGGGAGCTGGGAATGCGCTCGGAGATAACGTACGATGGAGTGTATCTGCGGATGATGACATTACACCGGCGCGCCGCTTTGAACTCAACATTAATGACCGCCGCGTGTTTTATATGAATTTACTCACAGGTGTAGCAAACACAAGTGTGATCCACTGAAGAGCCAACTGTAGTGTTTTCATCACACTTCATTATTATTAGACCTTCATGAGAGGATGAAAGACCAGCGAATCTCATGAATAAAATTACACCCAGCGAATCACAAGAAAAATGAAGTCTATCATGTATGACCGGTAAGATTTTTTTATTTGCATTACAGTAAAGAGTATGTTTCATTCCTATCGCTAGACGCTCTCGGGTCACGTGCGGTTGGATCGGTCCCAGAGACTGCGAACCGTGAGACCAAAAGCCTCAGACTGGATGAATTCAAAGAAAGCAACAACAACATCAAGCGAGGAATAAAAGAGCAGCGCTTCAAAGCACACCAGGAAAATAAGTGGATGATTTATTTATTTATTTTTAAGAGTGGGAGGCGGGGGATTTATCATGCATTAGTTATCATGCACACTGGAACCGGGCCGGCAGGGCGACTGCATTAAATCACACCAGCTCTACAACATGATAATACAGGCTGAGATTCTCTTCATATCGACCTGTGACAGCATCATAGGACAACATCAGTCCTGCCATATAATATTCATCACAGTGTTATTTATGGATGCTTCTGCTGAACATATGCAGGCTCCCAGAAACACAGGGTGCAACATTTTTCCAAACAGGGAGGTCGAAACTCACGACATTTCATAAGATGGCACAAGCCGAAAGCGGCTGGCATTCATGTATATTCGTTCACCAAAACACCAGCACTCACTGACAGTGACACTGTAACAGTTCTGAAGAGCTCAAAGTGCTGCAAATAAGAAAACGCATGCAAATATAAAAAAACGTGATCATCAGTTTGACAACACATGTGCTGCAAATCCTCACAACACATGCAAACACAAAAACGCGCTGCATATACACAAACCACAACGGAAATGTTTCAAGGGGGACCCCGAAAAGTGACGGACCCTTCTAGGACGTGCGTCCAAAACCAGCTCAACTCCCCCTTCACTCATTCAGAACGGCATTTGAGTGCACAATGTGTTCACAATCACGAAATACTGTAAAAACTGCAAACAAAAATAAACAAGTGGACATTATTTCATGCATTTATTATTTTTAATAAAGTGTTTTTCACAGATGACCCTATTATGAGGAACCTCTTTGGTTCTACAGCTCAGTGTAAGTTTGTATATATTTTGTAATTCTATGTTTGATTTCGGTGTCCAATTGCATATTTTGATTTTTGTTTGCATGCTTGATCAGTAGGGTTGTCTTTTGGCCTCAGTCGTCTAGCAAGGACACTTCAACTGGACTATATGGTCGTTTTCTTCACCTTTGGTTATTGGGACTGACGTTTGGGACATTATATACCGAACCTTTGTGGATTTCCTTCGAACTGTTCTAACAAGACTTTATGTCTGATTGAACTCAACATGGTGTGGTTGGGCAACAATTTCTTATCTTTGGATGTATTGTTTCCTTGACATTGTTGCTGTTTGAGATGTTTATTCTTCAAACTCTATAAATATATTCTCCGGTGCTCTTGGAGAAATGAATCCCCTTCATGTATTTATGTGATCGAATTGAGAGTGTTACAACACAATCAGCTGCATTAAAGGTTTTACTGAAAGTAAATTTCAAAGACTTTTCCTCATTTAATGTTGCTTTTACATTAAAATAGTGCATGAAAGCAAGGAAACAAACCACTTCGCACTTTGGCTTTGAGCCATCTTCAATGCAACTACCGTTTGACATCGCACACTAAACACACTGTATTGCCCATCATACACATCACTCACAACACCAAAAGCGGCCACAGTCTTTATCATGTAAATTTTTCAAATGATTAGCAACAAATTTGAACATAAGAATTGAGCATAAATCAACAAACCATTTTAGTAAAAAAACCAAAAAAACCCAAAAACAAACTAAAACAACCCGATCGGCGTTATTGTGATTAGTGTTCTTATTAATGATTAGTGGACTTTATTTCCCCGCAGCTGACTTTGTAGAAAATAAGCTTGGAGATTAAATTAAACCTGTTTATAGCTCTCAATTATATTTCATTGACCGCAATTAGCTACGAGAAACACATTACGACTCGATAATTCACTGTTAAATAAACGCAGGCTTGGTCAATCTCTAAGGCATCAAGTAGCTTATAGCTGAGGTTACGACTGCTCGGGGTTCAGCCGTAACAGAAAGAAAGCGAGTCTCAATACCGGAGAGATTTCCAATTATAAGATTTTTGTTTACGACAATATTAAGGGGTGAACGTCAGGGGCAAAACAACAAACAAAACCGTTTTTTTTTTTTTTACAAACTAAATTACCTCAAAGGAAAATAAAGAAAACAAAATGCAACTTAACTTACCTACCTCCCTTAAAGTCAAAAAATATTTACAAGAGTTTTGTGCAGCGATATTTACAGTTTGGGCAAACAATATCAAATTCCGCATTCAAGTCGCAGTCGTATAACAGGAAACCCTCACAATCTCTCAAACAAACGATGACGAAACGAACGATAATCATCGAAATTCGCGAAGAACAATGGCGGAAGCACAAAGTCAACGAGGCACATGGCAAAGAACGAGCGTTTGGGGCGTTTCTTAAATACGTGTCAGGTTTTCGGCTGGACCAATCAGGAGGTTCAAATGAAAGCCACGCCCACCTGTAACAAAAACACATCTCCACACTTGGACAGACAGACAGAATATCTTGGGGTCTTAACACTTACTATTATCCTTTTCACAAACATTCATTCATTCATCCATTCCACCTGTGAAAAAAAAGTAACCGCCACATGAGTCATTCGAGAAGTGCCATCGATACAGAAACGAAGAGAAAGAGTGACAGCACATTTCTAAATGCTCAACGGTCGCCATCTCCATCGGAACAGACGGCTGAGACGAGAGAAACCTCCGTGGCACAATCTGCCGCCTCGCTGTTTACTCTCATTAGTCAATCTAATCACCTCCAGGTTTTTAATCAGACACTGTGCAATTTAAGCGGCTGCCTTCATCTTAATGAATGCGTGTCCCTCGTTATTAAGCTTCGGAATTACACGCATGACCTAATGGAGCTGTTCTGGAGTGATGTTTGACCCGCGGTTCGAGAGCGCCAGACAGTATCGGTGGCTAAACGTGTCTGTTTATAATATGTTTGCTGCCGAAAGAAGCGACTCGAGAATGAATATTAGTTCAGCCAACGCGCCGATCAAGAACAGAAACTTAAACCAGCGCAGTTAATGCGAAAACCTGACAACGAGAGAGAATTGAGAACAGAATTGACTCAAAAGATTGTGAGGAGGAAAATGACTCTAAAAGCTGTTTGGTTATTTGTTCCCACTGGCTCATCGCCTCAGATCGGAGATGATATCCGCCGCACGTCATACCGTGGCTCTCGCATTCGTTAAACTATTAAAGGAGCGGAAATTGAAATGGCAGCCTTTTGTGGGATATCTCATATTGTGCACAGCTCTGCCGATTGTGTGAGTTTAGACCTCCTTTCATCGGATTAATGTGCAGCTGACGTGCCGATTTCTTTGTCCCTGGCTTTCAGATCTCAACTTGACCTTATCAGATGCTGCCAAAACAGGGAAACGGAACAAAAAAAAGAGGAATTTATGATCTAGAGAATGACTGCAGGATATCAATAAGGACAGTATTGACCCTTCGCCTGGAGTTTGATTGACAGGCAATCATAAGCCCGAACCCGTCGTTTTGTCCGGCAAAGCGGTCAGGAGAGTTAATGTTAGTAGATGAGCGTTGGTGAATCTTTCCGCGCTTGAAACAACATTCCCTCTGATGTTCATTCATGTTTATTTGATGCTATAAATGAACTAGTGTGATCGGTTCACGAGGAGCTACGGCGATCTGTCACCACACAAAACGGTTTTTGTTCTGTAATTGTTTTTTTGTTGTTTTTAAATGACAAAATTTTAAATTTGTTCATATCAAAAGTTTGTTTCAGATCAAAAGTAAGCGTCTCTGTCTCGTCAGTCGACGCGTCGTCTGTGTCCACGATGTCTGTTTTCTAGATTTTGGAACTGTTTTGTTTCAGTTCTGATTTTTTTTTTTTTTTTTTTTTTTTTTTTTTCTGGATTGGAAGGGATCCATTCCAGAATGTATATTTTTAATGGTTAAAACTAATTTTGGTAATTAAAAAGCATGACTAATTAAATTCGATCATGAAACTTATTGTCATGATCTGGTCTCTATGTATTCTGTTTCTTTCTTCCCCTGTCCTGTCAGTGGTCACATGTTCCTTGTTTTGAGTCTAGTTCTGTCATTTGTCATGTGATCTTTGTTTTGATTTCCCACTCAGCCGTGTCTCGTCCGTAATCATGTCCGTCACCTGTGCCCCTCTCGTTATCCTCTCGTGTTTCTGTGTATATATTCCCTCCGTGTCGGTCCAGTCCTTGTCCGTTGTTAAAGTTCTGTAAGTTTAATTCTATTGAAGTGTTTAAAAGAGACTTCTGTCGTCGTGCCTGTTTTCCTGCCCAACACCAGACGTTACACTTATAGAATGTATCTTTAATTTATTAAAGGTTTAACAAAAAAATACATTTTTAGGGGCGTATGAACGTTTTTTTTCCTGGATTCTGTTTTAATGGTTTAATTTCATTTTAACAACTGATTTATTTTTACAACGAGACCCTGTGTTTTTTTGTTTGTTTGTTTTTCTACCCAGTATCTATTCTTTGTAAATTTATTATCAAAAAACGATCAAATCGATAGCCATAAAGCAAACATTTCAATTCATCTTTTATATTGAGCAATTCCTTTTTTTTTTCTTTTTTTTTTTTTGTCAAATTAGAGGTTTACTCTTAAAATTAAAACACTGAAGAAAAACGTGTGATATTACTTTTAAAATAAAGTTTTAATGATGTAATTATAGTTGTGTGAATTGCATTCTTCAGCACAGTAGTTATACATTTCTGTCACAATTTCTTCGATTTAATCCAAACTTTTATGTCGGAGGGTCGTCGGGAAGACCTTTGAGTTTCCGTGTGTATCTAACGATAGTTTTATCTTTCTGTCAAATAGTTTTAGGCAATCACAAAGTTCACAAGGAGTTAATTACTTGCAAGCCTGCAATATGGGTGTGAAAAACATGATGATCTATGTTGTGAAGAGAAATGCTGTCAAATTAGAGATCGAAACGAAAGAGCTTCTCTTCATCCAATTAAATGTAATTTATAAGAGATTTCTTGTGTCTTTCACAAGGGATATTTGCTGAAAACTAGCCAGAAAAACGCGGATGTGATTGGAGACACAAATGTGGAACTGAAACACTCCAACAGTTCCCTGTTGTCACGACCTCTGCTGTCCGTCTTTAGAGATGCAGGTCGTCTGCGGCGTATGGGCGACACCGGTTTCGAATTAGACTGTCCTTTAAAAGAGGCCCTCAATGGATCAAAAGGGCTCTGTTTCTCTGGATCTTTGTATTTTGATATTTGCTTTGGATTCTGCTTTATTTTCACATTTTACACCTCGACAGCACATTACACTTTCAGTCATGCGCCCTTCACTACACACTGACATTACTGATTATTTCAGAGACATTGTTATCCTTAGGTTTATTTGTTTCTTCTTTATTGTTTATATTTCTTTTCTGCAATTAATAAATGTTTTTTTTCTGAGTCTTAAGCTTTGGTTTGCATGCGTCCCTTGTTTTGTTGCTTCCCCTGAGCCACAGGTCATAACACTGTACATTATCTGTTATTTTATAATGCTGAAGAGATTCCCACACTGTGAAAAAAATGGCTGTAAATTTTACAGTATAATACTGGCAGCAGGGTTGCCAGCCAGTTACTGTAGATTTTACAGTATAATACTGGCAGCAGGGTTGCCAGCCAGTTACTGTAGATTTTACAGTATAATACTGGCAGCAGGGTTGCCAGCCAGTTACTGTAAATTTTACAGTATAATACTGGCAGCAGGGTTGCCAGCCAGTTACTGTAGATTTTACAGTATAATACTGGCAGCAGGGTTGCCAGCCAGTTACTGTAGATTTTACAGTATAATACTGGCAGCAGGGTTGCCAGCCAGTTACTGTATATTTTACAGTATAATACTGGCAGCAGGGTTGCCAGCCAGTTACTGTAAATTTTACAGTATAATACTGGCAGCAGGGTTGCCAGCCAGTTACTGTAGATTTTACAGTATAATACTGGCAGCGGGTTGCCAGCCAGTTACTGTATATTTTACAGTATAATACTGGCAGCAAGGTTGCCAGCCAGTTACTGTATATTTTACAGTATAATACTGGCAGCAAGGTTGCCAGCCAGTTACTGTAGATTTTACAGTATAATACTGGCAGCAAGGTTGCCAGCCAGTTACTGTAGATTTTACAGTATAATACTGGCAGCGGGTTGCCAGCCAGTTACTGTAAATTTTACAGTATAATACTGGCAGCAGGGTTGCCAGCCAGTTACTGTAGATTTTACAGTATAATACTGGCAGCAGGGTTGCCAGCCAGTTACTGTAGATTTTACAGTATAATACTGGCAGCAGGGATGCCAGCCAGTTACTGTATATTTTACAGTATAATACTGGCAGCAGGGTTGCCAGCCAGTTACTGTAAATTTTACAGTATAATACTGGCAGCAGGGTTGCCAGCCAGTTACTGTAGATTTTACAGTATAATACTGGCAGCGGGTTGCCAGCCAGTTACTGTATATTTTACAGTATAATACTGGCAGCAAGGTTGCCAGCCAGTTACTGTATATTTTACAGTATAATACTGGCAGCAAGGTTGCCAGCCAGTTACTGTAGATTTTACAGTATAATACTGGCAGCTGGGGTGCCAGCCAGTTACTGTATATTTTACAGTATAATACTGGCAGCAAGGTTGCCAGCCAGTTACTGTAGATTTTACAGTATAATACTGGCAGCAGGGTTGCCAGCCAGTTACTGTAAAGTTTACAGTATAATACTGGCAGCAGGGTTGCCAGCCAGTTACTGTATATTTTACAGTATAATACTGGCAGCAAGGTTGCCAGCCAGTTACTGTAAATTTTACAGTATAATACTGGCAGCAGGGTTGCCAGCCAGTTACTGTAGATTTTACAGTATAATACTGGCAGCAAGGTTGCCAGCCAGTTACTGTAGATTTTACAGTATAATACTGGCAGCAGGGTTGCCAGCCAGTTACTGTAGATTTTACAGTATAATACTGGCAGCAGGGTTGCCAGCCAGTTACTGTAAAGTTTACAGTATAATACTGGCAGCAGGGTTGCCAGCCAGTTACTGTATATTTTACAGTATAATACTGGCAGCAAGGTTGCCAGCCAGTTACTGTAAATTTTACAGTATAATACTGGCAGCAAGGTTGCCAGCCAGTTACTGTAGATTTTACAGTATAATACTGGCAGCAAGGTTGCCAGCCAGTTACTGTAGATTTTACAGTATAATACTGGCAGCAGGGTTGCCAGCCAGTTACTGTAGATTTTACAGTATAATACTGGCAGCAGGGTTGCCAGCCAGTTACTGTAGATTTTACAGTATAATACTGGCAGCAAGGTTGCCAGCCAGTTACTGTAGATTTTACAGTATAATACTGGCAGCAAGGTTGCCAGCCAGTTACTGTAGATTTTACAGTATAATACTGGCAGCAGGGTTGCCAGCCAGTTACTGTAGATTTTACAGTATAATACTGGCAGCAGGGTTGCCAGCCAGTTACTGTAGATTTTACAGTATAATACTGGCAGCAGGGTTGCCAGCCAGTTACTGTAAAGTTTACAGTATAATACTGGCAGCAGGGTTGCCAGCCAGTTACTGTAAAGTTTACAGTATAATACTGGCAGCAGGGTTGCCAGCCAGTTACTGTAGATTTTACAGTATAATACTGGCAGCGGGTTGCCAGCCAGTTACTGTATATTTTACAGTATAATACTGGCAGCAAGGTTGCCAGCCAGTTACTGTATATTTTACAGTATAATACTGGCAGCAAGGTTGCCAGCCAGTTACTGTAGATTTTACAGTATAATACTGGCAGCTGGGGTGCCAGCCAGTTACTGTATATTTTACAGTATAATACTGGCAGCAAGGTTGCCAGCCAGTTACTGTAGATTTTACAGTATAATACTGGCAGCAGGGTTGCCAGCCAGTTACTGTAAAGTTTACAGTATAATACTGGCAGCAGGGTTGCCAGCCAGTTACTGTATATTTTACAGTATAATACTGGCAGCAAGGTTGCCAGCCAGTTACTGTAAATTTTACAGTATAATACTGGCAGCAGGGTTGCCAGCCAGTTACTGTAGATTTTACAGTATAATACTGGCAGCAAGGTTGCCAGCCAGTTACTGTAGATTTTACAGTATAATACTGGCAGCAGGGTTGCCAGCCAGTTACTGTAGATTTTACAGTATAATACTGGCAGCAGGGTTGCCAGCCAGTTACTGTAAAGTTTACAGTATAATACTGGCAGCAGGGTTGCCAGCCAGTTACTGTATATTTTACAGTATAATACTGGCAGCAAGGTTGCCAGCCAGTTACTGTAAATTTTACAGTATAATACTGGCAGCAAGGTTGCCAGCCAGTTACTGTAGATTTTACAGTATAATACTGGCAGCAAGGTTGCCAGCCAGTTACTGTAGATTTTACAGTATAATACTGGCAGCAGGGTTGCCAGCCAGTTACTGTAGATTTTACAGTATAATACTGGCAGCAGGGTTGCCAGCCAGTTACTGTAGATTTTACAGTATAATACTGGCAGCAAGGTTGCCAGCCAGTTACTGTAGATTTTACAGTATAATACTGGCAGCAAGGTTGCCAGCCAGTTACTGTAGATTTTACAGTATAATACTGGCAGCAGGGTTGCCAGCCAGTTACTGTAGATTTTACAGTATAATACTGGCAGCAGGGTTGCCAGCCAGTTACTGTAGATTTTACAGTATAATACTGGCAGCAGGGTTGCCAGCCAGTTACTGTAAAGTTTACAGTATAATACTGGCAGCAGGGTTGCCAGCCAGTTACTGTAAAGTTTACAGTATAATACTGGCAGCAGGGTTGCCAGCCAGTTACTGTAGATTTTACAGTATAATACTGGCAGCAGGGTTGCCAGCCAGTTACTGTAAAGTTTACAGTATAATACTGGCAGCAGGGTTGCCAGCCAGTTACTGTAGATTTTACAGTATAATACTGGCAGCAGGGTTGCCAGCCAGTTACTGTACATTTTACAGTAGTGTTACTGTAATTTATTTTACAGAATTTCCCTGTATTCTCTGATCATCAGAATCAGAAATCAGAATCAGAAATACTTTATTGATCCCTGAAGGGAAACTCTTTTACAGTTTACAGTAAATAACTGTATTTTTTAAAACTATGAAGGGTCAATTTACAGCAATATTCTGTAAATTTGAGTCAAACCAACACGTGATCCCAGAATGCATTGCAGTTTACAGCAATATGCTGTATTATTAAAAAACAGCCAGCGACTGTAAAATATATTTACATATGAATAAATCATGCAAATTACAGCCTTAATGTTTTACTGTGTTAGTTCGCTGTCGTTGCTCTTTTCAGTCTTGAGTTGTGCCATGTTTTGTTCATGTTTTTTGTCTTAGTGGTCTATTGATGAAATCACGGTGATAAATTGCGATCGGAATAATCGAGATGACGTTTTCTTCTGCAGGTGGTGTGTGGGTGACGTCAGACTGTTATTTAACCCATGCATTATGTTGCTGTTCCTCGTAAAGTTAACAGCCGAGCAGCCCAAATGACACGCCGGAGGTGATTTTTACTCTCATTTGGTGGTTGATGGGGTTTTTTCTGCAAAAAAACAAAAGATCACTGTCCGTCTAAAAATTAAAAGTCCTTCAGAATAACGATTCCAGAAGCGTGTTGCTCTCTGTCGCCTCATTATTTTCTGCTCTCGTTCAGCATCTGTCCTTTCTTCTTGTTCTTCATCTCGTTTCACTTTTCTTCCACGTCCGCTCCTTCTGTTCCGCTCATAATTCAGCCTTCTCTCTGCGTCGCCCGGCCTGTCACCTCATCCCTCTCCGGCGCTCTTGTTTTTCCGCCCCTTCAAAGGTTTGGAACCATCTTCTCTCTCTATGCTAATGGCACGGGAGGGAGCCATCGCCACAGTATAATGGTTTGGACACACCTGGCTTGAACTCCAGGGAGGAAATTCAAATGATGAACACACAAGCTGCTTCATTTGCAGTCGAGATAAAGACACATGAAAGGATACATGCCTTCAGAAACTACACAGAACTGACATACGGAAGAAAACGGTCCCTGCGTGTGAATAAATGTGCCTTCTTAATGCTTTACAGAGGAATTTTATGAGAATCAAACCAGCGTCGGCTCTTCAACACAGAAAACGCACACACACAAAACCCCAAGGGTCTAATAAAGGGGGAATGCCTCATGAATTTAACATAATATTGACAGTGTTTTCCTGTCTTACTCTAGGGTTGATTGCAGTTATACGAGAAGATACAGTGTGACGTCACACTATTGTTGAACTGTTAACTCACTGGAGACTTACAGATTCACACTGAATGAGTTTGAGGAAATGGCTCAATTTTCTGAAGATCATATTAGTGGTGCTTTCCGTGTGCAACAATACTGCTAAAAAGCATGATTTGCATGCGTGTTAGCATAGTGCGAACATAATTAACATGTTGTTAGCATGATTAGCATTTGATAACATGATGCTAACATGATTAGCATGTTGCTAGCATTATGCTAATATGATTATCATGATGCTAACACAATGCTTACATAATTAGCATGTTGTTGACATGATTAGCACGTTGTTAACATGATGTTATGCATGATGCTAACACTATTAACATGATATTAATGATTACATGATTAGCATGTTGCTAGAATAATGCTAAAATGCATGATTAGCCTGTTGCTAACATGCTGTTAATATGATTAGCATGTTGCTAGCATGATCTTAATATGATTATATAAACATATTGCCTGAATAATGCTAACATGATTAGAATGTTGCCGGCATGCTACTAATATGACTAGCATGATGCTATCATGATTAGCATGTTGTTAGCATTAATGCTAACATGATTAGCATGTTGCTAACATGATCTCAATATGATCATATAAGCATATTGCCCGAATAATGCTAACATGATTAGAGTGTTTGCTGGCATGCTATTAATATGACTAGCATGATGCTATCATTATTAGCATTTTGTTAGCATAATGATAAAACTGTTAGCATATTAATAACATAATGCTAACATGATTAGCATGTTGTTATAATGATGTTAACATGATTAACATGTTGTTAGCATGCTGTTAATATGATTATCATGATGCTTACATAATGCTAACATGATTAACGTGTTGTTAGCATGATGCTAACATTATTAACATGTTAATAACACGATATTAAGATTACATAATTAGCTAGCTAGAATAATGTTAAAATGCATGATTAGCCTGTTGCTAACATGTTGTTAATATGATTAGCATGTTGCTAACATGATCTTAATATGATCATATAAGCATTGTTAAGACCCCAAGATATTTTGTCTGTTTTCATCTGTCTGTCTATTCTCTCTTTCCATGTGTGTAGATGTGTTTTTTGTTACAGGAGGGTGTGGCCTTCAATTGAAAGTTCTGATGGGTCCAGCGAATACCCGACACACGTATAAAAGGAACGCCCCAAACACCTATTCGAGGCCATGTGCCTCGTTGACTTTGTGCTTCCGCCATCGTTCTTCGCAAAATTCGATTATTGTTCGTTTCGTCATTGTTGGTTTGAGAGTGTCGTGTCAGAGAGATAGTGAGTGTTTAGTAAAATTGTGATTGTTTGTTTATTGTTAATTCTGACTTCCTGGTTACTGGATCCTTGCCTGTTATACGACGCCGACTTGAATGCTGAATTTGATATTGTTCGCTGTACAAAAATTTTGTAAATATTTATTTTTTTTCACTTTAAGGGAGGTAGGGGGTGTGACGCCATTTTATTTGATATTATTTTCAATGTTTATGATTGTAGGGAGGTAGGTAAGTTAAGTTGTATTTTGTTTTCTTTATTTTCCTTCGAGGTTATTTAGTTTCAAAAATAGAGATTGTTTTATTTGTTGTTTTGGCCTTGTCTGCCCCTGACGTTATCCCCTTTTTGTTATTGTAAATAAAGAACGCATTATTTGAAATCTCTCTGATATTGAGACTCGCCTTTTTTCTGTTACGGCTGAACCCCTAGCAGTCGTAACAGAAATTGGGGGCTCGTCATAAAACTTTCTATTTGCAAACATTGGATTACCGTCGTTGCGTGTATATAAATACATAACTAATAAAATTTGCTTTGTAGGTGATAGTTTGGCTGGTGGTTTTCACTTTAAGGAGGAGGGAATTCGGAATGTCTTCTAAATTTGATCTACAAAAATTTGCTGTTCACCCTACATCTGAACAATTGGAGATCTGCCGCAAAGATGACCTGTTTTCAGTTGCGGAATTATATCACATTACAGTCCCTCGTGGTGCAGTGAAGCGTGAGCTTAAGGAGGTAATTTATAAACATTTGGTGGAGCACGGAGTTTTGCTGGAAGAGGGTGAGGCGGCGGGTGTTGCATTTCAGTTGCCGGTTTCCTTGGGTGAGGGTGAACAACCCAAATCTGAGGAACTGGCCAGCATAGATCCCGTCGATCTACCTTCTCCACGAGATCCTTTGCTGGCGATCAGATTGAAAGAGTTGGAGGTGGAGCTGGGCAGGCAGAGATACGAGAGTCAGCTGTTGCATCTACGCACAGTTGAACTCGAAAGCAAGCGTGATATCAAGCTCAAGGAGCTGGAGATTCAGCTCAAAACTAGACCACCTGTCCACCCCTCAGCTGCTGATGCGCCTGACGTGAGCGTGCCTGTGTCGTCGCCCACCAATGTTTCCACTCCAAGCCTTATTCCTGTACCTCGAGGCACCCCACAAGTAAGTCAACCAGAATTTGATATTAGTCGTCAAATTGCACTAGTCCCGCTGTTCCGTGAAAGTGAGGTTGACACTTATTTCACTGTGTTTGAGCGGATCGCCGCTACGTTAAAATGGCCGCGGAATGTTTGGCCATTATTGTTACAGTGTAAACTCGTTGGTAAAGCCCAAGAAGTCTGTTCAGCGCTGACGCTTGAACAGAGTTTGGATTATGATGTGATGAAGAATGCCGTGTTGCGCGCTTACGAGTTAGTTCCTGAAGCTTACCGGCAAAAGTTTCGTAATCTTGTGAAAACCCCTAGTCAAACGTTTGTGGAGTTTGCAAGAGACAAAGCAAATTTATTTGATAAATGGTGTGCCGCTAACAAAGTAGTCACGTTTGAGCAGCTCAAAGAGCTAATATTGTTGGAAGAGTTTAAGAATTGCTTATCTGAGAAAATCGTGGTTTACTTAAATGAGCAAAAAGTGTCCTCTCTTTCCGAGGCTGCAGTTTTTTCAGATGAGTTTGTATTGACGCACAGAGTAGTGTTTTCACCCACGAAGCGCAATTTCTCTGATCGAACTCGTAATTCTAAGGATACCATAGTGGTACCCAAGAATATTTCAAATGCTGAAAGTAGTGAAAACCGTGAATGTTTTTACTGTCATGAGATAGGACATCTCATTGCCAATTGCCCCGCTTTGAAGCGTAAAGCTGAAAAAAAAGGGAACACTTTTAAAAGTGTTGCGTTAGTTGAGCGACCTGTTTTTTGTCCTGAGCTGGTATCTGTAGATACACCCGTTGTATCTGCTTTTGAGCCATTTATTTTTGATGGCGTTGTGTCGCTTAACAAAACAGATTCTGAAACAAAATGTATTCGTATGCTCCGTGATACTGGAGCTGCGCAATCCTTTATTTTAGAGAGTGTGTTGCCATTTTCGGAACAGTCAAGCTGTTTTTCCAGTGTGTTAGTGCAAGGTATTGATCTCACTGTAGTTAAAGTTCCTTTGCACAATGTCTATTTGCGCTCTGGAATTATTTCAGGGACGGTTAAGCTGGCAGTTCGTTCTGAGTTACCTGTTAAAGGTGTGTCGCTCATTCTAGGAAATGATCTGGCAGGTGACAAAGTTTTCTGTTTACCAGAAGTGATAAATGTTCCTGATGTGTATGATGAAGATGCATTACAAGAGGAGTTTCCTGACGTGTTTAGTACATGTGTGGTGACACGAGCTCAAGCTCATAAATTGAAAGATACTGTTGATCTGTCAAAAACCTTTTTGTGCGCTGACAATTCTTCTGAGTCGGAAGAAAAAGTTGAGTTGAAAATGTGTGCACTTCCAGATGTTGATTTCCCATTTGGAAAAACCACTTTAATTGAGGCACAGAGTGCCGATCAAACTTTGTGTCACTGTGTTGCAGCTGCTATCGAGTCGACTGTTTTGCCAGAGCATCCTGTGGCCTACTTCTTTGAAGACGGCGTTCTTATGCGTAAGTGGTCTCCAAGTCATATCAAAGATGACTGGGGCACTGTTTTTCAAGTTGTTGTTCCAAAACCCTTTCGAAAGCAAGTATTGAGTGTCGCACATGATCATGATCTTTCTGGTCATGTAGGTGTTCGCAAGACTTACGACAATCTGTTGAAACATTTCTTTTGGCCTTCGATGAAATCCGATGTTTCCAAATTCTGTAAATCTTGTCACGCATGTCAATTATCCGGCAAGCCCAATCAAGTCATTCCTCCAGCCCCACTGAAGCCGATACCAGTGCTTGGCGAACCATTTGAGCGAATCTTGATTGATTGTGTTGGGCCGTTACCCAAAACAAAATCTGGAAATTCCTATTTGTTAACGTTGATGTGTGCGTCGACCAGGTATCCTGAAGCAATACCACTTCGTTCACTTAAAGCTCATGCTATCGTCAAAGCCATCATTAAATTCTGTACTACTTTTGGCGTGCCGAAATGCATCCAGTCCGACCAAGGAACTAACTTTATGTCCAACGTGTTTGCCAGAGTAGTAAAAAAACTAAACATCAAACATCAAGTATCTAGCGCCTATCATCCTCAATCGCAAGGTGCCATTGAGCGTTTTCATCAAACTCTCAAGTCCATGCTTCGAACTTTTTGCGTTGAACAACAGAAGGAATGGGATGAAGAGATCCCGCTCTTGTTGTTTGCAATTCGTACCACAACCCAAGCTTCCCTTGGTTTCAGTCCGTCTGAATTGATCTTTGGACACACAGTGCGTGGTCCATTGAAGATTTTACAAGAACAAATTCTTTCTTCCAACCGTTCGCCTCCCTCTACGAACGTTCTAGATTACGTTAGTTCATTTCGTGAACGGCTGCATAAACTCTGGAAACTGGCAAACCGTTCGCTTGATTCAGCGCAAGACCGAATGAAAACTCGATATGATCAAAAAGCTGTACAACGTAGTTTTCAAATTGGAGATAAAGTTCTCATTTTACTTCCTGTGCCTGGTTCAGTGCTTCGAGCTAAGTTTACTGGACCCTATGATATTAAAGAGAAATTAAGTGATACCGATTATGTAGTTGACACTCCTGATCGTAAGAGAAAGTCACGCGTCTGTCATATTAATATGCTGAAGGCATATGTAACCCGCTCTAACTCTGAGATTAAAACCCCTGTTGTTACTGTCGCCCCAGTGAACGTTTCACTATCAGAGTATTCGCCAGAAGTTGATGGTTTGAAAATGAATAGTGCCACATTCTCAACCGCTCGCCTACCCAACTCAGAAACCCTGCTCAACTTGGCAACAAAATTGTCACACTTATCTATGTCTGCCCAGGACGACATACAAAATTTGGTTAAAAGGTATCCTACTTTGTTTAGTGACTATCCTACCACTACACATATGATTAAACACGACATTGATGTTGGTTCACACGCACCTGTGAAACAGAATGCTTATCGTGTTAATCCGCTTAAGAGAGACATAATGAGGCAAGAAACTCAGTATTTACTTGAAAACAACTTCGCAGTCCCTAGTTCTAGTCCATGGTGTTCACCATGTCTTCTCGTTCCTAAACCAGATGGTACTTCAAGGTTCTGTACAGATTACAGAAAAGTTAATGCGTTAACTAAGGCCGATTCATTTCCCCTTCCACGTATGGAAGACTGTGTAGACCGTGTGGGTAATGCTAAATTCGTAACTAAACTTGATCTGCTAAAAGGTTATTGGCAGGTGCCGCTCACAGAACGGGCATCCGAAATATCTGCCTTTGCCACCTCTGACGTGTTCCTACAATACCGGGTTATGCCCTTTGGCCTTCGAAACGCTGGAGCTACGTTTCAGCGATTGATGTCTATTGTGTTATCCAATGTGTCTAATTGTGAAGCATATTTAGACGATGTTGTGTGTTATGCTAACACTTGGGAAGGCCATCTTAAAACTTTAGATGAAGTCTTCAAACGTCTTAGAGATGCTAATCTTACTTTGAATCTAGCGAAGTGTGAATTTGGTTGCGCTACAGTCACATACTTGGGTAAGGAAGTCGGTAGTGGTCATGTTCGCCCTCTGAACTCAAAAGTTCAGGCTATCCTTGATTTTCCAGTCCCTAAGACGAGAAGAGAGCTTCGTCGTTTTCTGGGAATGACTGGATATTATCGATGTTTTTGTAAGAATTTTTCCGACGTTGCTAGCCCTCTCACAGGCTTACTGCGTAAAGCAGTCTCATTCAAGTGGACTTCTGAATGTCAGTCTGCTTTTAACGCTCTGAAAACTTTGCTCTGTAGTACTCCGGTACTTGTTGCACCCCGTTTTGAAAAGCTGTTTCTGTTAGAAGTTGATGCTAGTGGTTCTGGTGTTGGTGCTGTTTTATTGCAGACTGGTGAAGATGGTTTGAATCATCCAGTCAGTTTCTTTTCAAAAAAGTTCCTTAAACATCAAATGAGCTACAGTACTATAGAGAAAGAAGCCCTAGCATTGATTCTCTCCTTACAGCATTTCGAAGTGTATATTGGTTCGAGTGTACAGCCTGTTACGGTCTTTACTGATCATAATCCTCTTATATTTCTTCAACAAATGTCTAATGCCAATCATCGTTTAATGCGATGGTCCCTAATTTGTCAAAGTTACAACTTGATAATCTGCCATAAAAAAGGTATTGAAAACGTCATTGCTGACTCTTTATCCCGTGTCAACCAGTAAAACATTACATGTTTTATTTTTGTGGGTGGGGGTGTTAAGACCCCAAGATATTTTGTCTGTTTTCATCTGTCTGTCTATTCTCTCTTTCCATGTGTGTAGATGTGTTTTTTGTTACAGGAGGGTGTGGCCTTCAATTGAAAGTTCTGATGGGTCCAGCGAATACCCGACACACGTATAAAAGGAACGCCCCAAACACCTATTCGAGGCCATGTGCCTCGTTGACTTTGTGCTTCCGCCATCGTTCTTCGCAAAATTCGATTATTGTTCGTTTCGTCATTGTTGGTTTGAGAGTGTCGTGTCAGAGAGATAGTGAGTGTTTAGTAAAATTGTGATTGTTTGTTTATTGTTAATTCTGACTTCCTGGTTACTGGATCCTTGCCTGTTATACGACGCCGACTTGAATGCTGAATTTGATATTGTTCGCTGTACAAAAATTTTGTAAATATTTATTTTTTTTCACTTTAAGGGAGGTAGGGGGTGTGACGCCATTTTATTTGATATTATTTTCAATGTTTATGATTGTAGGGAGGTAGGTAAGTTAAGTTGTATTTTGTTTTCTTTATTTTCCTTCGAGGTTATTTAGTTTCAAAAATAGAGATTGTTTTATTTGTTGTTTTGGCCTTGTCTGCCCCTGACGTTATCCCCTTTTTGTTATTGTAAATAAAGAACGCATTATTTGAAATCTCTCTGATATTGAGACTCGCCTTTTTTCTGTTACGGCTGAACCCCTAGCAGTCGTAACAAGCATATTGCCCGAATAATGCTAACATGATTAGAGTGTTTGCTGGCATGCTATTAATATGACTAGCATGATGCTATCATTATTAGCATTTTGCTAGCATAATGATAAAACTGTTAGCATATTAATAGCATAATGCTAACATGATTAGCATGTTGTTATAATGATGTTAACATGATTAGCATGTTGCTAGCATGCTGTTAATATGATTATCATGATGCTTACATAATGCTAACATGATTAGCATGCTGTGAGTAGGATTAACATGATGCAAACATAATGCTAACATGACTAGCATGTTGGAAGTACTGTTTTGCTGGAATGAGTCAAATGAGCCAACCACCATGTCTCTACATTGTTCTGATGCAGATATGTCAATCTTGCTAAACTATTGCCAGGATTCTCTGTTCGGTTGCTAGCGAGCGGCTTGGTGACACAATAAAGGCCAATTGTCAATATGGATGACATAAAGCCACACCCATTCAGATTTGAAGATATCCTCTTTGGGTGTGGGTTGCTGGGGTGCTTGACAATGGTTGCTAGGGTGTGTCTAGAAAGTGGTGAAGGTGATCTGTGATTGGCTTGTAGCTGCAACAGTTAAACGAGCCCGACATCATGTTTCTAAGACACTTCTATTCAAAGATATCTCTATGGAGTTTGTTGCTAGGGTGCTCTAAATGGTTGCTAGGGTGTAGCTTCTGAGATACTAAGTAAACCGAGCCCACCCCCTTGTCTCTATGACAATGTGGTGCATAGTTAACACAAAACCCAAAGAATCCTGTAAATAAATGTATCACAGTTTCCACAGAAAATATTAAGCAGAAAAAAATGTTTTTAACAATTATAATAATAATAAGCATTAATAATTACGCTCTTGCGGTAGTAAATCACATGACACAGAAGTAGAAACAGAACTTTACTAATCGATCCAACAAGGAACACACAGGAGAATCACAGGAATAAACCAGAAACAGCCTGTGAGAACCGAAGGCTAAAATCCACTGGGAGTAATCAACAGAACGTGAAACAGGTGTGAAACATAATCAGTAACCAAGGAAACGAAGCAGGGATCCAGGCTGGATGAGTGAACGAGCTGAAGCTGGAAAAGGCTTTTTGTCTCAGAGGAAACAGAACGTCTTCCTCATTCACAGGATGAGCAAATCACTCGTTTGCACTTTGAAGTGTTGGAAAAAACACATAAAGAGGCTGAGACGAATATTTTTCATCTGTGCAGTCAAGAAAAGGAAAAAAAAAAAAGGGAGAAATTGTTGTCGATTGGAGAGTGAGCACTTTCCTGGTAGAGCGTTTTAATAAGATCACCCACTGGCAAGAGCTTGGCCTTCACAACTCCACACGGAATGAACTCTGACAATATTATTAGTCGTCCTTCATGTATATTTCATTCCGAGAGGTCCGAAACGTTCCGTCCAAAATAAATAATGTTTTCAACATTCAAACTGTGTTCTCAGAGCTTGCTGAAAACTGTCAAAAAATGCCAGTAGCGACACAGAAAGCGTAATAAAGCGCATGAACGCCGCCTGTGGAGCCGCTCTCAGCCCTCGTCTGTGTTTCTGGATCTGGACAGCAGCCGCCCACTCCTGGAGAACACTGGACTAGATTATCAAACATGAGGTGAGGAGCGTGAATCATCATCATCATCATCATCATCATCACAACCCCTTCTGCTCCAGAGCACGCAACTGAACAGCTTTAACTCATGTTGCATTTCTATATTAACATGTTTTATTTTTATTTTTGACGTCATCACAATGACTACCTGACCTTCAAAAGGTGAAACAACTAATCTTTGTGAGCTTTTTGCGATCTACACGAACCACTTCTGTTGCAGAAATGATGACAAATTGCACTTTTTTGGGTTGAATTATGCCTTTAAGCAAACATATTAATATGCGACTTAACAGTTCGGACAAAGAAACTGTGAAATAATCAAAGATTCTGAGATAAAACTCTCTTATATTCTTTGCCTTCAGATCTGCTCACAGAATGTAATGTAAGACTGAACAAACACACACCTGTGTAACCGAAGATGTGTGTGTGTGCAAAATGCGTCAACGTTTTCAAAAACGAGCCCGCTTAGGAGAGCATCTTCAAAAAGCTGCATTTTTGTACTTTGCAATTGAACGTTTTACTTTAAAAAGCTGCAGTCCGTAAGTTTCGCCTCTTTGTCGCCATCTCTGTTTGAAACCTGCAATTGCAGTTATTTGCGGAATTATCATCTTTACGCGAGTCGTGCATCGGATGCGGATGAATCGAATGTTCAGCACATCGGCATGGATTCTGTACTTCGGAATCACAGGTTTCACATCTCGGAAGTACGAGGAGAATAAGAATCTGGAAAATGTCAACTGAAGAAGTCTGCCGCTTTTGTTCTGACCCGCTGAGATAAAAAGTATTGCTCTGTATGACTCTGTGTATTTAGTGTTACCTGTAGATCAATCATTGTCCATTTGTCATATCAAAATGATGTTTAATTATTGCAGCTGCTGTGAGAAAAGGCTATAAATGATCCGTCAGCTGCGGGATATATCCTCCTTCATGTAAACAGACGTGACGTAATGACGCGAAGACCAACGGCTCCATGCTCGAATTTCCCGCTGAAATCGGGAAACATTATGACAAGCATGTGGATCGGGACAAGATAAGGAGATCGTTTTGAACACTGGCTGGTTATGAACTTGCTCAAAAATTGATATTGGATCATTTTTAACCAATAAAGTTACAGACAGACATTTTGCTTTGTTATTTTTTTAATAATCGAGATTAAAAGTGCACTTGTTTTGATGACAAACATACTAATGTAAAGTTAATATATTTCAAATATACTAATCGCAACTTCATCATTACAGATATAATTACAAATACATTTAATTTACATGTAATTTTCAGCAACAAACTTTAACCATGTTTCAAAGATGATACGTACTTAAGTTCTACTTAAAATTGTTTTTTTCTCACTTAATCGCAACTAATTGCATTTAATATTTAAACTATATTGCATTTTTATTTAATTGTAAAGGATATTCAAGTGTATTTTTTAAGGTCTATTAAGCACTCTTTTAAACGACGTGTACTTCTTTTTCATCAAGATATGTTTGGAAATGAAGATCCACGTAATTATCTATGAAGAGCCATGTTTACATTTTCTTATTGATGACTGTGCCATTTGCAATGATTTTGTTTTTATTATTTTGAATTCTGGTGCATTGTGTTTTTATTACTGCTTTTTATTTTGCAGAGCAAGTCCACTATTTTCTGAAGAAAAAAAACAGGTAATGTTTATTTGTCACGTCTTCCTTTGATCGACGTGTGTAAGAAAAACATAAATAAACAGTACCTGCTCATATTCTCAGAGCAAGCATTGGTGCGATGTTCTTTTGCAGGAAATAGCCGAGATGAGTGAACGGAAGGCTAAATGTGTGATGGATTTTGGGAATGGGTAGCCATTTCAGAAGTGTGGCGTGACAAGAGCGCTGGTAAAGACAGTGAGATCATTTGTAATCTTGCCAAGCACTGAATGCAGTCTAGCTTATAAAAACACAGCGTGTCCTAAAACAATCAGCGCTGCACTTTTAGGGCATTTGCAGCAGTTGCTGCTTAATCCTTTTAAGTGTTCACTTCACCTCTATTACTGAGAGTGTGGAGGAATGGCAAGAGGAGGGAAAAGCTCTCAAAGTTCCTGATGTCACCGACGCCGACGAGAGTAAAACACGGGGAGACTCCATCCAGAGTGGTATCGTGACCTCGGCCCGTGTCAAGAGATCCAGAAATGAATCCACTTCAGCCAGCAGTTACAAGGAAATTGTATCGCTGTCCCCAAGTGTCAAACTTGAGATTGGAGTCCTATACTTACAGGAGGGCTGGATGTGAATGAAACTTAGTTTCCAAGTTTAACAATCCCCTGTGATTTTTGTAGACGCGTTTAAACAAGATCAAACCATTGTTACGAAGGAGTCGCACATTATTTGAATATCACGTTTTTTCACTCATCTTTTTGTGATGTGCTAAACACAGTTTTGAAATGTTTCACTAAAAAAAAAAAAAATCAACAGTAAACTATTGCTATTCTCATTCTCTATTAAAAAAAAAAAAAAAACTTAAAATAAACAGGGGAGGTATCCAAACCTCATCAACTGATCACTGGGGTTCCTCAGGGTTCAGTTCTTGGTCCCCTCCTATTCCCCATTTATACTACATCACTGGGTCCCATCATACAGGCACATGGTTTCTCCTACCACTGCTATGCTGATGACACACAACTCTACCTGTCCTTCCAGCCAGATGATTCCACAGTAGCTGCACAGATCTCAAGCTGTCTGGCGGACATCTCCACGTGGATGGAAGAACACCACCTGCAGCTCAACCTGGCAAAGACTGAGCTTTTAGTCTTCCCTGCCTCTCCTACTCTACAACACGACATCAACATACAGCTTGGTACAACCACCATTACCCCATCAAACTCGGCCAGAAATCTTGAAGTTATCTTTGATGACCAACTGACCTTCAGATGGCTCGGTCATGCAGATTTACACTTCGCAACATCAGGAAAATCCGTCCCTTCCTGACTGAGCACGCAACACAACTGCTTGTCCAGGCCCTGGTCATTTCAAGGCTTGATTACTGCAATGCTCTTCTGGCTGGCCTGCCGTCAAGTGCAATCAAACCTCTTCAAATGATCCAGAACGCTGCTGCTCGTCTTGTCTTCAACGAGCCTACGAGAGCCCACGTCACGCCCCTCTTCATCTCTCTGCGCTGGCTACCCCTCGCTGCAGCATCAAGTTCAAAGCGCTGATGCTTACAGATCCATCAGAGGCTCTGCACCTTCCTACCTCCACACACTGCTACAACACTACATCTCCACCAGAAGCCTGCGATCACTAAAGGAGTGTAGGCTTGTGGTACCGTCACAGAGAGGCACAAAATCACTCTCCAGAACATTCTCCTTCACTGCTCCCTGCTGGTGGAATGATCTCCCTACTTTCATCAGGAACGCAGAATCCCAGGCAATATTCAAGAGACAGCTGAAAACTCATCTCTTCCGTGAACACTTGATCCCCTCATAAAAAAAAAAAACAACAACAACAACAACAAAAAACCCTTTCCTTCCCTTTTCCCTTTCTCCTCCAGCTTATGGTACTGAGCAATGTATGAATCTTGTATTGTGAGCACTTCCAATTCATGAAGAATCGCTTGTTTGTTTTCCTCACTTGTAAGTCGCTTTGGATAAAAGCGTCTGCTAAATGACTAAATGTAAATGTAAAATGTAGGAGTTGTTAGTAAAACAACAACAAAATGACGGAGCTACACTTGTTTGAAGTCGGTAACGTCAACTTCAAGAAAGTTTTCTGAAAGTTCCCAACCAAAATCACCAGCAATCATACCTTAAATTTATATATATTACGGATCTAATATACTGTTACACGTCAGATGTTTTTCCCCAACTGTTCAAATAACAGATCATGTTTGTGTGAATATTCATCAAGACAGATATTTTAAATGACTGTAATGGTGTGTACGTCGGGATCGTGCGCTTCGGATCTTCGGATTCAATCTCACATTTGATTGGTTCAGACTCATGCCTTCGAGAATCCGCTTGGACTGCTGCGCTTTAAAGAGAAAAACTGCATTTCTCGTGGCTCTCCTCTCAGAAAACACACAAATAAAGACACGTTTAGAAGTTTAATAATTGAGTGCAAGCTGAACCCAGCAGTAATTGGTGGGATATTTTGCTTATAAAATGATTGAATTATGTCTAGTTGAGAGTGTTTTACGCAAGTGCAGTACGATGATTTTAGCGTTTTACCATGTTTCAGTGTGGACGAGAAACGTTTGGAAAACACTTGGAAACGTTAGTGTGGACGGAGAGCATTTTGGATTGGATTGCAAACACCATTTTCAAATGAACCCGGATTAATGTAGACATGGCCATAGTGTCCCAGGATTGGACTATAGAGATGACTGAGATGAAGTTCTGATGACTCCCTCAAATCAGACAGAGAAAGCTCTTTCCGAGGCATCTGAAATCACTCCATCATCCCGGTCGTTACCTCATTCATCACAGTCGGCTCCGGGACCACGGCTGGAAAGATCGCCGGCTGTCTCCAACGATCGCCCTCAGGAGCTCAAACAGGGTTTATAAGATCACTTGTCTGTTCACACGACTCCCCGCGGGTAGATGGAGGAAGTCCTTCCCAGCTAACAAAATATATTCTGAGTAGGGCTGTCCACGTTAACACATTAACGCTTATGACGGATTCAAAGTCCTTAACACGTTAAAATAATTTAACACAAATAAACTACTGAAGCACATGAAATTGTCATTAACATAATTTTGTAGTGGACCATCTTCGTTTTCACACTGAGAACCTTGCAAAATAGTGAGGAATTGCTTAACGCATACCTTTAAGATTTGAAGTACACTTTCAAATCCAATTGACCCTTCACAAACAGTTTGATTGACAGGCGATCTGACCAATCATGACCCTGAATCCACCATTTTGTCGGTCAAAGCGGTCAGGGGAGCTAGTAGATGAACGTTGGTGAATCACGTCTTGAAACAACATTCCTCCTGATGTTCATTCATGTTTATTTGATGCTATAAATGAACTAGAGATGATCGACACATTAAACACACACTAGACGCTATTGATTGATTCAACTGCTTTAAATATGAAACTGTTTCATACGTTGTCAGTGTCTCTTTGCTCCTCGATGTGTTTTTCACCGCGTGAGAACATGATGTGTGGCGTGAGAGCGCATAGCAACAGTAACTAAAGGCTGTGCGAAGGGTCAATAAAGCATATTTCTCAAAGGATGTCAGACGAGACATGTGAGAACCAAATCATTCTCATGTCAAATCTGACTCTTAGCCGTCTTATGTTTCATTAAAATAAAAGAGCGGTTAGGACATTCTTCAAAGTTTGACCTTTTGTGTTGCACTGAAGAAACGGGTTTGGAGCGACTCGAGGATTAATGAAAGATACGTTTTAATTTTTGAGCGAACTACTCTATGGAAGCCCTGCAGATGATCAGATTGCAAAAATCAGTGTCACTTTTATTCGTAATAAGAGTGTGAGTGACCGAGGCCATCCTGCTGTTATGATTGATTCATCCATCAGCTCAGAGAACATGAGCTCATCAATTTCCTTACTTTATGAGCAGAGCTCACCCTCCAAAAAAATCCATTAACCGCATTTCCTTGTTCTCATTTCCTCCCTTTTAATCTGCACATGTAACACAAGACAAACTTATCCGCCTGTAATGAGATGCATTTGCCAGAATGCCGAGAGTCTGTTCATGCTGCGGTTCAAATAGTTTGACCGCAATCGGTCATGAAACGGGCCAGTTTTTACACGGATGTTAGATGGTCTGTGGTGACCATGACAACTCACCATGCAGCCGGTCGAGTCCATCCTTCTGTCTGAAACGCATTTGAAGTTTTTCCGGCATCCGCCGTTGTCTTTGGAACAATCCCTCACCGGACCAAAGGATGCGAGCAGATCGTCCACCGTCTCAAAATATGTGGACATGATGGCCTCTTCCCTACGAGGCAAACGAAGGAGATGAATAGAGCGGAAAAACAAAAAAATCTGAGAACAGACTACACTTGTACACTATACCGGTCAAAAGTAATGCAACTTTAATATTTTTAAATGTTTTTTTTGCTCACCAAGGCTGCATTTATTTGATCAAAAATACAGTAAAATCAGTAATATTGTGAAAAAATATTACAATTTAGAATAACTGTTTTCTATGTGAATATATAGTAAAGTGTAATTTATATCCAGTGATTAAAACTGAATTTTCAGCATCATTACTCTAGTCTTCAGAGTCACATGATCCTTCAGAAATCACTCTGATAGGATGATTTGATGCTCAAGAAACATGTATGATTAAAAACAGTTGATTGGAAACAGTTGTGCTGCTTCATATTTATGTGGACACTATGACACATAATAGAATAGAATCTCCGAAAGAACATTTTGTAACACTATACATTGCTTATAGCAATGATTTCGGAACGATCATGTGACTCTGAAGACTGGACTAATATGATGCTGAAAATTTAGATTAGATTTTTTTTTTTTTAATAATATTTCACAAAATTCACAAAATTGCATTGGGAAGGAAAAAAGGAAGATGTGTACTTTTCCGATATGAACCTATGCAGACTAATTATACAATGCCAAGTGCCAAAATAAGTGACTTCAACATGAGCGAACTGTCAAAGCAGCTCCTTCACCTGACAGCCAGAATGTCCTCCAGTAACATCTGGACAACATATTTTAATCTGAGAGCAGGACATGTTTGAAACAGGTGTTTGTTTTGTGGCTGAGACAAACATGTAATTTGTCCATCATTATTTTTCAATGAGTGTGGAGCTGAAAGCACAAGGTCACAGAAACAGTGTGTTCTTTGTTGTTGCCATGACAGTTGGCAAACATGTGCAGTGATTTACAGAATTGTGATTGTGACAATCACACATAATATAAAATAATACAACTGTCATTTTCAATTACAAACTGTGATGTAGAAGAAATCAAATGTACAAAACAAAACAGATGCATAGAGGATTTAGATTTTGGTTTACTAATCCTAAAATTACTCATGAAAATCATGTAGATGCTGCACTTTATTATTATTATTATTATTATTGCTGTTGTTGTTGTTATTTACACATTTAAAAAACAGTTCAGTTTAGTTGATGGACTTTTATTGTGTACTTCTTCAGTTCTTGTGTTCATCACACCTGTTTGTCTGTCAGTTCATCACCATTGTGTATTTAAGTTCCTCTTGTTCACTTAATGTTGGTCGGATCACGTTCATGTTAGGGGTGTTTCTTTTGCCCTGTTTTGGATTATTGTCCGTTTGCTGTGGTATCTGCACCAAGATGTCAGTTATGATTCAAAGTCTGATTCGTTTCCGTGAACCGGTTCTTTTCGGACAGTTCGGCTCAATAAACCTGTTCAAAAAGCCGATGGTTTCATAAATGATGTTACTATGCATTTCTTTTCTAAAAACTCCCTGTCATGTTATATCAATGAAACATTCAGATAAAGTTATAATCTGAGATGTTTATTCCTGCATCCAACATGCTGGTTATGAGAACTGATTGACCGATGTACTCAGACCTTGATATGTGGCCGTGTCAGGAGTTTATTTGCTTCAGCCGTGGCTGGTCCTAACGTTTTGGCTTGGTTAGGTTACGCTTTATTTTGATAGCCCACTTAAGACATTCAACTAATATAAGCTAATGAGTACTGTGATGTTCAACTACATTTAAACTTATTAGTAGATTGTCTACTTAGTATCTACTAGCTTTATTTGTTATTACTGACTATTTAACAACTGCATATCAGCTTATTCTACTAGCCTGAACACTAACAGTCATATTAATACTCTAATGAGGGTTAGTTAACATTGCAAATTAATGAGTGTAAGTTGACTTACTACTTAGAGCTAGTAGAATGTCTGAAGTCGAGTGTAACCTCATGCAATTATGTAAAAATATTTTCTTCTTGTCCAAAGCAAAGCATAATGGGAGCTGGAAGTTGCAGTAATGCTTGGTGTAACGATAGGCGAGTCAGGGAATGGGATCCACTAGCAGGCTTTATTAAAACACAGTCGTAACAGGCAGGGTCAAACAGCGGCAAACTGCAATATCAGAGATAAGATCGAGTCGTAAACAGGCGGGTCGGTCGAGGCAGTCAGTAGGCAAACAACAATCCAGTGATCGTCATGTAAATCCAACAAGGTAGGCAGCGAACAATCAGTAACCGGAACAGACAGGCAGAAAACAGGACACGGGAATAAACGCTCAGAAATGACAGAATTACCAAATCAAGACTTCGCGACTGTGTGAGAAGTGATATGGATCAGGTGAGAGTGCGATCGGTCCCGGTGTGAAGGCTTCTGGGAAATGTAGTGAAGAGTGCATGTGTGTGAATTATGGGAAATGGAGTCCGGTGAAAACAACACTTCCATGGCAGGAACTTTGGCTGGTAATCCTGACACCAAGCTTCAATTGCTTGTAATCAATTCAACTGAAAATATTTAGTATTTTTATTTCCATCACATCTAAGACGCATACTTGCATCTAATTTAATTTAATGACATAAACAGCCTTACTTCTTGTGAGGAAAATTATTCTATGCACTATTTGCTGTGATTAAATGTGCAATTAATACAGATTTACTGTACTTACCTTCTGGATTAAATACATTAATATATTATCCCTCGGTTTCACAGTCAAGGCTTGAGTCTGGTCCCTGACTAACACGCATGCTTTAAAAAGCAACTTGCGGTGATATATCTGAAATTATGTCAAAGCCATTGTTTTGCCTCAAGATGTGATGTTTATTGAACTAATCTGGGCTTAATCTAAGCCCCGTCTGTGAAACCAGGCCTATATGAGAGTTCATGGCTTTCTCTTTGAATTATGCCTTGGGTCAGCAGCTATCCAATCAATGGATCTATGGAGAAAAATAACAAAAATACGACTAATTTGCCAACCAACTGCTGAACAAAGAGTTGTTCGTAGAGATTCAGCATTGTGACTCAAGCTGTGTCCTTCAATTAGTCTCATTCAAAGCCTGGCAAGTAACAAACCAGACCGAATGCTTTTCGATTCAATGCACGCTGAGATTCACATTCATGGTGAGTGCTCTTCATTTCAATAGCACCTCAAGCAAAAATCTCATGGTTTTGTATTTTTTATTTTTATTATCATTACTGACTGCATTTTCTGTGAATTTAGACAAAGACACCAAACCTTTCAAGGCAAAGAAATCAATTAGAGGTTAACCTGAGATCATATAGCATATAAATATCTGCAGATCAGACACATGAGAGGAAATGACACCGGCCTGTGAATGTTAAAAGAAATGCTTCCACCGCAGAGTAAACAACCTGAATAGACAGATTAGTCTCAGAGGAAAACAAACAAAACAGCGGCTGAATGTTTTACGTGTCAGTCTGGTGGCTTCTTCATATACTGTACACGTGGCTGTTTCCAAACCACAGAAACGCTGCAAATTGGAATGTAAACAGAAAGAGTCTGGCCTACGAAAATGGAGAAACTTTAATGTGAAAACTGCGGGAATGAGAGAAACAAATAGCTTTTGAATTTGTTATAATGCAACTGCACTGGAAATAAAATGGTGGAGGATTTCCATTGAAAGTTTTTAGTAAGAAATTGCTATTAATTATTAGTTATTATAGTAATTACGAAGAAATGGCAAGTAAACGTCACATTTTGAAGTAGTATTTTCTTGTAAATCTGCGGTCTGAAAATCTGAATTTTTACAGCAGGCGTAAAAATAAAATCAGTATAAAATAGTGTGTTACAGTAAATCGAAGCATTATTAGGAATAATACGAGTAACAGTTTGCAATAAGGTTTCAGTTGTTCACATGTGGTTAATATTAATAAAAACACAGATATTGTTTCGTGTCTCTCTGTTCTCCGGTCCCGTCGTGATCATCATCGGCTGTGTCTCGTCAATCGCCGTGTTTCTCCGTTTGTTTGCCATCTGTATATATTCCCAGTGTTCTCGCTCCGTCCTCGTCCGTTCTCGTTTGTGTAAAGACGCGTTTGATGTTCTCTACATTCCCTGCATCTTCATTAAAAGCTGTTAATTATACTCTCGCTTCCAGATATGACATCCAAAGTATGTCAGGTACTTACTTTACATACATTCAACATTATATTGAATCTAAAAGGTTTTAATTGTATTTTCCTATATATAAATGCATTTTAAAGATTTATTTTATTTGGTTTAACTGGCAAAAAGGCCAAATACAGTAATTTTATTTGTGTTTAAAATGTAAAAAATGTATATATATATATGTATATACATTGTGACGAGCAGGGCGGGCGAGAGCCGTGAGGGAACGGCGCGAGAGATAATGAGCGTCAGCTGCGCGCTACACCGGTCTCGTGTCTCTCACGGAGGAGCTCCGGAAGCATAAAAGAGGAGCGACGACAGTGAAGGACGAGAGAGCTCAAAAACAAACAATAAAACGAAAGTAAAACTTTCTACTTTCGTTTTATTGTTTGTTTTTGAGTTTATTAAAATTACGTTGAACGTTTGCCGGTTCCCGACTCCTCCTGCCCATATTTACGAACTGTGTTACATATATACATATACATATACATATATACATACATACACATTTTTAATTCTGGCATGATTTTATAACATCATATATAAACATAGTACAAAATGGTATTATAATTATGTGTAGAAGTCATTGCTTTGTTATGAAGAAAACTATGAAGCATGAAAGTCATGAAGCAAAGTAACTAACTCTCGTTTAACTATATGAAAAATAGTTCACATGCTCTCGAAACATCAGGTCATTCGGTACAACTGCAATAAAACATTAAAAAAAATTGCTGTACTATTTGAAAAACTTGTTCTAAACATCAAAAGTTTGATTGTCCTTTTGCTAGCTAGCTAGATATCGTCATTCAGTATAACCAAAAGTGTCATTCGGTAAAACTGAGATTTTGGTTAAACCAAATTACTTTTTTTGAAGACAAATTTTGTCTATCTTCTAAAAAAAAAAAAAAATGACAAAAGCAGTGTTAATTGATTATAAAAACCACATTATCGCAAACATATTCTCGAAACTATTGTTCGATTGCTGACCGTTTCTCACCAGATCCACCGTCAAACAACAGTGTTTGATCACGTAATGAGATTCAGTTATTGTGGCGAACGACGTCCCGGGTCGATAAGGACCCGATGTGTGCGTTTAAGGGTTACCTAATGTTAACAGATGACACCGAATTGTAAAGTTTTCATCATACATAATGAAAATCTGGAAGGAAAATGTGCATATGCATTTATTTATTTTATTAGGATTAAATGCGACCTGGATATGTTTTCATGAGATTCACGGACTAACGAGGTTACCGCAGGTGAGGAAGTTAAGCTTTTGAAGGTCCATGTGTCTGTTCTCGTGTGGCTTCAGCAGTACATAATGAGCGTTTCTGGCTGCCTCTGTAGAGCAGGTGGACGTCCACAGCCGTGACAGTCGCTGGGGTGATTATTAGCGGTCCTCACAGGCCAAAGCATCCAAACTTTCCCTAACAAGACTGAACATGATTTCCCATGGCAAGGGCAGTGGCATTGCCCACAGCCTGCCTGCTCGCATTACATGTCACCCTAACAAGCTCTGCAGACGAACGCACAGCATTACAGCTGCGGCGGGACACCAGCATTAACAAGTAATTACAGTGGATTCAAAACATGATTGTGTGTTAAACACAGATCCGTGGATGATAACTAATCTCATAATGCATTACTGTTCATGAAATACAAGGGTGAATCTCATAAAATCAGTCACACAAAAAGTTCAGCCGTCGTTATGATTTTCAGATGCACTAACGCCGAGCAGAGACAATACTAATCTTAATTGAGCTTGTGTGCAATAATCAGGGCTGTAGGTTACTTTTAAAATGTGTTTCACTACAGATTACACAATATATGCTTTAAAGAGTCATTTGTGACGCATTTCGTTACATTACTCAAGTTTAGTCACTTCATCTAAATACTTTAGAATACTTTGGAATACTAATAAGTGTGAAACAAACACAAAAAAGGTCATTGAGAGTTTTTATCTCACAATTCTGACTTTTTGCCTCAGAATTGAGTGATATAAAGTTGCAATTGTGAGTTATAAAGTCAGAATTATGAGATATAAACTCACAATATTGAGAAAAGTCAGAATTATGAGATATAAACTCACAATATTGAGAAAAGTCAGAATTATGAGATATAAACTCACAATATTGAGAAAAGTCAGAATTATGAGATATAAACTCACAATATTGAGAAAAGTCAGAATTATGAGATATAAACTCACAATATTGAGAAAAGTCAGAATTATGAGATATAAACTCATACTAAATTCACAATTGCAAGAAAAAAAGTCAGTATTGCAAGTTCATATCTCCCAATTCTGACTTTATAACTTGCAATTGTGAGTTTAAATCTCTCAATTCTGAGAAAAAGAAGTCAGAATTGTGAAACACAAACTCACATTTGTGAGGGAAAAAAAATAGTGAGAAAAAGTCACAGTGTCGAGTGAATTATAAAACGACTCTCAAAACATGAAAACAGTGAAAACATGAAACTGAACTCGTCTTTTTCAGACGGTCAGAGTCAGAGAATCACCAATCGCTGTTTAAATGACATTAAAACTCAAAGTAATCACTTTGGTAATCTAAAACACTTTTCAGATGGAACTGTAATCTGATTACCACCCATTTCAAATCAAACACAGTCACTCAAATTGTGTATTTTAAATACGTAACTAAGTTACTTGCATTTCGTTACTCCCCGACCCTGTTCGTAACATTTGGATCATATGGATTGCTGACTAAATCAACTCATTTGTGTTAATAATGTTTGATTTGTAAAGCAAACATGTTGTTTTTCTTACAGTAAATATAAAACATGTCGTCTACGTACAGAGCACTTTAATTTTCACATTTTACACACACAGTATTAACTAATAAAAAACATTTTGAATTGTGTATAAATGGAAGTGAGCAATTTTCCCCAATTTCTAATTGACTTCATTTGTAACAACAAAATCTTCCCAATAATAGTACTAAAAAACAACCAGATTTCAGATTTGATCAGCCATCCGCGGTGAAAAATAAACAATGAGAAAAAGAACATAACTCAAACTACCAGTAGGGTTCGGCAAATCATTGTCTTGACCAATGAGTCATTCGATCATTCAGTCAATTGATTCATTCAAAAAGCAGACTCGTTCACTCGCTCAGAGACGCAGCGTGGCTCTACTGGGGATTTGTTTTGTGAAAAAGAGCAAAAACAGACAAGCTTCTAAGTCTAAAATGAAACTCACAGGGATAGTGGACCCAAAAATGAAAATTATCCCATGATTTACGCACCCTCAAGTCATCATCGGTGTATATGACCATCCATATCGAGGTGTAACGCAGTTCGTAAGTACGAGAGGAAGGAGGCGGGAACCGGCGGACGTTAAACTTACTTTAATAAACTCAAAATAAACAAATAACATGGCGGCAGTTCCTCACGACGACTGCCGCACAAGCAAACATAATAACAAAAACATAAAATCCATAAAAAAGACACTTTTAACCATTTATCTTGATTTTTAGGTGCCATTTCTATTCATTTTGGTGGCATTTTTTCCCCAAGCCACTTTTCCGCGATGGCTCTTATTCGCAGAGCAAAGGCATCAAATTATGTTAATGTAGATGATCAGATAATAATAAGACTAATAATAATAATAATCAGAATAATTTCTAGCCACAAACTCCGAGGAATTTCATTTGCGAGGCAGTCGTGCTGCTGGGAGCTAATTACGGTTTTCAGTCGATGAACCATTTTTTGGATTGCCACCTCTATGGTAGTGGATATGAAACAGGTGAAATATTAATAACAGGATAATTCCTTTGAAATGTTGCTGATTCAATCAGGGGCCGCAGTGCCGCTAGATGAAAGCCATTTGTCTTGTGATGCATAGGAGGATGATATTGCCGTGGCATTTCATAACTGTGCTCGCTATTGACAATTTTAATCATTCTCACCCGCCCCGTTCCTGTGATGTCTTAATTGAATTCCTCTATGACAGCTGGTGAGCACGGCAACAACGCGACAGTTAAGATTGCATTCTAATGCGCGCTCGCGCAAACAAACACCTGCCGAGAGACCTGCAGAAATGAACGAATTGCTTTTTCCTGTTGTCTGGACCTCGGGAGAAATGTGAGCTTTATGTGAGTGGGTTGAAATGGGTGATGGATGACTGTAAGCCCGTACCGCATGCGGAGAGCAGAACCCTGCAGAGCGATTTTGTAATTAATGTGAAGCCTGAATTATTGATGGATGCTGGCGGGGGCAAAGCTGCAGCCCCTCCCCTGAAAGGTGGGTGGCTGAGAATGACAGAGGTCAAGGGTCACGTACACCCAGGTAGAGTTTCACCTACCTAAACCTCACATCGATATGCCTTACCACATGCACAGAATTGTAGCATGCGGTGGGAATGTCAAAAAAAAGCATGAAAAAAAGCCCTTTTTAATACTTCAACCAGTTAAATGCACGGCGTGTACTGTTGCGTCAACGCGGCACTGCGATGTGGACAACCCCAACACGGATGAGGAGCATAAGAAAACAAGTGAAAGAGTGCAGAATGGAAACGCACATTCTCTCTCTCTGACAGTAGATGGCGCTTATGGAAGAGAAGAAACACAACCGTGTTTCAGCTGCATTGCTTTCTTCACGTTCACACAGCAACAGTCTTGTATTCGAGTCCTTAATATGGTTCCTTTCACACACAGTTGTGGGAGTGACAACCACATTCTATATCCAAACTCACACCTGTACAGTTTCAGGATTCTCCATTGGAAATGAATGACTTCTTTTCTATAGTGTGTGATTCGTAAGCAGTGGAAGAACGGCTTCGGGGATATGAGGGTGTTGTTGATTCAGCATTTGCCCAAGGTCTGTAAATGAATCATAGCCTTTGTAATGCCAAGTAAAAATGATTATTGCAGAACAGTCAACACTAGTGGTGTATAATTTACCAATCCCTGATCCCGAACCTCCCCCCGAGTAGAATAATCAATCCTAAATAGCCAAAACAGTCTCTCCAGGATCACTGATTTATTCAGGAAAGAATTACAAACAATTAATTCGATTCATGTTTATTTGTATAGTGCTTTTCACAAAACAAATGATCCCACAGTGGCTTTACAGAGAAAGCCCTAATGAGAGAGCCAATGCAAACTGTGGCAAATGAGGATGGGAAGGTGGGACAGTGGGTGGATGGATGGATGGGTGGATGGGTGGATGGATGGATGAGTGGATGGGGGGATGGATAGATGGATTGGGTTGGATGGATGGATGGATGGACTTGCTTGGATGGATGGGCTGGATGGGATGGGGGTGTGGGTGGTTGGATGGGTTGGGTGGGTATATGGATGGATGGATGGGTGGATGGGGTTGATGGGTGGATGGGTTGGGTGGGAATATGGATGGATGGATTTTTGGATGGATGGATGGATGGATGGGTTGTGTGGGTGGATGGATGAATGGATGGGTGGATGGATGGATGGATGGATGATGAATGGGTTGTGTGGGTGGATGGGTTGGGTGGATGGATGGATGATGAATGGGTTGTGTGGGTGGATGGATGGATGGATGGATGGATGGATGGATAGATGAATGGGTTGTGTGGGTGGATGGATGGATGGATGGATGGATGGATGAATGGGTTGTGTGGGTGGATGGATGGATGGATGGATGGGTGGGTGGGTGGGTTGTGTGGGTAGAACTATAAATCACAATTGACCGATCATAAGTCAATATTGCACAGTTGTTATTTTTCTGTTCAAAATGGCCAAGCGACCATTTCAAAACTGAGAGCTCTGTTCTTACGGTACGACTGAACCGCTAACAGCCGGACATAAGCACTCAAGCTGCCGGCCGCTAATAGCCCGAAATTTATTTCCGTCTTGACTCTTTAGTCCTTTCCATCCACTGGTCGCGCTTTGGAGTCCGGAAAATCATGGGGCTCCAACATAATTGCCTAATTGTCTGGAATTATTTTTATTTAAAAGAAACGATGATTACATTACAATAAGGTTTCCGCTGTTGACATTATCTGATGTATTATAAGAATATTCATAGGATTAAAGAGAATAAAAATCATCCCCACTTGAATTGGACCGCTGCAGGCCGTCTGACTGTGATGTTTCTGACATCTGAGTTTATTAAGACACAATTTATTTCCCTTGGTTCTGTTTTGTGATACACTCGGGTCGTGAGGAGGACGAGATTTTTTCAACTTTTACTACGATCCGATTTTTTTATGGAGTTGATTTGCCAGTAATTTATTCTGTATGAGAGTGGCATTTCCAGAGGGCGGTGGTGAATGGGGTTGATGAGGGTCACGGGCTGGGCTAATGGGGAAGCAGACATGGTGTGGCCCCACTTTGACACATACAGTGATGGAAAGGTCTGCAAAATCAGTGCCAGAAATCCATTAACTTTTAAAGTTAATTAAAGACAAACACTTTAATGGCTTCTGGCATTGTTGAGTTAGCCTCTCATTTGAGAGCATAATTGAAGGAATATTCAGTCATTTTAAACGTCATTCCTTAACATAAAGGAATCAAAATTTGCTGTTCACATACAAGAATGTGGTTTAGTACAAAAAACTTCCTACACAATAAAGGGTTCTTAAGGTGGCTCTTACGGTTGATGCATGGCTGCTTCTGAAATGGAAGCATTTGTGCTTTTCAAATCTCTTTTCAGGAGCAGATGTTTCCTTGATTACATTCAACAAGAGTTTCATTACACCATGCTTTTACTAAAACAACACATAAAGCCACAGTCACTTAAACAAATATTAATTTAAACTACTGAGGTAAAAATGAGCACGGAAACAAAAGTTTAGCACGCTAAGAAGCCAAAGGTTAGCTCATCCTATTGAAATGTATAATTATACAAATTAAGTTTTTATCTCACAAGATGTGATATCAGTCTCTGGTGTCTCCAGTGAAGTTTCAGCTCAAAATCCCCGCAGATCATTTATTATCGCTTGTCAAATTTGCCCTTATTTGGGTGTGAGAAAAAACACACACGTTTTTGTGTGTGTCACTTTAAATGCAAATGAGCTGCTGCTCCAGAAGAGGGCGGAGCTTCAACAGCTCAACAACAATATCAAAGCTGGAGAATCTCACGCAGACAAAATGAGGAAAGTGTTCAAACGGATGGAGAGACTCAGGAAGACGTTTCTGAACGGCTCGTTGATAAATTGATGTCGTTGCTGTGATTTACATGATATGTCCCCTTCAATCTAATTTACACCATCTTTAGATTATTAAAAAAACACTTAAGAAAAAAATGTTCGTTTAACATATGAAAGTTCATGAAAGGTTCTTTGTGGAACCAAAAATGGTTCGATATGATAAAAATAAATAAATGAATAAATAATATACATAAAAAAAAAATCATTCGGGAATCTATATTATCGATGTTAATTTCCGGAAGATGAGAGTGGAGGTGAGTCAGATTTCCTCCTGTTTGACTGCAAATGCAAAGACAAAAAACAAGTGAAAAAAAATATTTTAATTGAAATATTTTCATGAGATTCTAAAAATGGTCTGTCATTTAACACCATTGTGTGTCTGGAGCACATGCACATGAAGAGGTATTGAGAGTCTGATTAAAACCTCATTATACTCTAGGACTTCAAAAAGAGAGCAATCTCTCAAAATGAACGACAGAAACTCGCACAGACTTGACTCTGAGCAAATGAAAGAAAAGTAACCCTTTCATTTCTCGTATCTCTTCTCAAATCTGTCCTTCACGTTATTACTTAATTAAAGTCTGAAAGGTTACCTTATCTTTCCTGTATGTTTTAATATCACACAGACTGTAAGAAATCCATCATCCCAACTCGGCCACAAAATGTCTGTTATACAGCATATATATATATATATATATATAACGTTATATAACATCACTGGTGGTTCAAGTCTAGTGAAACTCATCTGTTTTCATCCAACGAAAACAATCTAGTTTGGAAATATCTTTTTCAGGCTTGTTTTGTTCTGTATTTTAACACAGACTGGCTGAAAAAGTATTTCTGTGCACCTCATGACGATGTCTTTCCTGGACTGTACATTACAATGAATTCAAACAACGCATCCCAGTCCTCTTCTGTTTCTCTCTGTCACTTCCTCCTGCTTTACGGCTCAATCCTGTTAAATCACTGTTCAGATGTAATCTACATTTCTAACCTAATGAAGAAGTAATGATGTTCCTCCATTAAACTGTGGCTCTCTCTCAGTCTAATCACACGTTCAGCCCTGCTCCGGCTCTCCTGGTTCTCGGATAAATTCCAAATATAATGGAAACGAGAAATTGGCTCCCCAGAATCCCTGTGTAGATTCATCAATTGACACTTTAAATGCAATTGCTTACAAGTCACCGAGGGAACAAGCAACCTACTGTACTAACGCAAACCAACTGATCAACCAAATGACTAACCCATTTAAAGGGATCTTCATAACGCCTCTTTCACAAGATGTAATATCAGTCTCTGGTGTCTCCAGTGAAGTTTCAGCTCAATATCCCTCACAGATCATTTATTATCGCTTCTCAAATGTGCCCCTATTTGGGAAACACGCCGTTTTTGTGTGTCCCCCTTTAAATGCAAATGAGCTGCTGCTCCAGAAGAGGGCGGAGCTTCAACAGCTCAACAACAACAAAGCTGGAGAATCTCACGCAGACAAAATGAGGAAAGTGTTCAAACGGATGGAGAAGTTTCTGAACGGTTCGTGGATAAATGTGCTGGCCTTTGCAAACAAGCATTTTTAATGTCTTGTCTTTATAGAAAACATACAGTTTTTCAAGGAGGTCACCTTATACATTGTTCTTTACAAATGTGTGGTTATAAAGTATATAACCAAGGTTTAAAATAGACGACAGACACCTGGTCTCTAACAACAATAGCATTTGTTGTGGAACTGGCTAACATGGACATCAACTGAAACGGCGATTTGCTCAAAAATCATAATGAAATAAACAGTAACACTTCTTCTGAAGGATCACACACAGTTGGTTCAGATCCATCCTTGAGCAACAACTTTTTATCAAAGCTTGGCCTTCGTTCGCAAAGCAGTGTGGAGTGAAATGATTTGCACAGACACAAATGAATTTAGTACATTATCTTCATAAGTCTAATCCACTGTGAACATCAGGATTGTTTGCGGGACATTGTTGACGCTACAGCTGCTCGAGCGCGGGGAAAATGGACAGCATACAACTCACCGAGGGCGAAAGCTATGGTGATGCAGGACTGTCAGTCAGCGGCTGTGGGCGGGGCTTGAGCAGTGTGATGTCGCAATGCTCAGAGAATCAAAACGACATGTCGAATGAGACTGCTTTGGTTTAATGGCGATTAAAAAGTGGGTGGATTTTTATCATTATAGGGTGGTTGTATTCACACACTGCCAACACGGTGTAACATGTACACTCACCTAAAGGATTATTAGGAACACCTGTTCAATTTCTCATTAATGCATTTATCTAATCAACCAATCACATGGCAGTTGCTTCAATGCATTTTGGGCTGTGGTCCTGGTCAATCTCCTGAACGCCAAACTGAATGTCAGAATGGGAAAGAAAGCGATTTTGAGCGTGGCATGGTTGTTGGTGCCAGACGGGCCGGTCTGAGTGTTTCAAAATCTAGGGTTTACAAAGAATGGTGCGAAAAGGGAAAAACATCCAGTATGCGGCAGTCCTGTGGGCCAAAATGCCTTGTTGATGCTGGAGGTGCTGATTCAAGCTGATAGAAGAGCAACTTTGACTGAAATAACCACTCGTTACAACCGAGGTCTGCAGCAAAGCATTTGTGAAGCCACAACACGCACAACCTTGAGGCGGATGGGCTACAACAGCAGAAGACCCCACCGGGTACCACTCATCTCCACCGCAAATAGGAAAAAGAGGCTACAATTTGCACGAGCTCACCAAAATTGGACAGTTGAAGACTGGAAAAATGTTGCCTGGTCTGATGAGTCTTGATTTCTGTGGAGACATTCAGATGGTCGAGTCAGAATTTGGCGTAAACAGAATGAGAACATGGATCCATCGTGCCTTGTTCCCACTGTGCAGACTGGTGGTGGTGGTGTAATGGTGTGGGGGTGTTTTCTTGGCACACTTTAGGCCTCTTAGTGCCAATCGGGCATCGTTTAAATGCCACGGCCTACCTGAGCATTGATTCTGACCATGTCCATCCCCTCATGACCATCCTCTGATGGCTACTTCCAGCAGGATAGTGCACCATGTCACAAAGCTCGAATCATTTCAAACTGGTTTCTTGAACATGTACTAAAATGGCCCCACAGTCACCAGATCTCAACCCAATAGAGCATCTTTGGGATGTGGCGGAACGGGAGCTTCGTGCCCTGGATGTGCATCCCGCAAATCTCCATCCACTGCAAGATGCTCTCCTATCAATATGGGCCAACATTTCTAAAGAATGCTTTCAGCTCCTTGTTGAATCAATGCCACGTAGAATCAAGGCAGTTAAAGAGGGGTCAATCACAGTATTAGTATGGTGTTCCTAATAATCCTTTAGGTGAGTGTATGTGCCAACACCATGTAAACATGGATTTGCATAACAGGTGCCCTTTAAAAGAAAAGCTAGAATGCAAAGAGCAAAGACTCCACAGCAGCAAAGCGTTGCCTATAATTCTAAATGATATGCACAGCTGACGTCTTTCAACTTAGCATCATTCTAAACTGAGCTCGCCAACCTGAAACTATTCTCCAGACAAAGTAAAGAAGCGCACGAGCTGCTCAGCAAAACCGGTTTCTACATCTGCAGTGTTTTTTTGCAGTCAAACAATGCGGTGTTTAACGTCTCAGATGGTGCCACAGACTGTCTAGGACAGCGTCTCTCCGTGGAAAGCGGCGTTTCATCTGCAGCTGTGCCAGCCGTGCCGAGGAATGGAAAACGTCCAACTCTAAAGTTGCAATCTAACCAATACGATACAAGCTGTTTGCAAAACAACCCGCAACTATATAAATGAATTCCTCTTAGTGGTATTTAAGGTGATTTGTTAGCTGGTGTGAGATTTTAAAAAGAAGCAATAAAGCAAAACTCTCCCGTGGACCAGCAGACAGAGACCCTCATTAGCGCTTCTCAGAAAACCCTGGTGGAAAAAAAAACATGATGACTAGGAGCATTTTTCAAAGAATTTATACCTCTACTTCAACTAAATCAATATAAGAGTGTGACCTTTGACCCCCACCGTTCAAAAGCCGTTGTCGTTTTATGAGTCTGGGACAAAACCGATTTACGAACCCACTGGAGCTTCTGTAATAGATGGATTAAAGCAGAAGGCGCCGACAGCTCGCCAGCGTGAGGCTGTATTTGATGTGTGTCTGTAATGAGCCTCACTTTGCTTTCATAGCGAGTGACATGATCACAGAATATGACCAGGGATCTGTATATGCTGGAAAATCCATTCACTGGAAATATCTATAAAGGCTTAAACAGCCACTTGAAATTCATCGGTCTAAACGCTCAAATCAATTTGCTTTGTTGCACAAAAGATGCCGCTTAATGTCACCCTGGAGAAGGGAATATGTATATTTTGCTATATGTGGACGATGACGAGGACAGACTGAACACGTGTCTGAATGTTCAGTCAGTTTTAACGAGTGACGAGGATGAAGAACTACATGAGCGGTAGTTTCTGAATTTGGAAAGCGGCGTCTGAGATCTACATGTGTGCACAAAACGGTCATTAAAAAAGTTAATAATGCAGTGTCTTGCCTTCATTTGGAGGCTTTTCTCAGAAAATATTTCTATATTCATGTTTCGCATGCAGCAAAACATTTTGGATTCATGCGACGTTAATTATTAATGAAACTAGAAGAGACGCGTTCATTTACACAACTTTATTTTGGTATATAAAACAATTTTCTTTCTTCTCTTTCTTTATTTCTTTCTCTCTTTCTTTCTCTTTCTTACTTTCTCTCTTTCCTTCTTTCTTTCTTTCTCTCACTCTTTCTCTCTTTATTTCTTTCTCTCTATCTATCTTTATCCATCTATCTATCTCTCTATCGATTCATTCATTCTCACAAATGCATTAGATTAAATTACCACTGAGAATCTCAAATCAAGTGACCAAGGAATTAGACTAAATGAGAAATGGACTCAATTCTATCCGAGACAGGATTGTGATGCAGTGGAAACTGCCTCGCTCAGACACTATTACACAAGGATTTGGGTGTCCATGTGGAATCCAGGTCCTTCATTAGGAGTCATATGGGGTGAATGTGATATCAGCTGTGAAGCAGATTCACCGCGGACTGTTTGACTCATTCTCCTTGTCGGCGTAAGACTAATGAACTCCTGTGCAGTGAAAAAAAAAAAAAAAAAAAAAGCTCAATAAGCAACTCTGGACAGCGAGCAACGCTAATCGTGATGCATCCTCTGCCGTATGTCTGTGAGCAGGAGGGTATTTAGCTGTGAGATGCTGCATTTGCTCTTTAATGGGACACGAGCCTATTTACTCTCCTCGGGCATCTGAGATCTGCTCCGAGATGATGAGGGATGTTCAGTCTGTTTGCCATGTCAGCGGGAACATAATTCACCAAACTGCAATGCCACCCCGTTTCACTTAAATGAACAGTGTTTGCGGTGAATGCATAAGTAAATCTACATAAATGATGGGGATTTTATTTACTCTGAAATTAGAGGAAAACATTGAATGATGATATATATATTATCAGTGCAGTATCGCTCTATATCAGAACGGCTGTGATTGGCTCTATATCTGATAAAGAACAATATCGCATGGCTACTATATATATGTATATCCCTATATATGTATAAGATATAAAGCCAATCACAGCCGTTCTGAAATAAAGTGATACTGCACTGATACTCGTGTAATATTGCTCATATATATATATATATATATATATGCATATTTATGTTTTGGGCTAATTAAATATTTTCGTCAAAATTTCTCAGCAATACTAAAAATCAAGATTAGTCACATTGACATTGTAAAAACAACAAACAAAAAAACAACCTGAAAAAAAACCTTAGTTGTAATAATTAAAAAGTTTCCCATCGGACACATTGTCCTATTTTTTTTAATGCACGTTATCAAAATAGCAATGCAATGAATGAATAAATAGCCAAAATGTATAAATACTTTAAATGCACATTTGATTTGTATTCATCATTATATATTGACAGTAATAAATAAAATTGTATTGGTGATTTTTAAATTCTTTTTTGTGTTTATTTTGGTGTGCGCAGGTTTTGCGAGAAGCCGCAGAAACGTTTGTACGTCATGCCTTCGTGAAATCGTTGAAACAACTGCCGTGTGATGGCTTGGTTGTATAACCTTCTGTAAGAGATGATTTAGATTGCAAAACAACCCTGTCCTTGAAAAAGGTCTTTCCGCACATCCAGTACATCCTTCTGAAACGCATTCAGTTTCCCTGCTTTCATTTCAGCACCCAAAAGCTACAGTGCTAACGGGACTCAAAAAGCTCGAGCGATTATTTTCTTCATCTTCTGAAAGCATCCACCTAACATTACTAACGTTTACCGCATCGAGTGCTGCATGTGCAAATTGACCAATTCAGTAAGATCTTTGCCGTGTGGCAATTATCCAGCATGCTTTGCTGCAACGACACACCAGACAGAAAGAAAAAGAAAAGCTTCTCTGAATGGAGGCAGACCTCGTCTCTCGGCTCTCTACATCACACACATCTTTGGCCTTCTGGGGTGCTTTGACATTTTCACACACAATGGAAGTGAAACATTGACCCTGTCTCAAGACTTTGATTACATGAAAGTCTCAAAGGTTATCATTTTCTCTGGCTTCTGCTAAACATTTTATCAAAAGCATTACATATGCCATTATAAAATAATAGCAGCAACTTCATATCCTTACAGCCGTTTTTAGTAGCACATAAACAGGACTTGCATTAAACTGAACATTTGCTTTATATGAAAAGCAATAACAGTGTGAGCTCTTTACACGCTTAGAAGAAAAGCTTCATAGATAGAAACTTTTAGCAATTCCCATCATGGACTTAGTTTTAATTCATTTTTTTTTTTTTTATTGTAATTAAATGTAATCAGCTTGTAACATACTTGATAACTAGAAATAATCCAATAAACATGAACGTATCATCGATGACATTTCTCCTTCAGTCTTGAAAATAATGAGGAAATGAGGAATCCATGGAAACTTTCCATTGCACAAAAGGTTCTTTAGATTATTTAAATCTTTTTCAACGTAATAATAATAATAATAATAATAATAATTTAAAAAAAAATGTTTTGAAAGTGTTCTCAAATGCATATGTCATTTGACCACTAGATGGCGCAGGTTGATTTGTTGATATGATATGGGCACAGCTGATTGGTTCCTGCTGTATCGGCAGCCAATGAGCTCGCTGCTCGACATTCAAACACTTGGTCCAAACACCCTCCACCTTCCCCAGCTCCACCTGTATTGATCAACTACAGGTAATTCGCAACTTTAAAATGCACTTCATATTTTTAAATGTCAAATTTAAGAGTGAAGACTCTCTCTCAGCTCCGTAAACCGTGACAACACCGGCGTGTGTTTGTGTAAATCACCACCTTTCCAATAGAATGAAAACTCTGCTGCTCAACTTTGGCAGCTCTCGGCTTCTCCTGCATCTGCTGGAGAACATCAGCCCCGTCTGCCAACTGAGACGACACAGGGAAACGAGTCCCAGACGGGGAGGACAAAGACGCAGAGAGACGTGCAGGTGGGTGGAGGGGGAAAATAACGGGTTAGCGCGTGCAAACGCTTTTCCTCTCACAGATGGCTTGGTTTAAAAAAAAGAAAAGAAAAAGAACAACAAGGGATTTGGAAACAAGTAAAAAGTGTACAGTGAGCAGCAAAACAATTCACAGCTGTTCAGAGACACAGAGGGACGGTATTACTACAGTAATGGATTGAAACCGCGTTTCGCATTCATCTTGTTTTGAGCACATCAGAAAAGACGACATGAAGGTTAAAGAGATGCGGAGCTTGTTTTCAGACAGCAGTGATAGTTTTAACTGGCTTCTTCTGTGCATTTTATTACAATCTTGACAGACGCCATTGCAAAATTATAGCATCAAACCATCTAAACGTTGTGTGTGTGGTGTGTTTGACCTCCAGCACACAAACACAACGACGCATGGCTTTTCCACACGGCATCAACTCATTTGCGAAGTGACTCAAGAAACTTCACGCGAAGAGGAAATCTGCTGATTAAAGTCGGAAGTTGCGATCATTTTATCTCCCCATCCACCTTATTTTTGGTCTAAGAGCAGCGTGGCCATTTGTGAATTGAATGTGTCGGGCTTCCGGTGTCATTTTCAGCTGTACAAATATTATATGATATTGCATATTGTTTTAATGTATAACACGATGCTTTGTAACACTTTTACAGTTTTCTGCTCTTTGATATTCTTCTCGTTATTTCCCTACAGAAAATGTACTTCTGCGTTGGAAGAATAAGGTTGATTGCGCCGTATCGGACTGAAACGGCTTCTAGAACAAGGACTAATGTAGAGCGAGGCATGAACACAGGCAGAGCGTTTCTGAAACCGCTACAGCAAACATTGAATGTGACGCTGCGAGCTCATTGGCTACTGATACAGCAGGAACCAATCAGCGGTGTCCTATAGAGAATGATGTGATTGCAAGCAGACTGAGTTGAGGACAAATCAGCCTATGCCATGTAGAGTCTCATGACAGAACTTTGTGTAAGACAAAAAAAAAAACCACAAACCAGATATACTTAGAATGTCTATATTTAAACTACAAATAGACTCACAAATATACTTAAGCCATAAACTGGATTGTTTTATAATGTTTCCGGGGGTTCACTTATAATGTTAGTATGGTTTTTACATCAAAAAAAAAAAAAAAATCACGATTTAGAACTAAAAGGCATTTTTCGTACCCTGATTTTAGCCTCTGATTTGAGGGGCGTGTCTGCTGAGAGACTTCAGTGTAAACGCCCACTGCTGTGATTGGTCTGAATTCACATGCTGTGAATTTCACTAATTGTGAAAAAGTGTTGATTATAGCGTTACATTTCGATCTATGGCATTATATTTAGATCGCGGCATGAAAGGTTGCAGTGATGATCATTGAAGTCGATCTCAGACATGTTGTTGAACACATGAAAGCAGTGATCTCGTCATTACAACTCAATTTCTGCACACTAACGAACGCTTTCATCATAACTAACAGTGCAAACGTGACGTAACTAAGAGATTCGAAGGGGAGTTTTGGCACGAGTCCAGAACTCAGTCACTGATAAACTCGCGCCGTTTGATTGACAGCTCTAGTGATTGTAAAGGGAGCGTTCTTTGATCGCTTTCTATATATAATTTAATCTCTGTCGAGTCCATAACGTAAAAGTTTAAATTGCCGAAATGTGATTGATTTACCAAAGAATCCTCAGTGAAATGAACCGAATACCAAGAAATAAAGCTCAAGTGAGACATTCACATTGTTGAAAATAAATAATCATATTCCTATCATTACGATCCTTTGAAAGGTGGTGTTATTTCAGTCCTGCGTCGCTCTTCTCTCCTCCTCGTCTCACTAACACACCGGTGGGCGGGGCTAATGTTGCGATGATGAAGTGGGCGTTGATTTCTTCTGTGGAGGCGGAGTTTATCTATGATAGACACATTCCAGGATCAGCCGTTCAAAGCTTTTATTGGACTAACAAGGACGTTTTCAGCTCTGAAAGTGATATTCTTATAGTATGATGACCTCTAATATATCAAAATCTCAAGGAAAAGTTTCATTCATGACCCCTTTAAGTGAAATTTTATGCATTTCTGATTACAAACAAAGCAGTCTGATCATCTACTCTCATTCTTTTTAGTTTATATTAAAAAATACACGTATATACATGTATACTAATACATATATATATATATATATATATATATATATACCCAAGATTACACAAGTCTAAATATTGGCAAAACAAATAGTGTAATCAGTACAACTCTTAATGATGTCTTACCGCTCTGGCTCATCTTGCTGTATTGAGTTTGTGCCAATGCAGAGACCCAATCCAGCTACCAAACTAAAGATCCAGCATTAAGTTGCACAGACTGACAATACTGTGGTCATCAATAACCTCCCTTGCCTGTCTCTGTCTTTCCTACACAGAAATGAATCACCTCTGCTGGACGGCAACATTGTGTTTGGCCACGATTATCCAACTTATAATTGCCCAGGGTTGCTCTGAAGTTGATGAATGGGGCTCTGCTAGTAATTCATAAATATGTTGCACTTCATCACGATTTCCAGTCTGCGAGGGAACTCTAGCGAAGCCTGGTGCTTTTAATTGAGATACTTAACATGCATGAGGAATGATTCAACTCTACTCAAGGCAGGTTCATCACACTTCATTTTTCCCCAACGGAAGGTATGACATATTACTCGCATATTATAGGTGATACAAAATCAGGGATAAAAATTTTGGGGATATGCTGACACCTGCATAATTAAGACTTGAAGGTAAGTGAAAACAAAAGCGTGCGGGAGATTTATGTTCATTACAGCATTCATATGCTTTAACAGAATGATCATATAATGCTTCATTAACCACAAAGTTAGTCATACTATGCATTTTCACTTGACACTATAAAAACTTCGTCTGAAAAGAAAAAAAAATACACTAGTTTGGAACAACATGAGTCAATATCATTATTTTTAAGATGATGTTCTTGTTTAAAAAAAAAGTACACTAGCATTGTAAAAAATGACATTAAAATATAGTTTAAATGTCTATTAAATGCAATGAGTTTAACTTTGGAGTTTTTTGAGCCTCTGAAGAAGCACATCATAATCTCATAATTCTTTTTATTACCTTTGAAATATGGTTAATTCTACAGCTGGATGTACTGAAATATATTTTAAAATCATTTTTTATTGAATCTTATATGCATCAGCAGGACTGTAGGTCACTTTTAAAATGTATTTCACTACAGATTACAAAATACACGCTTTAAAAAGTCATTTGTAACGTATTTCGTTACATTACTCAAGTTTAGTCACTTCATCTAAATACTTTAGAATACTTTGGAATACTAATAAGTGTGAAACAAACACAAAAAAGGTCATTGAGAGTTTTTATCTCACAATTCTGACTTTTTCCCTCAGAATTGAGTGATATAAAGTTGCAATTGTGAGTTATAAAGTCAGAATTATGAGATATAAACTCACAATATTGAGAAAAGTCAGAATTATGAGATATAAACTGACAATATTGAGAAAAGTCAGAATTATGAGATATAAACTGACAATATTGAGAAAAGTCAGAATTATGAGATATAAACTCACAATATTGAGAAAAGTCAGAATTATGAGATATAAACTCGCAATATTGAGAAAAGTCAGAATTATGAGATATAAACTCACAATATTGAGAAAAGTCAGAATTATGAGATATAAACTCACAATATTGAGAAAAGTCAGAATTATGAGATATAAACTCGCAATATTGAGAAAAGTCAGAATTATGAGATATAAACTCAAACTAAATTCACAATTGCAAGTAAAAAAAAATAGTATTGCAAGTTCATATCTCCCAATTCTGACTTTATAACTTGCAATTGTGAGTTTAAATCTCGCAATTCTGAGAAAAAGAAGTCAGAATTGTGAAACACAAACAGTGACGAGTGAATTATAAAATGACTCTCAAAACAGTAAAACAGTGGAAAACATGAAACTGAACTCGTCTTTTTCAGACGGTCAGAGTCAGAGAATCACCAATCGCTGTTTAAATGACATTAAAACTCAAAGTAATCACTTTGGTAATCTAAAACACTTTTCAGATGGAACTGGAATCTGATTACCACACATTTCAAATCAAACTGTCATGAAACACAGCGACTCAAATTGTGTATTTTAAATACGAAACTAAGTTACTTGTGTTTCGTTACTCCCCGACCCTGTTCATAGTCCACACTTATAAATTTAGTTCATTTCAAATACATTCGCTTTAAATGTAATATCGAATAAAACAATACAGTTAAAATTATAATTAAGTACTTTTTCCCATGTTTAGTATGTTAATCAACACATTAAAATGAGCGTACTTCTTTTTTAAACACGTTAATAAGATTTGAAACACACTACAAGTTCACATTCAAATACTCAAGCACACTTCTTGTGCCAAAGACCTGCATGAAAATGTCCCAAAGACATCCATTAAAAAAAAAAAAAAAAATCCTGAAAGTATTTTTGACACTGTATGACAGGATGAATGGAGGACATTAGCTAGTGGTAACGTTCAGTTCGCTTGCATCCAATGCACTATTCATCAAAGCGCTGGAGCTGTCGCTCGCCCTCTCAACTTATTGACAGTTTCATATTGACAGTACAATGGGCTTTGAGCACAGCTGGAGACGCCCGGAGTGGAATTGATTCGGAGAATTATGGAGTGTTTGGGATAGTGCGGCTCTTCAGGGTAGCCTAAAGTGGACTTGTGGAGTCCACGGAAGGACTGGACTCACCGCGATGCTAATGGCATGTGTGCTTGTAGATGTCTGGGGAAAACATGACCTTAGACAGCTTGAGTCCCTCAAAAGCAGCGTCTAAATCCTGCGGGATCAGCTTCTATAAACAGTGCAGTAAAAATCTATGAGCCACTTAAAACCTGCAGCAGACTTTCAGGGATTGAAGTTTGGGTTGACGGCGTATGAATCATAGTGACAATAGAGATTCCAATGGATAGTGCACTGTAATGAATTACTGTAAAAATGACAGCATTATTTTACAGCCGCTGGCTGTTTTTGAATAATACAGCATATTGCCGTAAACTGCAATGCATTCTGGGATCACGTGTTGGTTTGACTCAAATTTACAGACTATTGCTGTAAATTGACCCTTCGTCGTTTAAAAAAAATACAGTTATTTACCGTAATCAGAGAATACAGGGAAATTCTGTAAATTAAATTACAGTAACACTACTGTAAAATGTACAGTAACTGGCTGGCAACCCTGCTGCCGGTATTATACTGTAAAATGTACAGTAATTTTTTAACAATGTACAAGACTTTAGTGATTTGTCCTATTGCAAAAAGAAAGCATTAATATCACAAAGGGCTGAAATGAGCAAAGACTGTTTTACAAAGATCTCTGATGTAGGTCACCAAAGCCAATTTAGTCTCAAATCTGGTCATTTTCATTGTATGGTACATTTTTGATGGCCATTTTATCTCCTGCCGGGTAAAAATGGTAAGACTGCAAGCGGCATGATTTAAGCAATCAGTCCGCGGCACAAACGGTGTGGGGCGCGTTACGTGCCAAAGTTACACAGAGGTTCTTCAAGTCACAAATCATAATTACTAACAGCCTCATTAATAGTCAGGGATGTCTTAGCATCTAATCAGCCACCATTAATAGTCACTGAATGCATTAAAATTACGAAATTATCTGAAAATTCGACGCTGCTCCCCTTCATCCCATGATATTTTCCTTCAAACTTCTTTCCTCCAAACAGCACACAATTGATCACCATGTGTGCCAAGATCCTCACATTCGCTAACATGCCTGGCTGGTAATTAAATAAGCTAGAAAATGAAGGTTTCGGGACAGATCCGTCCCCACTGGTTTTAAGACTTTAACAGAGTCATGTTCACAGTTGGGCAAACGCTGAAAATTAGAGCCTTAAATTGATATCAAACACTGTTTGAAACTGTCGGCCAAATTATTCTGGAGAAAATGTCCCATACGTTAAGAGCTGTATTTCTGTAATCCAAAAGTGCATCAAACACAATAAGCATCTCAAATAACCGCAAAATCACTGGTACGCAACATCCCAGCAATGCATGCATGAATTATGCAGATTACTCTTTACTGATTTCGTGTATGTTGTTGTTGTCACTCATGCTCATGTTTTATTGTTAGTCTTGTTGCCGCTGTCGTTCTGGATTGTCACAGCAGTTTGTTGACTTGTTAAATTACGAGGTCTTCTCCCCCATGAGAAATGAACGAGTTAAAGTAGTAGACCGGTTGTTAGTGTGTGTACTAGCGCAGAGATTTATCGGTGATCATGTCGGTAGGCTATTTTGTCACACGGTAAGTGGAGACAAGTTAATTAATAGTGCTCAATAAGCAAGCTCATTACGGAGTCATTGGATCATTCGCTCAACCGATTCACTCAAAAACACTGATTTTTGATCAGTGACATGAGATGATGAAAATATAGTTGCACATTTCCCAAATTATTCATATAAAATGTTAAGCTGCATATTGTTAAAACACATATTGTGTATAAACATGCATCAAGCACATGAACAACTGCTTAAAACCATGCAAAAAAACAAAAAAAAAACATCAAGATTAAATCCAAGAACATCCATTGTGGATGTGTGTCGTTTGAGACTGAGGAAAAGATGGGCAAGATATAAAACAAAATATATCTTACATCCAGGCCGGTAGGTGTCAGTATAAAGTCCAAGACCACCACTGACATTATTGGAATAAGAACCAAATAAGCAGAAGTTTACATCTTTTAAACCGATGCGTAATAATGGCGAGAGTACAGCCCAGCATGCCACATGCATTCGCTTGTCTTTTAACAGTTGATAGCGTGATTGTTTTGTTTTTCGTTCACTCCAGTTGGCAGCCTTCACTCATGGGCCTTCCCTTCGCATATCATTTGCATATTTAAGAGGGCTCATTATTCATTGTGCTGTGTGTGATGTGACAGACATTTCCTGCGCAGCTGAGAACTAATTATTTTCCAGATACATTTCACTGATGTAATGTATTCCTCTGAAACTCTCCTAATCACTCATAAAATGCATGTTTTCCATCCTCAAAGCTGTTCTTTTGCCCTGCCATGATGTTAAGTACTAATTAAGCTTCATAAATCATTCACAACCTTAACACAGCAAGTCGAAATGAAGAGGAAATAATAATAATTGTTTGAAATAGAAGGGAGAACATGCACGAGAGAGATTACATACCATAAACAGGTGCTGGTCATATAATTAGAATATCATCAAAAGGTTGCTTTATTTCACTAATTCCATTCAAAACGTGAAACTTGTATATTTTATTCATTCATTACTAGAGTAACGAAATACAAGTAACTTAGTGACGTATTTAAAATACTAAATTTGAGTGACTGTATTTCATTTGAATTGGGTGGTAATCAGATTACAGTTCCATCTGAAAAGTGTTTTAGATTACCAAAGTGATTACTTTGAGTTTTAATGTCATTTAAACAGCGATTGGTGATTCTCTGACTCTGACCGTCTGAAAAAGACGAGTTCAGTTTCATGTTTTCCACTGTTTTCATGTTTTGGGAGTCGTTTTATAATTCACTCGACACTGTGACTTTTTCTCACTATTTGTTTTTTCCCTCACAATTTTTGAGTTTGTGTTTCACAATTCTGACTTCTTTTTCTCAGAATTGCGAGATTTAAACTCACAATTGCAAGTTATAAAGTCAAAATTGGAAAATATCTCAAAATTATGACTTTTCTCAATATTGTGAGTTTATATCTCATAATTCTGACTTTTCTCAATATTGTGAGTTTATATCTCATAATTCTGACTTTATAACTCACAATCGCAACTTTATATCACTCAATTCTGAGGGAAAAAGTCAGAATTGTGAGATAAAAACTCACAATGATCTTTTTTGTGTTTGTTTCACACTTATTAGTATTCCAAAGTATTCTAAAGTATTTAGATGAAGTGACTAAACTTGAGTAATGTAACGAAATACATCACAAATGACTTTTTAAAGCCTGTATTTTGTAATCTGTAGTGAAACACATTTTAAAAGTAACCAGCCCTGATCATTGCGCACAGACTGATATATTTCAAATGTTTATTTCTTTCCATTCTGATGATTATAACTGACAACAAAGGAAAATCCCAAATTCAGTATCTCAGAAAAGGTTGAAGACAATATTACGAGACTCTAAATAGTGTTCTGTGCAGCAACGACAGAAGTTAACATGCTTTGCTCAAACTTTTGCCCTGGGAAACTTTTGCCGCTTGCGAAAAACAAAACGGTGGCGCCATTAAAATGAATGGATTGTCCTTTTTCACCTTTTCTGGGTTAGTAGATGCACCTGAGACCCGATTATAGCACTTAGACCCGGAAAAAGTCCGATTTCCATTATATGTCGCCTTTAAAGCATATCATGACTGTATCTTTAAGTCATGAGCAGCTTGCATCGTGTCAAACTAAAGTTTCTCTTCCTCTTTTGAAGGGGACACAGCTGTCTCCTAAACCTTCCAGCATATCTTCTTATTCTTGAAGGTGGAGTTTGTTTGCACAGGCGTGTATGACCTCTCCTCCAGCTGACAGATGTATCAACCGAGTAACATAAAGGAGATTAGAAGTGTTTACTTTCCCCAGTGCTGCGATGTGTCACTCCGCGGAGAACGGGGCATCAGGAAAGCTGGTGCACAGCGAGGCTCATTCTCTTCTGCTGGAGCCCAAATAATCACAAGCCATCACAGGTCACTGTCTCCACTTCCCAAAGGGCAAAGACATGACCACCTCATTGTGGGATGAAATTGAAATGTTAATGAATGCTATTCATCATCAGAGCTCAGAAATGAGAGGCAACGAGAGAAGGTGTTTCCGAGAGAGGAATATAATCCTAGACCTGGACACAAAATGGTGTGAGATTTAATGACATTCACACTGTTTTACTTCTTTGGCAAAGATGATACGGCAATGTGTTAGAACTACGTAAATTTTCCGTAATGTACTCGCAACCGAGAACATAATTCCTTCACTGGCAGGCTTTTAAGAACTAATTTACTGTCGAATGAGAGAGAAGGGGGAAAAAAAAAAAAACCCCACATTAATCGTAACACGTAGGAAAGCTTGCTAATGATCTAATGCTTGTGATTTCAAACTCTTAGACCAAAGCATTTAAATGCAAAATTCATGATGGAAAAAAAAAAAATGACACTCAGTTCTCGCTTAAGTTTATTATTTCCGTATTAACTTTTCCTTTTAAAAGTACGATAAAGTGTACTTTTCCACAAGGGTCATCTCTAACAAACTATCACAGCGAAGCTGACACCATTAGAGCACCTCGGCATATGTTGCGTTCGCAATAATGACAAAAACAGCTTGGTTGAGGAAAAAAGTAATACTGTAAATAGCTTGTTTCCCTGAGGACATTTCAGCCAACAGCAGCTGTGGGTCCATCAGGAATGAAGAGGCAAGAGCAGAGTCACCGAAAGGGCTTTGAGAAGTCTAGTAATAACAGCACTGTTAAAAAATTACTGTAAATTTTACAGTATAATACCGGCAGCAGGGTTGCCAGCCAGTTACTGTAAATTTTACAGTAGTGTTACTGTAATTTAATTGACAGAATTTCCCTGTATTCTCTGATTACAGTAAATAACTGTATTTTTTAAAACTATGAAGGGTCAATTTACAGCAATATTCTGTAAATTTGAGTCAAACCAACACGTGGCCCCAGAATGCATTGCAGCTTACAGCAATATGCTGTATTATTAAAAAACAGCCAGCGGCTGTAAAATAGCAATTCATTACAGTGAATCCAGAGAATGTATTTTCGAATTGCAATAAAATGCAGAGCCAAAGTTAAATAAAAAATAAAAAAAAAAGATCAACTAAATACAAGGTCCTAATGAAAAAGGGAATGGGAACGCTCTAGTAAGGAACTAACACTAGGTGGTTGCTAAGGTGTTACTAAGGAGTGCATTAATGTTTTCAGCAGCATTGGTTCCGGATGTATGTTTTCCCCCTTTCATTTCTCACATAAGGATAAAGTGTTATAAGCCATGAGCCAAACCCATCAGCTACAAACTTTGATTTCAAGCAAAAAAGTACTTGAAAACAGGCCAAAAAGCTGCAGGTGATAGCTGCAATTCCATGAAGCACTGTGAAGAGCAAATGCAAATTAATAATGATGAAAATGTTGGTATACCGTATACTAAGTTTATTGTAAAACAATACGCTAATATTCGACAATCTCTTTTGGCGCATTTTGCTTGTTTCGATTCTCTGACTGGTTTAATTTTCTGTGGAGCATCATGGGTAATGTAGTTCTTCACCATGAAGTCCACTGTTCAACATGATTACTTTTAAAATATGCTGTGATAATGCAGACTGACAGCTTCATCAGCAGCAGCTTGCATCGATTAACAACCTCGTAGGACTCTCTTTAAAGGTTTAAGTTATCGTTAAATCAATTTAATGGAAGTCTATCTGAAAATCTCTGGGATTAGAGATTTTGGCAAAAGCAAACTTCAAGTTTGTATAATAATAATAATAATAATAATAATAATAATAATAATAATATGTTAGCGAGGTCAAGGTCAAATAAGTAAATATCCTGAAATAAAGAATAGAAATGATTCAGACCAGGCTTAATGATTTACGCTCCACCCTCATTTACAGCAGCGGTGTGTTTCTGTCTTATTATACTGTATCCATTTTTCAGTCTATACTGTATTGAAAACACACAGGTGGGCTTGTTGAGCTGTGATTAACTCACCTCACTTCTCCAGGGTCCTCTGTAACCAACACGTCCGTTTTACAGCTGGCTATAGGGTTGATTGACAGCTCCACCGGAGGAACCACAAAGCTCTTGCTGACTGGCAGCCAAAGGCCTTGACCCAGACTGTAGGAGGACCTGCAGCGTGCCATCGACACAGAGACAGTAACGTGTCAGATGAATGTCAATGACCCTGTGAAACGTAATACAAGAAACCCACGCTGACCCAGAGAGGAGATCTGCTCTTAAGAACACACACCACTGAAGACCATCAAACTGGACAGCAGTTGTGTGATAGTGACATATGCGAAAGTGTTTAATAGAAAAACAACAATGACTTCATAATAACAATAAACATGACAAATATTCATGACAAGTCTGTAGAAACATCTAGTAAATGGGTCATATAATGGAGAATAGGAAGACTTCAGTGTGGTCATATACTTAATTGCAGAACCCACAATCCATCCATCCGTCCACTCACCCATCCACCCCTCCATTCACCCACCCATCCCTCCATTCACCCACCCATCCCTCCATTCACCCATCTACCCCTCCATTCACCCACCCATCCCTCCATTCACCCATCTACCCCTCCATTCACCCACCCATCCCTCCATTCACCCACCCATCCCTCCATTCACCCACCCATCCCTCCATTCACCCACCCATCCCTCCATTCACCCACCCATCCACCCATCCATCCATCCACCCACCCACCCCTCCATTCATCCATCCATCCATCCACCCACCCACCCACCCATCCATCCATCCATCAACCCACCCATCCATTCATCCATCCATCCATCAACCCACCCATCCATCCATCCATCCATCCATCCATCCATCCATCCATCCATCCATCCATCCATCCATCCATCCATCCATCCATCCATCCACCCACTCATCAATATTATAGGAAGAGACTACAGTTTGGATTAGATTGACATTGGGTTGAATAAACATGACCAGATTCTCACTTTAGGGAACTTTCCTTCAAATGGTGATATATAATATAGTATATGAATAAATGTATTGTTTGTTTATCAGCCGCACCATTATTTTGTCATGGTAACTAAACAAAAAATAAATAAATAATAAAGCTTATCCAATATTAAGTTCGCCAAAGAATCCACATTGTAGGAATTCAATAATAGCATGCACCCTTATTATCATATATCATATATCATCTGACACAAGGGCTCCACCGCACTCCAAGATCCGGTCTGAGCGTGCCCAGTCGCTGACCTTGAGTATAGACAAGCACATCTGAATTACTCTGGATCAATGCATACTTCCACTCATAAATAAGACACAGATAGCCCAGGCCTTGCTCCATCCCATCAATTGACACTTCAGAGGGCATCGATTGCTTTCCTCAGTCCACTATCAGTCAACTGCTGCCCGCTGAACTAAATGGCTTGAGTCGTCAGGTGGTTAAGAGTGATGATGGCTCGGGTGAGCAAGGAGAGAGTGAATGGATGATATAAATTTCATTTATTTTGCCTACATGTTTAGACCCAAAGAGAACGGGGAAAAAAAAATCTGATTCAGGCTTCTAGTCTGAAAATTTAGAAAATGATGAAATGTATATTTGTGTTTAATTAAGAGACTTAAGAGTTTAATTGGGAGACGTCATTACATTATGCAACTGACCAGCATAAATTTGTTTCTGAAATGGCTGAAATCACTGCATGCAGGTTTTACGTAATTAGGTAAATAATGGTTTATTTATCACTTAACCATGAGTTAATGGATATTTTAGATAATCATGATTGCTCACCTCTTCTTATGAGCAAATAACTGGAAAATTACTGCCTACATTTACATACAGTATAATTCACTGCCGTTTCCAGTAGAAATGAATACTAGTGGCAATACAACACCAACAGTTTTTGTTCTTTTTCCACACTGAAGCGGCAGTGGATTCCACAATCCACCCCTTCAACACAAACTATGATTACAGGGGAAGATTATTGATTAACAATTTATTTTTGTTTCATGCACAGTACTATGTAATGTTCTCAAAACACTTTCACCATAGAGCATGATTTGTGAACCGATTCATTTTGAGGTTTGCGTCACATTACCAGTGCTTTTCTGACTTGGTAAACTTGCTCAGAAGCTCACCTGGTACAGCATTGCTCTCGTGACGTGAAGCGCTCAGGTTCGAGTCCCGTGGAGCGCGAGTCACGGTTGCTTCAGCAAATGCGCTTTAATCTCACGTTTGTTTTCGTTAACACAATTCGTTAGTTTTAGGGTTGATTTAGCTACGTAGTTTTCGGACATATTTGAGCAATAACCTTTTAGAGCCACTCATCGGAGATTTAATGTCAGAACTGCAGTGATGTGTGAACCAAACAACATAATAAAATGCTGCCACAGTCACCAAAATTGAAAACTGGAGAACATTGAACGTGCAATTTATCGCCACACACTTTGAAACTTCTATGAACCTGTATTATTGTTTTTTCGTGACACTGCGCTGTTTAATAAACCGATCCAAATTTGCAATAAAATAAGTAATGATGTCATTTATAGAGCCTCCTCTGAATGTGTCTCCTGAAAAGGGCAGCAAAATAAACCTGCAGCAAACTATCTCAGGTTTTGCCGTCACATATTCCATTGAGCCTGATGTGGAAATACCAACACGCATCATTCAGACGGCAGTCAAGCCTGCTGCAATCCATGTGACGAGTTACATCAGATATTTTAGGGGCAGAAGCTTTACAGTCTGTCACGCCCGCAGGACAGAAACATTGAGAGATCCAAAGTGACGTGCTGCGGTTTGTGACCTGTCCTCGTTTCCTTTCTATCGCCACCATTTTCTCGAGCGCATGAAAAATAAATACATGGAGCCGTAAACATCCAGAGTGACCCTGCTTTAAAACGGAAAGAGGCCCAGAGCTCGGATAAAACTCCCTCCTCTTTCAGGTGGAACATGCCTAGGGCAAATCCTACCAGGAAAGCCACAGTGCAGCCCGCAGGCAGTCTGTGAAGTCCTGCGTTCAGCATGAGGACGGCTGACAGCAGGTGGGGATGCCCTGCCTGGACTGGGACACCCCAGAGACTGCGGTGTTCAGCATGGGACCCTCTTTCAGAGGACAGGCTGTTGTGCTTACCTGAAAATCTTCTCTGGAGCCTGTTCTCCTGTGACAAGGTCGTAACCTCTCTCCAGGTTTGAGTACGGCCACGGACTGTGGGTGGAACACACACACACACACACAAGATTTGATGTGAAATATGTGCTCAAGTGCATTATCTGAGAAATGTGAAAAGCAGTAATAGCAATAATAAATATAGCTGCAAGCAGCAATTAAGGGGCCACAACAGGAGCAAACAAGGAAGCTAGCGGCAGACCAACAATATCATAATGCAATACGATAAACTGAGATAGAGACACTACATGCCAATTTTGAAGTTAATCAGACCAACAGGACTATAGTTAGAGGCAATTTCATGTTTTGTTCAATTACAGTCCCACCGCTTTCTTCCGCGTGTCCTCAGAGTGTCCCCCTAAACAAGCGTGTGAAATTTGATGAACATATTTGACACATACATTGCATTTCTTGTTTGTCACTATCAAAATTTTGGCCATTGGCATATGATCAATGACCTCGACCAATGGTTAGTATGTTCTGGGTAGTTGCGAGGCAGTTGCTAAAGTGTTGCTAGATAGAGGCAAGGGTCTTCTGAATTGTTGCTAGGGTGTTGCTATGCAGTGGTTAGTATGTTTTGGGTTGTTGCTGTGCAGTTACTAGGATGTTCTGGGTAGTCGTGAAGCAGCTGCTAGAATGTTCTGGATGGTTGCGAGGCAGTTTCTATAGGCGGTGGCTAAAGTGTTGCTAGGGTGTTGCTATGCAGCGGTTAGTATGTTTTGGGTTGTTGCTGTTTAGTTACAACGATGTTCTGGGTAGTCGTGAGGCAGTTGCTATGGGTGGTTGTCAAAGTGTTTCTAGGTAGATGCTCGGGTGTTGTGAGTGGTTGCGATGCAGTTGCTAGGGTTAACCCTAGCAAGTTACCCCCCCCCCCCCCCCCCCCCCCCCCCCCCCATCACCTATTTGGGATTTTTCACCTGAAATCACCCAGAAATGCATGCACTTGTACTAAGGGTTAGGTTTATCTTCCCATGTTGTACGTGTCTACACTTCCCTAGTGTAACACAGATCCACATTTTTAAATCTCAGTCTGGAGCCGCCGTCTGGGCCGAAAGTTCTGCTGCCATTTTATTAGACCAGCTGTTTGCTTGAGCGAGTTCATTAACATGCGCCATAAGAGTCGCGAAGAGCAGTTACTACACTTGGCGTGAGGTGAGGTGATGAATCGTGTCTCTCTGTGTTGCAGTCTCTCTCTGCTCCCCCTCCTCATCTCCCTCCTGTCCTGGCTTGTAGTTCGGCCTATTTGTGAGGCGATGACAGAGTGGTTTGCAGCACTCACCCTTCATTGCGGCCCCAATCAGTGCGAACGCAGAGATGTTGATGCTCTGGGTCAGGGGCATAACCTTCCAGACAGCTGCATTCCCCTGCAGAGAGCACAATACAGTGACAGATTATGTTCATTTATCCCTCTGGCAAATCCACTGCCGTGTCCATGTGGCACCCAGTGCTGCCGGCGCACACACATGGATTCGGTCCAGACAAAGGGTTTTTAAAGTACAGTTTGTGGTGGGAGTCAAGTGGGAAGAGTGACATGTGGGAGCTGGTTCTGTCTCCGACACCTTCACTATCAGATCGCTCTTATCTTGAAAGGTATCACAGAAGTGCTCAGCTCTCCAAAGGTGATGCTATGAGCCGAGGATACGGGAAGGATGCGGCTCCTCCGGGACTGCAGGGGGACTGTTGCGTGAATCCGGCGGAGTTATGTCCATGTGTCCGCGTTCCACCCCGAAATCTAGTTTTAGGACCATTTTTGCACATTTTTATGAAAATTTGGAAATGAAGAATTTAAATATGTATATTATAATAATGATATCATGACACGGGGGAAAAACAAATGTTTTATTGAGCCTTGAATGGTGTGAAAGTCATCTAAAAAACAATCACATGTTAGAATGAAATGAGAGTAAGCTTGTTTCTGCTCAAAATTGAAAAAAATAATAATAATAGTCATAATAAAATGAAAAAGGCAATTGCAACTTGTCATTGTTGTCTCTCCACTTTATTTGTTTATCTGCAATTCTGTGCCGTATTCACAAATAATTTGATCTTACCACTATGAGTCCCAAGAGTTTCTAGCTAGGAGTTTGTGTGTGTGTGTGTGTGTGTGTGGGTATTCACTACGTTATAGGGACCCAAATGTCCCCACAGGTACAGTAATACTAGTAAATGTTGATCTTGTGGGGACATTTTTTTGGTCCCCATGAGGAAACAAGCTTATAAATCATACAGAATGATCTTTTTTGAAAATCTAAAATAGCAGAACATTTTGTGTGATGGGTAGGTTTAGGGGTGGGGGGGGATGTACAGTTTGTACAGTAGAAAAACCATTACGCCTATGGAATGACCCCATAAACCATGAAAACACAACACATGTGCGTGTGTGTGAAAGTGTAAAACACTATTTTAGCGTTTATATGATTTGTTTAGAGTGACACGCCTAATTTTTAAGAGTTGCTCCTAAATATGTTGAGCAACTTTTGGCCTTACGTTTTTTTTGTTTTGTGAATATGTCCCTTGATAATTATTATTATTATTATTATTTTTATAATTGCAATTAATTTATTGCAATTATGAGTTTGTAGAACTCTGAGGGGGAAAATAAAGCAAGAGTTGCGAAATGTGAATTATGAAATCTGAGGAAAAGTTCCAAATGACAGTGAATAAATGATGACGGAATTATACATTTTTTGGGAGTTTCAATTGAATGCATATTTAATACATTATGCAGTTTTATTTTGTGCTTCATCAATATGGAATCATAATACTTTCTGAAGTTGCCAAGAGTCTGCAAACTTATGATCCATAAAACAAAAACACAAATATAAATCTGGAAATTGAAAAAAAAAAAAAAGTAACACATACTCTTTAACTAACATTCGTTAATAAACATATTCTCTTTTAATTAAAATACAAATCAAATCTGAAAATCAATCAGATAAGATACGAAAGTACTTCACTTGAAGGATAGGAAGGATAATTTCAATACCAGCGCTGGCTGGAGGGGAAACAGTCATTACATCCTGCACAGACAGACATTCATATTTCATGAGCTGGAGCAGTGAATATTAGAAATAATATACACCCATCTGAACTCCCCATGATAGTGATATTCATCCCATTTCACGGCTTATTCTTGAGAAAACAAGCGCATTAATGCACATCTATTTCACTGGTACAAACAGAGCGAGTGAAGGGGATGGACGACCAGAACTAACGCACCACAATGACCAACAGACGAAATCTATTGCGGTTTATTACGCAGCTGTCTGATTCAATCATGGTATTCGGCGTTGCTTTTTTCCTTTTTTATGGGAACTTTACTTTTTAATGTTCTCCGAACTTTCTGAAACATTTAAAAAATGAATAGTTTTCGTGCTCAAGTTTTGAGAACACATAAAACGTCAAGGGTCAGTGCCGTGCAAAGAATACAACAAGTTCCCGTGTCAAGATGATGAATACGTTCCGACACGAAGATTAACACAAACAAGCACACAGCAATCATAAGCGCGGCCGGACACACTCAAAGGGAACACAGTTGAACTGAACTACTAAAGATACCGAGGTGAACGCAGCTACGCTAAAACAAACTGAACGTACCTGTGACAACATGAGAGTTCAGCATCACACGCCGGAGACGGTTAAAGGCCAGTTTCTCTCCTAGATGGAGCCAATTTTGTGATAAAGAAATGAGACTGAGATGATCAAACACGAACACTGAAACCGGCACAGATAGAGAACTGACTCTAACTCCATTGCAATTCCGTTCCATTGATTGCGATGTTTCAATTTAACCGTAAATGCACATTGTTCTAAAGTATTTACTCAAATGGTTATGTTGTTTTTGCTCAAGTACTCTCGCTAAACGAAGGTGGATTGTATGAAATGGATCAAAAAATAATGATAAAGGTTGGTTATAATGATTACAATAACGTTAGTATTCGTAATGCATTGCTTCACACCTCTGAATGCAATGAAAATGAAAAGAACTAATAAAACATTTCTGCTTAGACTTTATTTTAGGGTTTCCTTCATAAAGCGCAATTGTACTTTTAAGTCAGGGGTGTCAAACTCATGTTAGCTTGAAGAATGAATAAAACTAGAAAAACACACTGCTTTCTGGACACTGCCTTTTTAGAAAAGCCTTCAGTATTTTTTTTATTTTTTATTTAATTAATATTTTTATTTGTCGGTCATTTGCTCTATGACAGGCCAGACTAGCTTTAAACCAAAATAAATCACCATCGATCTGAAATTCGAGGCAACCGCTCCATTTTAATAATGATGGAAAAAAAATGTACAATTTCAAGATTTAAAGCAAAATCAGAATCATCTCTTTTGTGTTGTGATATTATGCTATAAGTGTCAGGGTTATCCGCTGGAGAGCCCTTTAACAGCCACCAGAGGGCACTCCACTTCCCACAATGCACTATACAGGAACTGACACACACACTCACACACTACATTTCCCAGAAGCCCCGTACCTTGGCACTGATTTCCTCAGCCAGCTGCAGCTCATCACCTGGACTGTTTAAAGACTCTGTCACCTGCACACATTGCGAGGTCTTGTTTTCCGTAGATTACATCTCTGAGCGTTATTGTCTGTGTTTGCCTTCCTGTTACTGACTCCTTTGGATTACCTTCACGACCCTTTGCTGCCTGCCTTTCTGCCTGGACTTTCCTCTGTGAATGTTATCTGCCCGACCTGACCCTTTGCCTGTTTAACGATTACGATTCTGCCCATCCTCTGCCATTCCTGTTTGCTGTTGTTTTGACCATTGCCTCTTTGACTACCTCTGCTAATGAAGCCGACATTTGGATCTGCACCCGCGTTGTCACGCACCTCTTCATCACAATAAGTGTGCTAGAAGACATCAATACTTATATTTATTCCTACACTAAAAAAGCCGGATTATAAACAATCCAAGTTGGGTTGAATTGGGTTGTTTTAACCCAATGATTGTTGTTTTTGTTTTAATCCAATGATTAGGTTGTTTTAACCAACTGATTGTTTTTTTAACCCAATGATTGGGTTGTTTTAACCCAGTGATTGTTTTTTTTAACCCAATGAGGAGGTTGTTTTAACCGAACGATTGTTTTTTTTATCCCAATGATTGGGTTGTTTTAGCCCAGCAATACTTTTTTTTTTTAACCCAATGATTACATTGTTTTAAGCCAGCAATTGTTTTTTAACCCAGTGATTGGGTTGGTTAAACACAGCATTGTTTTTTTCCTAATTTGGGTTCATTTTAAGCCAGTCATACAGTAATTTTTAAACAACAGTTGAGATAAATAAAACAAACCCAATTCATTAAAACAGCCCAATCACTGTAATTATGCATAATTTACTGTTAATACCACATGTAACACATTTAACAAGGACGATGCAAAATAAAGTGTTACCAATTGGTCTTCTAAAACAACAAAAACGTGCACTTCAAATATATGCAAAAGAAAGTTATTTAGATGTATTAAAAAGAGACAGAGGCAAAGTCACACTCAACCTGCCTAATATCGGCACTTAACACAAAGAAATAAAAAATTGCCTGGCAGTAAGAGTGAAACTGCACACGCAGACATAACAGGAGCAATTAGTTTAATAGCCAAGTGCTTAATAATTCATTTTCTATGAGCGCATATGCATATGACAGATACCTGTACCATCAAATCAGCGAGGAAACAGCCCTTTTGTTATACATGGCAGAAAATGAGCCTTTCCATCTTTTAAAACGAAGGTTCAAATGCACTAAAACGCTTCTGCGGCAGTAAGTGCTGGTCCTCCAGAGGATGTGCCAATTATTCTGATTTAGAGGTCTCAATCAAATGGCTCTCACCGATGATTTGAACTATTTTGAAGGTATATAGCCTATATAAATGGTCGTCCTTCGAAGCTCTATAAGGTTATAATTGAAGGGAGTTTGTGTATGAGAGATCGACTTGAATTCTTTTTTGAACAAAGTTGGAAAGTGGTTTAAGAGGCTCTCTTTGAAGCACTCCTCATGTTCACAATTAAAAAGACCTGCACAAATAAACGTGGCATTCAAGGGCTCCTCACACAGAATGTGTTTTATTAACGCGCTTGGTGGCCTTCATTCCCTCTGTTCTCCTCAAATAATGCAGGTGAAAGTGTCGGCTGCGTTACGAGGCAAACATACTTCACTGCAAAGTCACGATGTCCATTTTTATCTATACAATTTAATGGTGTCATGAACTGCATTGTTTTATGAGTTTATACTGTTTCCTGGTGCGCTCTTATAATGTTAGTATGCTTTATACATCAAAAAAAATTCACAATTTAGAAATAAAAGGCATTTTTCCAATTCTGGTTTTAAGGGGCGTATCTGCTGAGAGACTTTAGTGTAAACGCCCACTGCTGTGATTGGCTGACATATTTGCATATGAAATAGCTAAATATTACTCTTTTAGCACATTTTTACTATCACAGCTCTCAGGGTTAACTAATCGTGAACAGTGTTGATTATAGCGTTACATTTAGATCTATGGCATTATATTTAGATCACGGCATGAAAGGTTGCAGTGATGATCATTGAAGTCGATCTCAGACATGTTGTTGAACACATGAAAGCAGTGATCTCGACATTACAACTCAATTTCTAACGAATGCTTTCATCATAACTAACAGTGCAAACGTGATGTAACTAAGGGATTCGTTGAAAAAAAAAAAAACGGGAGTTTTGGAGTCCAGAACTCAGTCACTGATAAACTCGCGCCGTTTGATTGACAGCTCCAGCGATTGTAAAGGGAGCGTTCTTTGATCGCTTTCTATATATAATTTAATCTCTGTCGAGTCCATAACGTAAAAGTTTAAATCGCTGAAATGTGATTGATTTACCAAAGAATCCTCAGTGAAATGAACCGAATACAAAGAAATAAAGCTCAAGTGAGACATTCACATTGTTGACATAGTGTCAGTCCAAACATGTCTGACTTTCTCTCTCTCTCTCTGTGTGTGAAACAAGGATATTTTAAACATTTTGTTTATACACTACCCACAAACTTGGGGTCAGCAGCTTTTTACTCAGATTTAAGCTACTATACAATGTAACCACACAATTCCTTACAACGTTATATGATTAGAAAGGTTCAATATGAGGGAACATGAATCAAAAGAATAATGCATAATTGAACTGAACTCGATTGGCTCTTTGAACTGAATCATGTGACTTCCTTTCCTTGAGCGTGGCATGATGGATTCTGTGCTGTCAGAGCCACAGTTTAGCAATTGGATACAATTTAGCAGCACTTTGATCAAGAACATATGATTCATTTATTTCAAGTCTTCATTTCCATTACAAAGACCTCCTGATGTCCTTATAGTTAACATTCAGAAGGAAGCGCTATTGTTTGTCGATTGTGTGGATTGTGCTGATACGTGGGATTATTTGCACGCTCAAACCACCGTGCCTTCTCGAAAATTCTGATGATTCCGATCATCAAGGCTCTTTTTCTTTTTAATATCTGCACTCATGATAATTGATAGATGCTTTCATTAGAATGCCTCTAGCAAAAGGCAGCACGGGCAGTTTTCTGATTTCAAGGTTCATCGCGTGGGCACGGGGAAATAGATATTGTTGTTCAGATGAATATTTCCCGGTGTTACACAATTCCGAGGACCTTGAGAAGATTTATCATGTTACACTCCCACAGAGACATATGGACAAGAGTAGAGCGAGAGAGAGAATAGGGCTGATAAACTCCGAACACTATGAAATGACAGAGCCATTTTGTCCTCTATTAGTTGTGTGTGTGTGTGTGTGGGGGAGAGAGAGAGAGAGAGCAAACGAGGAATATTTATAGCATATGAATACAAGAGAGGCTTGGCTAGCTTTTATTAAGTCGTGAGCAAAACATATATTTCTGAGGAAGCCCGTGAGAGAGGAGAGCAGGGCAGAGAATCGGAGCTGATAACCTTGTGGTTTAATCAAAAGCTGGTTGTGGGCCGAGATTGGGCTGGCGTCGGGCCCGGGCGGCTGAGCGCTCTCTCACTGACTCACAGTGTGTCGAAAGACAAGAGTCTTCTATTGGCCAATTCTCCATCTCGCTCGACACGGAGAGAAGCGTCTGATAACACTCGGCCGGGCTGCGGTCACGGCGGGACCTGTGAGATGTGCCAGACATCGCACACCTCTTCATTTATTTAAATTGTGCGATGAATGACTCATCCTCACAGAGCTCGAGACGTGCATGTGGAGATGCTTAATAAGCACGGAATGAATTAGGGCTGTCAAATGATTAATTGCACATATTTAGATATTTGTTAGGATAGGACCATATTTGGTCGCGATACAATTATTTGAAAATATGGAATCTGAATGTGAATATTGATCAAAATATTGAAATACTCGCCTTTAAAGTCCAAAGGAAGTTCCTAATGCAAAAGTACATTTTTTGTACATTTATGAAAGGAAATGAACAAAATATCTTCATGATCTTTACTATCCTAATGATTTTTGGGATAAAATAAATATCGATCGAAACGTTGAGACACTTCATTGAAACACATTGTATTTTTTACAGTATTATTGAGAGAGAGAGAGAGAGAGAAAGAGAGCGAGAGAGAGAGTACAAGCAATAGATTAATAAATCCAAAGATTGACTGTTTTATGTACCTAAAATTAATTATATCTCATGTTTAACCACTATAAGAGCCAGCAGAAAATCCCTGAAGGTGAAGCTGTTCTCGGCGGGTACACGAGCTCTGAACGATCGCCGATGGCCTGGAGCTCACATCTCTGAAAGCATCTAAACAAATCATAAAATAGGCGCTATGATTAAATATGAGTCACATAATTCTGGTCTAAACAACAATTTAAGAACAAGAAGTGTATTTGTAAAAAATATAGATTTGCTGTGACACAAACGGTAAAAAGGTTGGAGTGCTGTTATCACTAGAATAATCGCACAATCTCAGCCAAACAGATTCGAGAACCAGAAAGAACCGTTGTATAAATATAAATATTTTATACAACTTTTAAAAAACTTAAATATATACATGCATACATGTACTGACACTCATTAAGTGATAAAATGATGTTAAATCTTAATTAAATTAGAATGGATATGTTTCTGTGACCAATTAAAAACAAGGCTTCATATATCGGCACATCACACACCTGCAGCACTTCTGTGAAAAGGAATGAATATATGCAAACTATATTTCACTTGAATACAGATTAACAAAACGAAAAACGGTGCAACGAGTAGCAGCCCACGAGCTTTAGTTTTGAGTCATTTTTGTGACGCGCTCCACAAACTTCATGGAAAGGAAACCGAGACGGCAGATAGTGGCACAGAAATGACAAAGCTGAGTAAGATCTAATCCCATCTTTATTTTAAGGTTCTCAAGAGAATCAGGGATCAAAACACATGGACAGGACAAACAACTAAAAGCGATGAGATCGACAAAAGAGCGTAACAAACACTGGTCTGTGAATACATAGAATAATCAAGGAAAGGAAATGAGAAACAGGTGTAAACAGGCAACCAATAAAGGAAAACGGAACCGGAAAACAACTCCGACGCGACAATCGATTTGTTTCCACTTTAACTATTACTCCAGCCCTCAGAAATCATTCTAATATGCAGATTGGAAACATTTATGATTATTATCAATGAAAACAGTTGTGCCATTTTCTTCAGGATTCTTTGATGATTATAAAATAACATTATAACTGGATAAAATGCACTGTTAAAAATGACCTGTAACTTTTGCCAGCCAGTTACTGTAATTTTTACAGTACTATTCCTATAATTTAATTTACAGAATTTTACTGTATTTTTTGATTAACATTTTTTTTTTTAAATTTGCTGTGTTTTTTTTAATAAGTCACTTGCCACAGTATCTCAACCGTTGAAAATCCTACAATGCCTCTTTATGCTTGAAATTTACAGTAATATCCTGTAATTTTGAGTCAAACCGCCACGCCCCCCAGAATGCTTTGCAGTTTACAGCAATATGCCGTATTATTAAGAATACAGCCATCTGCTGTAAAATATCGCTGTAATTTTTACGGCAATTCATTACAGTGTGTTGAGCTCCAGTTTCCACATCATCACATCGTCCTGCAATGTCACTCTCTACTGCGCCGTTTCATGCCGTGTTTTTTCATTATTTACTATTCTGTGGCGTGAGTCCGATCGTCCCGCAGCTGCCGTCTTATCAAGCGCTCAAACATTTGACTTCACTGGGTGGCTTTCTGCAGGACCACAGAGGCAGGAAATGAATTCAGATCCGGCGTCCTGTTTGTGACGGCTCGTCAGCGCTCGCTGGTCTCTCTCACTCGGCACGTCTGCAAACCTGAACGATCTGCAGCAATAAACGACGGTAGGCGGTGTGTGTGGGACCGATCGTGAGGTGAGCAGCGCGTTCCATCTGAAACCGCTCCTGGAAATATCAGCTATAGATCACACACGATGATTGTAATGTGATTTTATTTATTCAGGTAACATTTTAGTTTGGGGAACACAAATTTACTATTAACTACAACTTTTGCCCCAATAAACTCCTAATAATTGCTTATTAATAGGTAGTTAAGTTTAGGATTAAAGGATGTAGAACATGATCAAGCAGAATAATTCATATGTGCTTCATGTACTAATAACCAGCTAATGTCACAATAAAATAAATAAGTGTTGTCATTATAATCATTTTGTTTTTTTTCATGACAGATGATGTTATGTCATGAGAAAGTCTACCGCAATCTTCAGTAAAACAAGAAGCCGAGAGAATTTATAAATACCAAAAAACATTGATGACTCTTCATGTCCAATGAATTGCTCTCTAGAGCGAGAACGTACTCAGATGTTTGGGTCTGTAAGACTCTTTAATGTTATTGTCACTTTCTAAGCTGCACAAAATATAGCAAAAACACAATGTAAATCATCAGTTTTCTATGTGAATATATAGTGAAATATAATGTATATCCAGTGATCAAAGCTGAATGTTCAGCATCATTACTCCAGTCTCAGTGTCACATGATGCTTCAGAAATCATGATGATCAAGGAACATTTATCATTATTATCATCAGCTTCTTCATATATATATATATATATATATAGAATGTTAAAATCAGCATTTATTTGAAATGGAAATATTTTGTAACATTATAAATGTCTTTACTGTCCTTTCAATGCATCATTGCTGAATGTATTTATTTCTTTATATATATAGACACTTTTAGACATTTGAAGTGATAAACCACCCGAAATTTAATATCTTCTTTTGTTTTCCACAGAAGATCATGATAGAATTTTCAGTTTTAGTTGAACTGTCCCTTTAAGTCACACTTAAATATGAATTAGATACAAAATATCAAATCAAGGAGGAATCTGTGCTCAAATTATGCCCAGAACGAACACTCACATTCCCAGAACTAATTTTTCAAACCAACTTATATAACCAAAAGGTTATTCATGTGTGTATGGAGTCAATTCTCCTCCAGTTTTCACAGAATAACCACCGGTTCAATTCATTACTGGTAAACATGGATGTTGTGATCTGTCTGAAGATAGCAGATGCCACTTCAATGCTGTCCAATGCATAACTTGAATAGCAGACATTTCCTCTTTAATAACTATAATATAGCCACACAAATGCAGGCTGTAAACAAGCTGAAAACACTCAGAGAATCCGAGTAAATGAATTGCCTCAAAGCAATTAAATGATCTCGCAAAATGTTAATAGGAGGCTTCCATTGCTGTGAAGAATAAAGACTCTAGTTAGATTAGAAACAAACTGTTATTGCACACAACAGCTCTGTAAGTAGTTTCAACTATATTAACCCTGCTGGAACATTCCATAATCAGGGTTGGGGAGAAACGAAATACTTAAGAAACTTAGTTTCGTATTTAAAATACACAATTTGAGTCGCTGTGTTTGATTTTAAATGGGTGGTAATCAGATTACAGTTCCATCTGAAAAGTGTTTTAGATTACCAAAGTGATTACTTTGAGTTTTAATGTCATTTAAACAGCGATTGGTGATTCTCTGACTCTGACCGTCTGAAAAAGACGAGTTCAGTTTCATGTTTTCCACTGTTTTCATGTTTTGAGAGTCATTTTATAATTCACTCGACACTGTGACTTTTTCTCACTATTTGTTTTTCCCTCACAATTGTGAGTTTATATCTCATAATTCTGACTTTTCTCAATATTGTGAGTTTATATCTCATAATTCTGACTTTTCTCAATATTGTGAGTTTATATCTCATAATTCTGACTTTTCTCAATATTGTGAGTTTATATCTCATAATTCTGACTTTTCTCAATATTGTGAGTTTATATCTCATAATTCTGACTTTTCTCAATAATATTGTGAGTTTATATCTCATAATTCTGACTTTATATCTCACAATTGCAACTTTCTATCACTCAATTCTGAGGGAAAAAGTCAGAATTGTGAGATAAAAACTCTCAATGACCTTTTTTGTGTTTGTTTCACACTTATTAGTATTCCAAAGTATTCTAAAGTATTTAGATGAAGTGACTAAACTTGAGTAATGTAACGAAATACGTTACAAATGACTTTTTAAAGCATGTATTTTGTAATCGGTCATGAAATTTCATTTCAAAGGCCTCTAAATTATCAGTGTGATCAAAACTTTACAGTTTTGTACACAATCTCCTTCTCATCTGATTAATGCCCATATTTTAACAAGTAAAAGTTGTTTGGCATAATTCTTCTCATTCACCTCGTGCTTCACGTGTCTTTCAGATGATTTTTATAAAATAAATTGATACAATAAAAGTATAACTTTTAAATGGTTTCAAGATGAACACTTGAAGCAGCTTTAGCTTTACTTGGTTTTCTTTGTCATGCATTACATAATTGAAACGACAGAGTTTTGATCATACAACTAAGCATTTAAATATCTTACTAAGATATATTATTGGAAGATAATGATATTTATGCATTTTATGCAAGTACTCGTGCTGTTGTAAAGATCGCACGGATTTACATGACAAGCTTCAGAATTGCACCATGCATGTATTAATTTGTGACTGGAATTATATTTGTAGAAAAAGAAAAAAAAACGTTACTCATTTGAAAGTTGAATTAAAATAAGCAAAACAATATGACCGACTTTAAACAGAAGCAAAATCTCTAGTCATCGTGCATTAAATCAGCCTCCACCGATGAGCCTTTCCTGTTCTGAAGGGAGCGATTTAAAAAAATAGGATACTTTAAGTCAGTTCAACTAAGTACATTTTCATGCTCAAACTTCGGAGTAAACACTGCTTGTGTTGAGAACTGACTGTGAACACATAAGTAGTGCCATTATTACACAGTGCAGAGATCATCAGAGTTCAGCATTTCCAACAGAGAAACAAGATTTGTAGAGAAACATATTTTCTTGTTCACTCACCCAAAAACCCACAACAACACAGTCTTACAACAGGAAGATGCTGACAATGAAACAACAATCATCTCCTGCCAATTATCTCCATAATATGTTATTTCTGCGTCTTCTGTATAAAAGCAGTCGTGTTTTCAGCTGTTTTATCATGCTGTAGTTGTTAAGACACAGCATCGTAACCTGATTCATACATGGTTTACATATAATAATAAAACAATAGAAGTAACTTAGAATAAAATTAGAATAAAATATTTTTAGTATTTAAAAATACTAAATTTGAGTAACGATATACCGTTTTTGTTAAATAATTGGTGAATTAAGTTATGCATTACTCAAGTTGAATTTAAAGCATATGCAGTTAGTAAATCATTTAAATTTAAAATTCAGCTGCCAGTCATTAATATAAAGAAATACAGCAAATACACACTTTCAAATAGTTTACCGTAAAAAAAAAAAATAGACAGTAAAATTCTGTAAATAAAATGACAGTAAAGGTACCGTAAATATTACAGTAACTGGCTGGTAACCCTGCTGCCAGTATTATACTGTAAAATTTACAGGTAATTTTTAACAGTGTATTTCATTATAGTTACATTTTAATTTCCAACCAAAAGAGCATTTTAGATTACCAAAGTGATTAAGTTGAATTTTGGCTCAAATTTTGGCTTTATAACTTACAATAATGAGTTTAAATCTCGCAATTCTGAAAAAAAAAAAACCGACAAAAAAAACAACAATCAGAATTGTGAGATTTTGAGTTTTAAACCCACAATTGCATTTCATAAAAGGTCAAAATTTCGAGATAACTTCCAATTCTCAATTATTTTCTTGCAATTCTGACTTTCCATCCAGGAAAACTGTATTTACATCTCACAATTCTGACTATAACTCGCAACTTTAAATGATGCAGTTCTGAGAAAAAAAGTCAAGACTTGTGAGATAAAAACAAGTTGTGAGTATTCCAAAGTATTTAGATTAAGTTACAAAACTTGCGTAATCTAACAAAATATGCTACAAATTACTTTTTAAAGTTTACTTCATGCATTTTGTAGTCTGTAGTGAAATACATTTTAAAAGTAACCTTCAGCCCTGCATATAGTTTATTCAGATAGTGTTTATCATTTCTAAACAGTGGAAATGGTCACAACTGAATCACATGATCGATTCATAAAAAAAGTGCTTATTTGATAAACAACCTAGAAATGATGCAGGATATTAAATATTTCTTTAAAATACGAAATTTTCTGTTTCAGTACTTCGAAATCATATGTTTTTCCTGTTTATTTCCAGGTTTTACATCCCACACTTTCAATAAGCTCTGGACCAGTGCATATAATTCAAACAAACGAACACAAAAAAAACATGCACAATTAAAAATGACCAGGATTTAATAGCAATTTCTAACAATAAAATACGGCATGCAAAATTTCACAGTGCAGGACAGGCTGTTTTACATAATAATACAACAAATTACTGAAGAACGTCAACAAAAAAACAGCAGTGCAGGATCTATAATAGTGTAAATAAACAATGTTTTGTTTGAATCACCATTATTGTGATCATTGTTCCCTATGTTTGCCTGATTTGCATGCAATTACTTTGCTTTCAGCCAGTGCATTATTGATTCAGCACACAGAAATAGTTGTATTTAACTACCGCAATCTTATTACAACCCTTAATGGCTATAGCAAATTAAATTAAAAACTACAGACATCACTTACGCACTTTACGGCATAATACTGTAAGTTCCAAGTCTGCTTCACTCATATATTTATTCATTGCTTTCAAATAGTTGCGTTCACCTTGTAAAATGGTAAAATACGGTATTTTAACCGAAAGACATTGCTATTTTTGCCTTTATTCAGCTGTTTTCCATGATCTGTTCTTGCAGTGTGTCTGCCGCGTTCGTGCACACAACCTTAAAGAGAAACGCAAAAAAGAATCCCATTGTAAACGTGTCAATAAAACGCTCTGCCATCTACACACGGTGCTCATAGAAACTACAACAATGAATCTCTGCTCCTGTTCTGATTAGACATCATCTCGTCAGGCCTGAAGTCTCGTGCGGATGGCTGAGCGAGCAGATGAAATAGAGATTCTAAGAGGACTCAACTAGTAGAAGATGAAGAGAGTAACGCGTCGGCTCTTGACCGAGCGTTCAGCTGATGCTAAGCTCAAAATCACTCTCTGTACGGAGAGATTAAACTCTCTCTCATTAACATAACAATATCTCGACAGCTCCAGCGCCATCCTCCACGCTTAAATGTGGCAAAGCATCAGGCAAATAACTGATTTCACAGCAAATGCTCAATACGGTTTTGAGCCACTGACTCCAGCGGACTTTATGAGGACTCTCCTGTCATTTAAATATTGTAAATGCTGCGTGATCCAGTAAGAATAATGCATGTGTGACCATATGTTGATTGATTTAATAGGCTGTGTGAGTGTGTGTGTGTTTTTGTGACATATCAGGACACAAATGTGTATAATGTCATGGGTGTGACACTGGTATTACACTGCTTACTTCAACGTGAATTATGAGGACATTGCATATGTCTCCACTTTTAAAACCGCTTTAAAAACACACTAAACAATGTTTAATTATAAATGTAAAAATGCAGAATGTTTTCAGTGAGGGTTAAATGGGGGGGGTGGGGTACAGTTTGTACAGTATAAAATCCATTACACCTATGGAATGTCCCCATAAAACATGAAAACACAACGTGTGTGTGTGTGTGTGTTTTTGTGACATATCAGGACACAAATGTGTATAATGTCATGGGTATGACACTGGTAACTTCAAACGTGAAATATGAGGACATTTCATATGTCCCCACTTTTCAAACAGCTTTAAAAACACTAAACAATGTTTTATTAATGTGTGTGTGTGTGTGTGTGTGTGGCAAGGGTCGGCCACTGTTATACACGAGTGATTGAATGGGAATCCGCACACATACGACTGTTTTATGGTCGTCATATACACTCGAGCTATATTCATTAAAAACAGAAAGAGGAAAAACAAGTGATTATGCAGGATCAGAGATATGCAGCGATAATAGAAAAATGTTTTCTAAAAACACATACTTTGCACATGCGTCTGGTATCATTATGCACTAATTAATGGATCCACAAGGTGGCGACACTAGACCCACGGCTACAGAAGAAACAGAGCGAAAACAAAGGACTAAGTACTTGAAGTTAGATGTCACATGGACGTCTGACGCACACAAAATTGGAAACACTTCAGGAGTTTTCTGATTGGATGGATTCTACAGGGACTTTAAAGGGACAGTTCACCCAAAAATATACTCATCTTCTTTCAGACAAACAATTCAACAATATCCTTCTCCTCCGAGCTTTGAACCACCAACAAGTATACTTTAAAACTTTTGCGTACAGTAGAATATTAACAACCAGGGCTCCAATGACCTTGGTGTTGAAGGCATCATGCTCGACCAGTTAAGCTACAGGAGCAAAATCCCTCCGAGGAGGATGGCGAGGACTGCTGGGGGCACACGGGAGCGAGATCAGATTCTGCTTCAGGCTCTGGCCCGTTGAAACTGACCACTGGCCAGCCTCCAGCGTTTGCAGTCAAACCTCTGCTGCTCATCCAGAACGCTGCAAACCTGATTGATATTCAACCGCCACGAGAAGTCACACCTCTGCTGGACTCCTATTCCTGCAAGGATCGATTTGAAATTCTACGGCATCACCCCGTATCCTCTCTAGTGAGGCTGAGCACTTTGGCATTCATATGAGTTACTGCTGAAATACAGCTAAAGCTATTCAAGCCACTTCTACAAAGATTGGTAACAAATGATGTGACATTGGAATGTTTTAATATATGTATCACTTTCCGTGTTTAAGCGCTATTATGGAATGCATCTACCAACCCAGAACACGTGAAAACGGACAGCCCAGTAACTTTATTTTGGCAAGCCGTTCTCGGCAAACATGTGAAAACACGACAGAGATCTTATTATAATATTATTTAGAGTCTCGTTAGCTTGGATGTTGACCCTGACAAGATCGATCGCTGAAAAAGGAGCGTTTCTGTCAAAGCGAAACAGCAAATTTATCCACGAACCGTTCAGAAACGTCTTCCTGAGTCTCTCCATCCGTTTGAACACGTTCCTCATTTTGTCTGCGTGAGATTCTCCAGCTTTGTTGTTGTTGAGCTGTTGAAGCTCCGCCCTCTTCTGGAGCAGCAGCTCATTTGCATTTAAAGGGAAACACACAAAAACAGCGTGTTTTTGCTCACACCCAAATAGCGGCGAATTTGACAAGCGATAATAATTGATCGGAGCTGAAACTTCACTAGAGACACCAGAGATGGATATTACATCTTGTGAAAAGGGGTATAATGGGTCACTTAGAATTTATTTTAAAAATGTAATTCATTCCGGCGATTAAAGCTGAATTTTCAGCATCATTACTCCAGTCTTCAGTGTCACATGATCCTTCAGAAATCATTCTGATATGATGATTTGATGCTCAAGAAACATTTCAAATCACGTAGATCTCAGATTACTAGTGGTGTGCCTCAGGGCTCAGTCTTGGGCCCTCTTCTTTTTAATATCGATGTTGAAATGCTGTTTGCCACTGAATATGTTGTTTTCATTGATATAAAACAACAGCATTTACTTGAAATATAAATCTTGTGTAACACTATAAATGTGTCACTTTTGATCAATTTAGTGTGTCTTAGTCTTTCGTATGGCATCAGTGTGTATTGCTCATTGCTAGTTCACGTTGGTTAAAGCATTTAATTTACCAAATTTACCTTATTATAATGTGATTCCATTATGTCTTTGCACACTTTCGTTCTTCGTTTGAGGCTATATGCGTTTTCACTTTGGTAACAGCATTTGGCATCTTCTCTTTGAAATCCTTGTTTAGCTTATTCAGCACTTTTTTTTTAACTTGCCGTTCCTCTTGGTTTTCCAGATTCACCTTCACATTTATGAATCTAATCTGTAATGTTGATTGAGGCGTGTTCATGCATCACCAGCGGCAGTGCATTAGTGATTCCAGCGGCTCTCGATGCGACACGATGTGCTAAAAGCAGAAGGGGAACAATCCAATACAGCTGAATACTCCTATATAGAACCATTCATATTCTCTCCCTCCGCTTCTTTCAGAGTAAGCCCAGTTAAAAGAGAATAAGAAGAGGCAGATAATGCATCTAAATGTCAGGTCACAGAACACTGGCTTAGAGTTTGGAGCTTTCGTGGAGCTCTATTATTTGCTGTGTTTAAAAATAAATGCAGTCAACAGACCTATATGACGAACTGGAACTGTATTCAAAGGCATCTACCATGACGGAGGACAAACAATGAAAGGAATATTGTGGGTTAAAAAACACAGACAGCTTCTGCTGAGTGCTGCTTTTTACCAATACGTCAATTTCAGTGCATATGAACAAATGAGAAACAGTAAAAAAACCTTGCGCTTAAAATATGCTGGTTTATACTACACTGTTAAACAATTACTGTAAATTTTACAGTATAAGACCGGCAGCAGGGTTGCCAGCCAGTTACTGTCATTTTAACAGTGGTGTTACTGTAATTTGATTTACAGAATTACCCTGTATTCTCTGATTACAGTAAATAACTATTTTTTTTTTAATTATGAAGGGTCAATTTACAGCAATATTCTGTAAATTTGAGTCAATCCAACACGTGACCCCAGAATGCATTGCAGTTTACAGCAATATGCTGTATTATTAAAAAAAACAGCCAGCGGCTGTGAAATAATGCTGTAATTTCTACAGTAATTCATTACAGTCTATAATGAATGTAACATTTAAATATTACAAATCTTAGTATGAGATTGGGGTGATTGAATCACTTGCTAACCCTCTTTATATATCATAGCCGTGTAGAATAGGATGTTACTGAATATGTTTGTTCGTCCATCATTGTGTCACAATCAAATATACGGCACACTTTCACCCCAGCTGTCTAGAGAGCACCATGTGTTACTGCTCGACCATACTGCAAAAGAGCAGCTACAAAGACAGATTCCTGGACAATAACTGTAAATGTCAAGTGTGATGCTCATAAGCCCTGGGCCCGAGTCGTCACAGCGGGCTTGTGTTATTCCCCTGATCCCCAGGCATTGGCACGCTTATCAAACCGACGCCTCACAAACCGACTCAACCTGACTCAGACCTTGAGCGACAGATTACCACAGAAGGTCACGGGCAAATAAATGTGTTTCTCCGTGAGTGTGGAGTCAGGCATCTACACTGTGTGTGTGTGTGTGTCAGATTTTTTTTAACACATGATAACTTCTATTTCGTGGAAGCTGTTGCCTGACTTTACTGCAATTAAAAAATAAATAAATAAAATATACAGGTTATTTCACTGCCAACTAATTAATATATATATATATATATATATATATATATATATATATATATATATATATATATATATATATATATATATATATATATATATAAATAAATAAAACAAAGATTATTGGAGCATGTTTTACAAGAAAATACACTTTCAGTGTTTCTACTTAAACATTTCACTTTTAATTCAATGTGAAAATGTGTTTGTGTCATTATTTTGTTTTTTTAAATTTACTAGCAATTTCTAAGTGATTTTTTTTTTGCAAAGTTAATTCTACATCTAATTTTTACATTTTTAATGTATAATGTATTCTGTTAAATCATACATGGTAACGCAGTCCAAATACTTTCTCTAACACTGGCAGCTTAAAAGTAAACTCTCTTGTGAAGTTTAAAAAAAAAGAAGCTTCACCATTGTATCAAATTTCTTACCCAAAAAAAAACAATAAAAAAAAAACATGTATGATGTGACAGAAATATTCTCGATAGATTTCAACATAAAATATACTTATATTTTAAACTTCATGTGCTGATCATATGTGGATTATTTTCATACAATGAAGCATACAAAAAATCATTCTGTGAGATTTTTCAATTTCCTTTACTCCAAACTGAACCTGCAACAACTTAAACCTAGATTTATTGTCACACAAAATCTGTTGCTCCATTAATATTCAGTACAAACATATATTTTTCTGCAATCACACACTTTGAGAGTAGCAAAAAGCACGTTTTCCCTTTAGCCCGCTGTACCCTAGTAATAAAGGTGTTTGGCAAATTTTTTACCATGCTTTAGTAACTGCGTACACTTTACAATGACCTAAATGTAGCGTAACATGGAAAATTAAATAAGAAAAATGCAATAAATGCAGCATGTTAAAGTTTATTCCTGTTCTTCAGCAGGACATGTAGTACAACAAATATGGCAATTTCCAAAAAGCGAATAATATTATTTTTTGGTCTCTATGGGGAAAAAGCTTATAAATCATCCTAAATTATGCTTTTTTTTTGAAAATATAAAAATGCAGAAAGTTGTGTGAGGAGTAGGGCGAGGGGACAGAAGATTGAGGTTGCACAGTATCATTATGTCTATATCATGTGTGTGTGTGTGTGTGTGTGTTCACTCACCAGTGTCCTGGTCACAGAGCTGTTCACAGGGGTCAGTTGTCCTCTGACCGCAGTAGTCTCTCACCCACTGGGTGGAGGAGTTGGTCTGGTAGTACAGGGTCAGTTTGGCTGGATTTAACCAGTTGGAGACGTCCAGATAACTGCCCATGCTCACCACAAAACTGCTTCCTATATCAAAAAACACAGACGTGTCATGATTGTGTTGCTGCCACATTCATAATATGCACTGCATATCTGCAAACAGGGAAATACACACCAATAAAACAATTGTGTTCACTACTCCCACCCACACTGACTTCAGGTTTAATCAGTTATCTGCCATTATGAGGGTCCTTGCTAAATTTTATACCTTATAAGTTTGAGAATTTTTGGTTTAGATGAAGTGATGCACTGTACATCAAATCACACAATCTTGTGCGATGGCACTGCCATTGATAGAGGCATCGAAATGTATTTTACACTATATTTGCTTCTGCTTTTTGAGCGTGGAAGAGCGATAAAGGCACTAGGCTATATAAATTCTCTGTTATAGTTAAGATAAAGGTGGATTTTGTACACGTCACATAAAAAATCTCGTTTTAACGACAACATCTCATTACAGGAAAAAAATATTTTTTTTAACGACATCTCATTGTTACAAGAAAAATATGTCTTTTTAACAACATATTTTGTCTTTATAAGAAAAGGTATCGCTTTAACGTTATAATATCTCGTAATTATATCACCGTACTTTTGCACATGACCATCAAGAACAGCACACATCATGTCCCACACTGAACAAAAACTGTGTAAGATTTGTATTTAACTAATCTTCACTCGGAAATTGCAAGTAAATTTCACAAATACAAACTCTAAGTAGCACCTTGACTTAAAAGTGTCATTTTGAAGTAGAAATACCAAAATAGAATTTTTTTGTAAATCATATTCCAATTTCTTTTCACAGTGTAGTTGTCAGGCACAATTAATAAACGGCCTATTTACATACAAGAATATATTTGTATATACAGTGGCTACCAAACAAAATGCACAATAAAACCAGGTCAGAATCTCTGGAAACAGAAGATCTCCAGGCGTCTCTTGCAGTGACTAAGACTCGTGTTCCTCCGTTATAAAAACACTGAACAACAACAGGCAGACACTGCGCTTCAATAACACCGCAGATCTCTTCCCAAAGTTTCCCCTCATCTCTCGGTGATGTATTGCTCAGGGTGACGTGTACACCTGTCCTGTTCTGCTAATGTGTGAAATCAGCACTTCCTAAAGATAAGGGTGACTTAAATTAAATTGCTTTGCTGCTTCATAATCCTCTCTGTCGTCTTAAGCCCGAGCGCACAGGCTGAGCGGGACGTGTGGACGCCTGCCAGACTGACACCCACTCAGGGACGGCCAGAAGCTGCACAGAGACACAGGGATTTAACACAGCGTGGCAGCTTTTGTGCCTGAACTTTACTACTGCCAATGTGACGAGATGCAGCATGCTTAAATTAGAATTTAATAGAATAAAATAGAACTATGGACTTGCTATCCTTTTGGTGTCTTAAAATAAGAGTTTTGTGAGAACTGCCCTTCATTCTGATGCTTAATTGCATTATAATGGTGCGATTAATCGTGATTAATCTGAATAAAAATTAATCGATTGACAGCACTAATATCATCAGGCATTACAATCCATCAAAAAGCTGCAAAATTCAATACTGCCCGGCGCTGATAAAGAACATTATTAACAACCGAGCATTGCTACTCTAACATATTTACAGTGCCAGTTTTTTTTTCATTATCACACTACTATAGATACAGTTCAAACAGATGCACTCACAATATGCCATGCATTATATTTCTACGCTGTGTGCAGAGCATTTTATAATCTTATAACTCAAACAGAAAGGCTATAGCATAATATACATACATCTCTAAGAGCAGTGAACTGAGATGACAAGTGTGTGTGTGTGTGTGTGTGTGTGTGTGTGACCCTGAAACGATCAGCTGCAGAGCATCAGTGAAGAGTTTAATTAGAAACCTGATGCTGATGACTGTGACCTCTTCAAATCTCATGCACGATATTAAAGTTGATATATATGCAAAGTGTGGTCTAATACGAGCGATTTGAAATTTTAGATCATTTGCATCATCATTCTAAAAAAAACAAAACACAACAGATGGAGTCCACGACCCTCAGAAAACACACGATAGAAAACACGCTCTCTAAATTGAGATATTTTTAGGCCCTGTAACGCATGTCTCAGGGTGTGAGAGAGAGATAAACCTCCTCCTGCTCGCTACAACTAAAAACTACAGAATCCTCATTGATTTATTTTATCCAAGTGTGCATTTGTACACTGGAGAAAAAAAAAATGCTTTTCTTACTTAGTAATTTTGTCTCGTTTCCAGTCCGAATATTTATAAATCCAGGTGCTTGATAAGTAAAATGACATAAGATATTTTTTCTTGTTTTCCGGGGAAAAAAAAAAAAAAAAAAAAACTAAATAAAAATGAAATGGGTTTTTGTGGAGCCCCGCACACGACATGCAGGAAAAGAATAGGAGAATGAATCATGCGCACGCTTTACCAAGTCATTCCCTCTTAAAACAAGCAAAATCATCTGCCATTGGGGTCAGAAAAATATTCTTGTTTCTGTTTGGGACAAAAATAAGGAACAATTTCAAACAGAAACAAGATTATTTTTCTGACCCCAATGGCAGATTTTACTTGTTTTAAGCAAAAAACTCTTTTTTCTCCTAGTAAAACAAGAACATATATTTTTATGTCATTTAAATTTTCACTTATTTAGTAAAAACATAAATTTTAGAAATTTAGCCTGAAAAAAGACAACAATAATAAATAAGAAAAGTATTATTTTGCAGTGAATGTGCGCAGAAAAAAATTCCACTAATACACTGAAATGTGTGTATTCCCTACATTATGGGGACCAAATGTCTTGTGGGGACATTTTGTTGGTCCCCATGAGGAAACAAGCTTATAAATCATACAGAATTATCTTTTTTGAAAATGTAAAATAGCAGAACATTTTGTGTGATGGGTAGGTTTGGGGTGGGGGGGGGGGATGTACAGTTTGTACAGTAGAAAAACCATTACGCCTATGGAATGACCCCATAAAACATGAAAAACACTATGTGTGTGTGTCTGAGAGTGATGCCAGCCTTTAAAAAAAATAATAACTCTCATAGTGAAGCAGATAAAAGGAGCAAAGATACAGTAATAATATATATGGCACATATACAGTAGCAAATTTGTGCCCAGGTGACATCTGAAATGTAGGTTCTTCTCAACACACTTGCAGTCTTCCTGTTCTCGTACGGATACATGCATGTGGATCCTCTCACAGCTTTTATGAACAGTAAACAGTTCTGTGCTGTAAATGTGTGCGTTCTCCGAGGGTTAAAGCCGCTGACAGATGGTCCAGCAGCTCCGGACTGCAGCATCAGCATCACATGACTTTATCTGGAGGTTTCTGTAGGACAGAAGATGCTCCTCAGCAGCTGAATGTCTCCTGACCTCTGCTCTCTCTCTCTCTCTGTCTGCTACAATGAAGCAGATCGTACAGATTTCTCTGCTTTCTTACACAGTTTAAAGGCTTACTTCATCTAGAAATGAAAATCCTTGCATCACTTACTCACTCTCACGTCGTTCCAAACCCCATTCATCTTCAGAACACGAATGAAGATATTTTTTATTGGAATACGAGGCTTTAAGAACTCTGACGCTTCAAAACATTCACGAGGAGAGATGCGATAGAGTGCGATCTAAGTGAGTCTACGGTGATGCCGTGAAAAGACCGAACGGTCTCACAATAAAGATCATGACATTCTGGAGAGTTTGGTGATGCTCACCGTCAGCGATGAAGTGCTCGGGAACGTGGAGCGTGACCTTGACGGTGAGCGGACAGGACGTCTGCGTGCCGTACACGACCGCCACCACGCACGTGCAGACGGTGATCAGTGTTAACGTGGCTTTGCTCATGGGCTCTGTGGACAGCCTGTGGGAACAGACAGAAGAACACGGTTATCTCACGAGACGTCTCGCCCTTTTGCTCTTCCTTTAATAGACAGTACACTACTGCAAAACGCTTCGGATTATTTTTCCGAGATGTCTTCATGCTCACCAAGGCTGCCTTTAGTTGATAAAAAAAAAAATACAGTAAAAATGTGAAATATTATTACAATTCAAATCATCCGTTTGCTACGTGAATATAAAGTAAAGTGTAATTTATTCCTGTGAATGTTCAGCATCATTCCTCCAGTCTTCAGAGTCACACGATCCTTCAGAAATCATGATGATTTGATGCTCAAGAAACATTTATCATTATTACAGCTCATGTTTTTGTGGAAACCATCATTATTTTTCAGGATGAATATAAAGTTCAGAATGAATGAGAATCAATGAATTGAAACGGATTGAGTTGATGATTTGATGCTCATTTATGATTATTATCAGTGTTGAAAACCGTTCATATTTGAGGAAACTGTGATCATCAAGGATTCTTTGATGAATAGAAAAAATACATGTCGCATTATGAACGTTTTTTTTTTTTTTACTGTCACTTTTGTGCAATTGAATGCATCCTTGCTGAATTCGTTTTTAATAACTTAAAGTTCAAGCTCTTAAAGGCCTTTCGGCACATGCTGTAAAAAGTTATTATGTTTTCATTAGCTGGAAAAATAAACATTTACAACCAATTTACCGTATGAAATTTGCAGTTTTTAAAGCTTTTCAGTCATTGAGGTTGAGCCGAAAACCTAGGACTAGTTCGCCAAAGTTGCTTTTTGAAATAATCTCCGATATTTAACATCATGGCGATCCTCGAGGAAAAGCTGCTCCGAATCAGGAGTTCTACCATGTGGTACGAATGTGCAAAAAAAAGTGTAATAAATGATCCTTTACGCACACGAAAACCTCTTTCAAGTTTCTCTCAGGTCTCTGGCGCCTCATTGGCCGATGACGGACAGGATTTTTGAGACACGTCAATGTTCTCATAGACAATAATGGTTGGACGGTGCAGCGCAATTCTCTCGATCTGACAAACGATTTTCATGTTTGTTTGTTTTTTTTTGGCTGTTATAGCGCCACCAACTGGCCAGTCACCACGTCCTCATGACCTCTTACATAGAGGAGACAATTCTTTGTGAAAATATCTCATTCCGTTCACGAGCTGTAGCCATTTTAGTAAAATGAACCTTTTGACCGTGAATCGAACTTTTTTTGATAACTACTTACAAACAGACTCCAGAGAATCTCGCTGCTCTGGTTCTGATTGGGTCAAGATCCTAGGACTAGTTCGCAAAAAGTAGTTTTAACAAAAAAAAGAACGTTGACGTTGTAGACGGTGAGAGCAAGATTTTCCAAGTTTCCACGACTTGTGGTTTGGTCTGTCCGATCACTTTTAGGGGAATTTTTAAAACATTTTAACAATTACAAAAGAGTTTCAGCTTAAACTACGGTGGCCCAGAAGTGCAAAACAACATTTACAAAGTGTGAAACACTTTTTACGAAGCTTGAGACAAATTTACATTTTGCAAAACATTTTTAGCAATCATAAAACACAATTACATGGGGAAAACACTTTCATCGAGGACGAAACAAATTGACAACGACAGATTCTTGACGGAGAGGGAATGTCCCTCAACTTTCTTTGCTCAGCACTGTCCGGCTGTCCAGACGTCCCCTGTGTTTCCGTCTGATCCGCGTCCTTTAGAAACTCCAAACTCTGACACACGTGAAGCTGAACCGCGTTAAGCTGCTCGTGCGTTTGCCACAAAACGGGCAAAACGTCCCTCGGCCGCGGTCCACGTTCGGTCTCCATCAACTTCATTTACTCCACAACCACAACACCAATTTACCGCGCTCACCTACAACAACACCACCTTTCACCGCCTCACTTCCTCTCCGGGAAGAATCTGTCGTTGTAAATTTGTGTTTGGGGCTGGTAAAAGTGTTTTCCCCATGTAATTGTGTTTTATGATCGCTAAAAATGTTTTTCAAAATGTGAATTTGCCTCAAGCTTCGTAAAAGTGTTTCACACTTTGTAATGTTGTTTTGCACTTCCCGGCCACCGTATTGAACCCCTAAAAATGCAGTGAGACGTACAGTTTATACAGTGAGCGCCTCTAATGCAACAGTAACATGACAAGTGTCCCAATGTTGTCTGAGGACAGCCGGTCTATAAATTGAATCCTCGAGCTCCCTGTGGAGTGGACGTGGGAGAGAGTGTTTATTCCCAGTCTCAAAGCTCAGTGATGACGATCTGATTTATGTAACATCGAAAGAATAGCTAAACATCAGCGATTCATCTGAGAGACAGAGGTCACACTAAAGCTCCCGTCCTCCTCTGTGTGCCGAAACGTCCACATCTACTGAGAACGGCAAACACGGTTTGACAACCTCGGTGAAGTTCTGATGCCTCGGATATCCTGCAGGATAAAGCCAAAGAACAGCCTGTAATGATGAACGGGAAACGATTCCAGCTCTGAGAAATGTTACGATCAGGGCTGTGGGTTACTTTTAAAATGTGTTTCACTACAGATTACAAAATACATGCTTTAAAAAGTCGTTTGTAACGTATTTCGTTACATTACTCAAGTTTAGTCACTTCATCTAAATACTTTAGAGTACTTTGGAATACTAATAAGTGTGAAACAAACACAAAAAAGGTCATTGTGAGTTTTTATGTCACAATTCTGACTTTTTCCCTCAGAATTGAGTGATATAAAGTTGCGATTGTGAGTTATAAAGTCAGAATTATGAGATATAAACTCACAATATTATTGAGAAAAGTCAGAATTATGAGATATAAACTCACAATATTGAGAAAAGTCAGAATCATGAGATATAAACTCACACTAAATTCACAATTGCAAGAAAAAAAGTCAGTATTGCAAGTTTATATCTCCCAATTCTGACTTTATAACTTGCAATTGTGAAACACAAACTCACAATTGTGAGGGAAAAACAAATAGTGAGAAAAAGTCACAGTGTCGAGTGAATTATAAAATGACTCTCAAAACATGAAAACAGTGGAAAACATGAAACTGAACTCGTCTTTTTCAGACGGTCAGAGTCAGAGAATCACCAATCGCTGTTTAAATGACTTTAAAACTCAAAGTAATCACTTTGGTAATCTAAAACACTTTTCAGATGGAACTGGAATCTGATTACCACACATTTCAAATCAAACACAGTCACTCACATTGTGTATTTTAAATATGAAACTAAGTATTTCGTTACTCCTCAACCCTGATTACAATCATGAACATTTTACAAACCAATAAACTTTACATGCGTGAATTAGCCAAGTTTAAAAAGTCCTTGACTGATTTCTTCATGCAGAGAAACAGATAATGAGTTTTCATCATTATCCAACATGGATATCAGAGTTAGCCTGAAAATAATATAAAATATATAACAGTTGCTTGGAAACTATGTGTTATAGAGGGCCTGGTGGGGTAAAAAAAAAAAAAAAAAATAATAATAATAATAAAATTGCAAGCAACTCTCTTTAGCAAACTTCAAGAAGCTGGGATTTCTGTGGGCTGCATCCAAACATCTCACATATGCTCGTGTTTGTTTTGTTGTCACTCCTCTGAGGGGTCACACCTGGCTGCTTCTTCACAGTGAAACATTCACAGTATCCCACATCTCTTCCAGAACAATCTGTTCCTACATGTAGCAGTCAGTGTACAGCCCACGATTATTAGCACGATCTTGACTTGCGATATTTTCAAAAACCAAACGATGGACGCTGACCAAGTGGATTGGAAACGGGTGGACGCGGACACAGGTAAACAAAAGAGCAGAATAAACACCGATGAAATGAAGTCAGCATCTGGAGGAGGTCTTGAACTCACGAGGAACTGGGCCGCTGTCTGACAACAGAGACATGATACTGAACGCACGTCATTTCATAGATCTTGGTGAAGCAATGCATCTTGAAATAAAACATTTGGTGAGACTTTACCGTAAGGTCCATAAGTAATGCATTAACTAACATTAACAATGAGAAATGCATCCATTATACATAAACAGATATAACCGTATATATATTATAATTTATATGCTTTAATTTTCAATTTTGATGGTTGACATTAATATTAACTGCTTTAAGAGCATTTAAAATTATTAGCGTGTGAAAAAAGAGAGAAGTGATTTATTGAATCTTTCATAAATCTTTATATTATACCTAGTATACTTCATTTCATGTGTTTTTATACATCCGTTACATTGAATGTGTTTACATGCACCCTCGTTATGAGATTATAATGGGATTTTGGCAATTTTGCGATCAAACTTCACCTCATGTAAATGCAATACTTCGATCAAACGAATGCGATTAAGCTCAAAATCTCAATTATATTTTAAATCGCAGTAAAAAGGCATGTAAAGACCTTAATTGCATTATTTCCGCTCTGACTAAAGTGCGCACGTGCTCGGATGCGTGTTGTCCACACAATTTCATGAATTGACATTGTTAAGTTTTATAAGTTATACGTTTTCTCCAAATCGCTAAACTCTGTCACCACGACTCGCTGCTCCGTATCTTCATCCAGACGGCTCGAAGAACAGCGTTAGCAAACCTGGCATTGCGACGTTAACCACAGCCCCAAATAATTTCCAATACGGCTATAAAAGTGACTTTTGAATTTGATGAGAGTAGATTAAAACATTCTGTATGCCTATCTGAGCCATACTTCATAGCGAACAATCCGAATAATGAAAATTGCATGTAAACTGGAGTGAAGATATCTGGAAAGGTCTCGCTGCGATTACTCTTACGCTATTAGAAATAAATTGCATTATTTGTGCACATGTAAACAGCGTCATTGTATTATTCACTCAACCAACATGTTCAAAAACACGGAATCATTCAGGAATAAAACACTGGTGATGCAGTGGTTCTGTGATTTGGAACTATTCTCTCTGGCACTATAAAACAATGTTGCAACACTGTTTCTAAGATGCAAGTTAGTTAATATTAACTTATAACGTGCTGTATGACAGCAACTTGACTTGACTGTGCTGCATTACTGTTACTCCTATAAATGACCTGAGGTAACCCGGCCATCATCGCTAGATCTAAAGATGTTTATTTTTCCTGTTTGTCTTTTATGTTATTCATAAAAAATAAAAAAAATGCAGTTATAGTGCATGTTTTTCATCTACTAAAAATAAGCAACTCATTCTTTGTGCAAAACATACAATGTGGCCAGTGTGAGCTCAATTCCCAGTCAATGCTTCGTATAAATCGCTGCTACACACTTTAAAAAAAAAAAAAAAAAAAAAAAAAGTAAGAAACTTACATTAATTGCAATAGTTCAAAAGATTCTTGTTACTGGCCCAAAACACAAGAATACTGACTTTGGATAAAGTGAAGTGGTGCAAAAACATTTAACAGGATTGTTTGATCAATATTTTACTCCAATTACAATGTGTGATTTATTAGAAGAAATATATTTATATATAAATAGTATATAAATAGTATATATATATATATATATATATATAAATAAATAATCATTGAATATTCCATGTTTATTGTCCACTAATCTAAGATACACATCTCGGTTTGTTTGTTTGCATAGTGTTAGCTGAAACTACTGCTTATTGAGGTTATTGGGGGAAAAAAAAATAGTATTTACATAATGATTCGTAATACATGAATGATCTAAAGCATAAAGGGAGGAATATTGCCGTGTTCAGTCATTTAACAGTCACTGGAATAATGGGTTACACTGACACATGTTTAAATGTGAAACAGGCTGCAATCACTGTTAAAGACCTAAGACTGCATTAGCATATAACTAACACTACAGCATATCAACACACACACACACACACGCTCTCTCGGGTTTCAGAAGTGAACGAGCGAGTCCTTGACGAAGCTTAGTTGAGCTTCACACTTGTGTGTCCTTCACACTTTCATGCTAGAGAGCATCTTTCACACAATACTCAGCAACACTACTGGCTGTGCGATGATAACGCTCAAGCACACACATAAAACATGACAACCACCGATTAGACAAACACACACATCAATCTGCACAAACGCAGCCCATCCGGCTTATTTCTGCCGCGCTTCAGTTTGCAAAGCAATGACTCAAAGTGTAACTTTAATCTAATGATCAATGAGCATTTTCAATCTCGCACTCAAAATGCGACTGAAGAACTATATGAGCAATAACTCTAGTGACATAAACAGACACTCCCTGAAGCCATTTCCATCACATCTCTTGTGATGTGACTCGTGTTTCACGGGACTGTACCAGGTGAGCTTCTGAGCAAGTTTGCCACGCCAATGTGACGCAAAGCTCAAAATGCACTTGTTTATAAATCATGCTCTACGGTGCAAGTGTTTTGAGAACATAACAGGAAGATAAGTCTGATAATCTGACACTGTAATCACATTTTTTATTATTTTAATGTGCCCTTTTGTTCTGGTCTGGGTATTTAGGGGAAAAGACAGCAGCGGGACGGGACATTCTGTAGCCAGAATGTGTTTCCACTCACATCTCTGTGTGAATGCATAACTTTAAATACTCTTAGAGAAATCTTTTGAGTAACTGATGTTATGCATTTATTATATTTGAATTGGTTTAAAATTGTGTAATTATGTAATCGACATGTAACAATTTATTCATCAGGTAAAAATGTATCCATCTTGATTCATTTTGAATTCGTCTGAAATCAGACGGACGGATCGGTGTGATGCGGTCGATGTTCCGGTCTGTCGTGGTGAAGAAGGAGCTGAGCTGCGAGGCGAAGCTCTCGATTTATCGGTCGATCTACGTTCCTACTCTCACCTACGGTCGTGAACTTTGGGTCATGACCGAAAGAAAGAGATCCCGGATACATGCCGAAATGAGCTTTCGCTCCCTTAGAGATAGGGTGAGGAGCTCGGTCACTCGGGAGGAGCTCAAAGTAGATCCGTTGCTCCTTCACATCGAGAGGAGTCAGCTGAGGTGGCTCGGGCATCTGTTTCGGATGCCTCCCGGACGCCTCCCTAGCGTGTCCCACCGGGAGAAGGCCCCGGGGAAGACCTTGGACACGCTGGAGAGACTACGTCTCTCGGCTGGCCTGGGAACGCCTCGGTGTCCCCCCGGAAGAGCTGGAGGAAGTGTCTGGGAAGTCTGGGAATCTCTGCTCAGACTGCGAGCCGGCCCCGGACAAGCGGTGGAAAATGAATGAATGAATTTCCACCATATGACGGCTGAAGCAGCGGCACAGTAATGGTAACCAGATCAACATTGTGAACCCAATTCTACAAAATGTAAGTGAAAACACCTCGAATGATCATGCAATGGGATAAAATGGCTTCTCTTCCCTGCAAATGATAGCATGAAGACTCTGAATATTCAACCAAGTCAGAAACAAAAAAAAAGGTAAGCAGGCATCCGTGCCAATTCCAGTATCAGCAGACGCAAAACGCTATTAAAAAAACGATAAAAGCTCCTTGTGGTTTCTCAGTTTGATCGGGCATAAACGAGCGATTCCTCTATAGAAAAATCACTTCCCGCCCTCCAGCCGCCACAGAAATGACGTCACAAACAACCATTGTGCAACGAAACGGTCCGAGAGCGCCGTCCGTGTGAACGGCGATGTTGCTTTGTGCCACGTCATGAATTCTCAGCGGGCCGTTTTGAGAGCGGGTGATGGATGACCGCGACCGCAGGACTCTGACGCTCCACGCTGAGCTCATCATCTCTACCAGGAGCTGTTTGTCTCTCAACCCTGATAAAATAACAACGGGAAATGACAGATTTCCCCCTCCTCCGTTGATGTAGAGACGGAGAGCTGCTTTGCATAGACGGAACTTTATTCCAGCCAAACTGATTTCCAGTTTGACTTCATTTAGTGATGGGATGAAAACTGCTGCATGAATAGTGGACATTTAAACCAGCGTTGTTTTGATTTTGTCGATACTTCATTTTTTGTTAGTTTGCATGTACTCAAAAATAAGAAACGTTGGCAACTGGTTAAACTGCAATGTCACGAATATATGGTTTTAGTTTTTGCTAACCTGGTTTAACCCTTATGTGCCGTTCGGGATGTTTTCATCCACTATGGCGAATTTTTGAGTCTTAATTTGGCCGTAACTTTCTCTGGGTTTCAGCAAATGGAAAGCAAATTTTTGGTGACAAATCTTATTTTGACACATATTTCGTTACGATTTTAACTGCTTTAAAAATGTATCAGATAAATATTTTTTTTCAAATTCTTTGGCTTAAATCTATTAATCAACCTCAGTCCTGATCAAAACTACAATGTTTTTTTTTTTTTTTTTTTTTTTTAGGATTTTAACTCTTTAATTGCCAAAACCATAAACACTGATCAGTCACTGATTTGGGGGGAAAAAAAAACACAAAATGACTTATTTTCAATATAAAATGTGATTGTGGATTGGATTTTTTTACCTTTTATCACAGTCTTGGACGTGTCAGAGATTAGAAACAACATTGGCTTTGATGCATTGTTCGTTTTTGTGCAGCATCAGATTTGAACTTTTTCTCCCTCATTTACTGTTCGTGGCTGTTTTTGCCCCATTGACTTCCATTATAACCACAATTTCAAACACATTTACGCGTTTTGACATGTCTAAGACTGTGATAAAAGGCAAAAAAAAAAAAGTCCACAATCAAATTTTATATTGAAAAGAAGTCATTTTTTTCCCCCCAAATCAGTGACATCATTTATGAATTTGGCAATTAAAGAGTTAAAATCCTGATTTAAAAAAAGAAAAAGAAAAAAAAAAGTAGTTTTGATCAGGACTGAGGTTGATTAATAGATTCATGCAAAAAAATATTTATCTGATACATTTTTAAAGCAGTTAAAAGTAGTGTCTGTTTTCAGCCTCGAACTTAACGGAAGGGTGGTGAATTTGAACAATGCACAAGGGTTAAAGCATGTCAAATCTGCCACCCATTCGGCTGTATTTTGTACTGAACTTTGAGTCATAATTGAAACTGTACAAACTAAGGTTTTAAGCTGCGCTCAGTCATGTCCGTTATACAGTGAAAGTCTGGCTGTGCGAGAATAATTTGGCAGTAATAAACCACTAAACTGTTGCTCTTTTAATGTCTTTCTAATTTCAAACACTTCTGTCAAGCATTTGTGATTCTAGGACCTTGTTTTAGAGAATTTCACACAGCCTTGTCATTCTTTTCATGTCTCTGTGGCTTTTGATTGGAAAGTATTCGAGTGAAGTTCGTCTGTTTTGTCATTTTATTGCATGCGTTCACATATTTTATGTGCATATAGCGTTATTATTGTCGTGTGCAATATCTGACTGCGCAGAACATTCACACATATTTCACATAGACATATTTTGGCTGAAAAAAAAAATCCTCATTATAAGATGTGTTGGTGGAAGGTGCCTTATGATGACAATGAATTATGACTCAAGAACTCTTCATTGGCTGGAGTGATGAACTCATGCATTATGCAATAGCTGAACATCTTTATTACGGTGTGATGAGTAAAACGACTGGTGTAAATGAACGCGGTTACCTTTGCTGCGGCGACGGCCCCTGTGCTCCGTGTAGAACTTGAGTTGAGTGTCATCATCCATTTCTGATCCAGAATCTCCCTGACGGACAAACATGCCTCCAGCTTCACACAAAAACACAGAGAGAATGGTGTCATTTCACAGATCTATCATGAATCACGTTTGTTCATTCATTCTTGCCCTGGCAAAGGCTGCGCTCTGAAGCGCATTTCCACCATGAAATAAATAAGATTAAAAAAAGAGGTGATTGCTAATTTTTTATCTCACAATTTGGACTTTTTTTCCTTGCAACTGCAAGACAAATTCATAATTGCCAGATAAAAAGTCAGAATTGAGAGATATAAAGTCAGAATTGCGATTATAAAGTCCGAATTGTGAGATATAAAGTCAGAATTGAGATTATAAAGTCCGAATTGTGAGATATAAAGTCAGAATTGAGAGATATAAAGTCAGAATTGAGATTATAAAGTCCGAATTGTGAGATATAAAGTCAGAATTGTGAGATATAGTCAGAATTGAGATTATAAAGTCCGAATTGTGAGATATAAAGTCAGAATTGAGAGATATAAAGTCAGAATTGAGATTATAAAGTCCGAATTGTGAGATATAAAGTCAGAATTGAGATTATAAAGTCCGAATTGTGAGATATAAAGTCAGAATTGTGAGATATAAAGTCAGAATTGTGAGATATAAAGTCAGAATTGTGAGATATAAAGTCAGAATTGAGATATAAAGTCAGAATTGAGAGATATAAAGTCAGAATTGAGAGATATAAAGTGAGAATTGAGAGATTTAAAGTCAGAATTGTGAGATTTAAAGTCAGAATTGTGAGATTTAAGGTCAGAATTGTGAGATTTAAAGTCAGAATTGCGAGATATAAAGTCAGAATTGCGAGATATAAAGTGAGAATTGTGAGATATAAAGTGAGAATTGTGAGATTTTTAAACAAGCTTCCATAACTAATAAACAGTAACTGCTGCCAGAGAACTAAACCGAGACACTAATATTTCTCGATGCAAACAAGTCTTCATTATTACGTTCATTCTTTAACACAGATAATCCAATGTCACCTTGGATTTTAACATTTAACGACCCTAATAAAACAAAACGGCAGTTGTGAAAGTATTTTTCATGATTCATCTGTGCCTAATGAATGCGGTGACATCCATAAAGCGGCGCGATGTGTCAGTGTATGTTGTGCTGCCCTCTCGTCACTCACCGCTCCACAGAGACGCCATCTGGACTCTTATAGTGATAGACATTCAATTCCAGGCACTCAATACACGTGGAACACTTCCCATTCAAAGAGCATTTGCTGAAGTGAACCTGACTAGTGTTTAGGGAGACGCGGGTCTCGTGGTTAGCCATGCCGGTTTTAATTAGTGATTAGAGTGAGCCAGATCTTATTTGGTCAGTTAGTTCATCAGCGGCATGATACGATACACATTGTGCCAAAAAAAAAGAAGAAAGAAATCAAAGAGCATCAGTGGTTTGCGATTGAAATGAAAATCTAATGTAGATTGATTTCAGAATTGCATGTATTTTTTAGATCTTATTGTGAACAATTCATCGGTGCATATTTTTTCGTAATGTTTAATATAAATGACCTCTTAAACTCCGCCCCTGCAAGCTCATACGCATACAAATGAGAGCCACGCCCACATCTCAGCATCCAATCAAAAACAGACGCACAGAACCAAGCCCCGCCCTTTTCCTTTTCTTTATCAATAATCCGTTATGCATGTCACAATATATAAGAAAAGATCTGCCACTATGACTTTAAAATTTGATTTAATCTGAACTGAGGCAGCATGATGTGAAATTAATGAATGAGTTGCACCTGTATTGACAGCCTTTTGTTTTCTTATTTTTATTTTGCTTTTACTGAAAGATGGTCACGTTTGATTAAAACACCCAATTTTTTGCCGACGTACCAAAAACATCCGGCAGTCATTTTTATGTATAGCTACACCACTAGTTTTTTCAGAGTGAATTCCCATAAACATACTCTCACACCCGTGACATGTGGGATATTCCCAGACATTTTTAAACGCCACCAACAGAAAAGTGCATTTTAATTAAAACTGCTAATCCACACAAGTGCTATTATAAACGTCCTCGCATCACAATACTGTTCGGTTTATTTAAAAAAAACACATCATTGTAACAATTGCGTTGTGTTAAACTGACTCAAACCAGTTGCGTTTTGGCTCAACTCAATATTTTAAGTTTGAAAGAACACGTTTCAATTAAGTAGGCCAGAAATTACGCTTGATGCTTGTTCAATTTACTGAAGTTAATGCAACACAATTCTTTTCAAAACACATAAAATACAATCTGGTCTGAAAGTATTTGTTTGTAAGTGACATGTGATGTCAGTCTCTATAAAATGCATTTATGTTTGAATATCAATCGGTACTTCTAGACTTCATACGGACGTCTGAAGACTGAAGGCTGATATTTCTGGCTTCATTCTGCGTGTTCTTTGTCTTTTGTGATCACTAGCATGTCCTCTTGCGTCTGACAAATCACAGTAAAGTTGGGGGAAAAAGAACAGAAGAACGACTTCATGTCCGTGTCATGATCCGTTTGAGGACTGAGGAATATAAAACCGCCGCGACTCGAGGAGCGCGAACACACTCGTACGCTAATGAAGAGAGAACTGGAGCGGTAAACCCAATTACCAGAACAATCCACCCTGATCTCAGACAGGAGGCCGACTAGTTTAGTCGTGCGTTAGGAAATCTACTTGAATCCCGGGATCAAAGCCGCAGAATTCAAATTCTTAAAAGAGGAAGAAAACAGAAGTGAAGATGAAAAGAGGAGAACGGATAAACAAGAAAGGTCACTTCATGAGAGGTGAGCGTCGACGAACGGAGGGAATACAGAACAGCGTTGCCTCTCACGGCTTTTCTTGTTTATTCAGCAAATAAATTGTTTATGAAAACAAAATTAGCATGCGTGATGAAACGAGGCAGAAATTGCTCCTGAAGGTTCCCTTTCTTTCAAGGCTTGCAGGATTATTGAGCGTCTGGAATTAAAAGAGTGGTTTTGCTTGATTGCATTGCATGCTGGGAGTGCACACTTCACAGAGCTTTATGAAGTGCGGGGCACTCGAGAGGCGTTCTCCGAACGACGGTATAGAGCAATCACAGAACACGTCAAACGGATGATGAACAGCCCCGGGAAGAAGAAAAAGCCCCGGACTTTACATCACATCCTCTCAACGGGGTACAGACACTTCCTGCTGCAGCAGAACAATCAGCACACAGATTCCCTCCAAATTACACACCGCACCTCTGTAACCGTACAGAGCCACGAGCGAATCAATCTCCGTGCAAGAAAATACACCGATAGGGTTTTGACAAACTGTGTTTGAGTGCAGAACGCAGCTGAATCTCCAGACTATAGTTCATTTTATTCCACATATTTTAACCCCAAAACTATTCAAATCAAAATCTTAAGTTGCCCTGTGGTCAATGTGATCCCTTAAAGCTCACCGAAATGACATACACTTCTTATTTTTCGTTTTTTTTTTTTGTTGTTTGTGAAAAAAAAAAAAAAAAAAACCTGAAAAATCTTATGTTAAAGCTGCAATATGTAAAATCTTTGCAGTAAAATATTCAAAAGCCACCACGCCAGTGTTGTACATTTTGTTCAGCTGAGTGCTTATAATATCCCAAATGTTTCCAACTATTTGTAAATTGTGAGAAAATCGCAATTTTTACCAAGGAGTCGCCTGTCAATGACGGTCGCTCAGAGTGACGTTATAACATCATCTTCAACACAGCGTCGAGATCCCGAAGCGTACGTGTTTGGAAACACTGCTCCGAACGGTGATTCAAAACACCCACGTCACGTGACTACGGCTAAACGAAGCTTCTGCGCGTTCCGACGGGTGGCGTGCTCGACGAGTCTGCGTCTGATTGACAGGGGCGGGAACAAATCACAATATCCGACATCTGATTGGTCTCAACTCCCGCAACGTTTAAAAGAGGAGTTAACGCACCTTCACCTCGTGGGTTTTTGAGAGAGGATTTATCTGTAAAAAAAAAAAAAAAAAAAAGAGAAGTAGGCTAAGCCCTTCCACAGCAGAGCAATTAATATTTTTGAATTTCAACTGTTTCATGAAGCCTCGCTCTGCCCTCCACTAAATGCGTCTAATATGACAAACAGAGCTGCGTTTCCTCACACTCATGTAACTGGCGACGGTGTCATAATAAAAGTCCCGCTGCTCTCGAGGCGCGTGTCGTTCGTCTCTCATTATCAATCGTTCAGCTCCACAACACTCGCTCCTGCTCTTCATACTACAGTAACGTTAATAATCACATGCACGTGATTTCTGCAAAAGACCACATGTCCCAAGATTCCACGCTCAAACTAGGCATCATCAAACTATGCTTTTGTTTTCAATAGGCGACTTCTAGTGGATGAAAAACTACAGTTCACTTTTAAAACAGCTTGAATGTAAATCTACACTCTTGCATCATTTAGCATATGCGGATACATGAATATGCAAATTAACCACACACCCCCACACCCCACACACTGACTCAAACTCAGAATACTCCACTCGCTCAACTTTACTGTAATAAATGCTGCTCAATGGCAAATAGAAATACTGGTTTAATTCAGCCATATACGTTTGAACCACAAACTGATTCAGAAGAAGTCAAAGAGTGAATCTACAAGTCGATGTATCAGAACGGTAATACGCTTCATGTATCGCTTTCTACAACGTCAGACACATAAATGGAAATTAATATGATTAGCCATTTGTTTGACTGCGTTATGCTAATTTTACACAATGTTTACACAATGTCAGTGAGTCACGGAGTGAGTCAGTGTGGGAGTGAGTCAGTGAGTCAGTGTGGGAGGGAGTCAGTGTGGGAGGGAGTCAGTGTGGGAGGGAGTCAGTGTGGGAGGGAGTCAGTGTGGGAGGGAGTCAGTGTGGGAGGGAGTCAGTGTGGGAGTGAGTCAGTGTGGGAGTGAGTCAGTGTGGGAGTGAGTCAGTGTGGGAGTGAGTCAGTGTGGGAGTGAGTCAGAGTGGGAGTGAGTCAGAGTGGGAGTGAGTCAGAGTGGGAGTGAGTCAGAGTGGGAGTGAGTCAGAGTGGGAGTGAGTCAGAGTGGGAGTGAGTCAGAGTGGGAGTGAGTCAGAGTGGGAGTGAGTCAGTGAGTCAGTGTAGGAGTGAGTCAGTGAGTCAGTGAGTCAGTGTGGGAGTGAGTCAGTGTGGGAGTGAGTCAGTGTGGGAGTGAGTCAGTGTGGGAGTGAGTCAGTGTGGGAGTGAGTCAGTGTGGGAGTGAGTCAGTGTGGGAGTGAGTCAGTGTGAGTCAGTGAGTCAGAGTGGGAGTGAGTCAGAGTGGGAGTGAGTCAGAGTGGGAGTGAGTCAGAGTGGGAGTGAGTCAGAGTGGGAGTGAGTCAGAGTGGGAGTGAGTCAGAGTGGGAGTGAGTCAGAGTGGGAGTGAGTCAGAGTGGGAGTGAGTCAGAGTGGGAGTGAGTCAGAGTGGGAGTGAGTCAGTGTGGGAGTGAGTCAGTGTGGGAGTGAGTCAGTGGGAGTAAGTAACAGAAAGAGAGAGTGTGAGCGAGTCAGTGAATGAGTTGGTGAGGGAGTGAGTGAGTCAGACTGCGTTATGCTAATTTTACACAATGTTTCCATTCGTGAGTCAGGCTGCCCTCTAACAATCAGCATCATTACAAACGTCAGTGGACAAAAGCATATAGTTCGTCATAATATACATAATTCACCCGCCATATAGGAAAGTTGAGGAAAAAAAAAAAAAAAAAAAGTTTACTGATGAATTTGCACATGATTTGTCTTACAGCATATTAAACCCACCACATAAAAACACAAACATTAAAAACTTGACTCACCACAGCGAGACTTTAAAAAAAAATCCCTAAATCAAACCGAATGCATTCATTTACATCAACAAAACACATTTTAGGGGCTAAATCAAGTAGAAGCAGCTCTTTAAACGGTTAACACTTTTAGCAGTGTAGTATAGACAAATACTCTGCATCGAGACAGAGCGATTCTTTTATTACTACATTACAGTAAACCCATCCATAACACAGATTCAAGAGCGGACTATTAAATGCAAAGAGTTTATTAGCAGAGGGTAAATGAGGGCAGATGCAGCCATAAACAAGAACCACAGGACAGTTGCACCACACACACCTTAATGGAAATAATGGTAATAATGTCTTATCTTTGCAGGAGCCAAAAAGGCGGCGTTGGGAAACAGGAACGCAGACAAACGGAGCACAGGAAGACGAGTCCAAAACATCGACAATGAAACAGATTAAGTTCATAAGGACGAGATCTGTGAGTGGTGCTGGCTTCTATGGAGAGTTGATGAGACAGGTGTGTGTGAGTGAGCGCATGCAGGTGATTACCAAGGAGGATTGTGGGAAATGTAGTGCACAGAGGAAACAGGCATGGTGACAAATGCCATTTTAAAAACAGGCTAAGATTCATTGTCTTACGTAATGGAAGTTTTTTGTTTGCTTGTTTGTATGTTGGTTTGTTTTAAACATCACTGGAAATATCAACCAGACATTGTCCGAGTTTAACCAAAACTTCTTTTTCAAGCACAAACTTCTTTTAAAGTTTCAGCCAATTACTTTAATGTCCTCCACTCTATAAATCACAACTGCAAAATAAGCTCCCCATCAACCACTCATTGATTTAGGTGTCAAATGGAGGAGAGATTGACAAAGTCTTCAACGGTTTAATTGTCTATTATCGTTGAGGAACACTTTTGAGAGGAGAGAGAAAATGTTCTTCTGTAGATTTGGTTTCCCTGGAGGAAAGAGCGCAGCGGTTTGTGGTTGCAGTAACATCTTCACATGGCCTGTGGTTGTTCCTCCTTCTGAAATGCTCCTCCTGGACCGCTGTTAAGCACTGCTCAATCTCTTAGATTGGCTCAGTGTAATAAAATAAAGGCACTCATTAACAAAGCTCTCTGCTGTTCAGAAAGGCAAAACGGGAGAGCGACCAGAAAGACAGACGGATTAAATAGATGTTGCCCATGAATGATTAAGAGATTAAGGCGACTGATCCCCAGGATCAAACAGTCAAAACACACATTAGAAAAGCCCGTGGGAACCTCTCAAACCCGAGACCACACAGAGGCAGTTTCAATCAGACACGTAGACATGTTTCAAAGCACTGCAGATTTAATTTCTTTGACAAAAATGGTGTTAAGAAAAGACAAAAATACAAAGTTTCTTCTGGTAGTATAAACTCCTGAGATGTCTTTGACTCAAACCACTCAAATGAACACGTTTCTATCAGCGTCTGCTCTGTGTGCTGGCTCCCCTCTCTAATCCTCACTCACCTTTATTACTATCGCTCAAATAGGGCTATTTGAAAGAAAAGAAAAGAAAAGAAAAGAAAAGAAAAAGGACTGAACTTCGGCACGTCGTCTCTGAAATTGTTCTGCGGGACTGAAGATTATCTAGTGTCAGCATCGGTGAAGAGTATTACACATATATTTAAGTTGTGAAGGGGTAATGAATGAGTGAGTGAGTGAGTGAGTGAATCAGTGAGTGAGTGAGTCAGTGAGTGAGTGGGTGAGTAAGTGAGCCAGCAAGTGTGTAATGAGTGAGTGGGTGAGGGAGTTAGTAAGTGAGTCAGTGAGTGAGTGAGTGAGTAAGTGAGTGAATGAGTGAATGAATGAGTGAGTGAATCAGTGTGAGTGAGTCAGTAAGTTAGTGTGTTAGTGAGTCAGTGAATGAGTTGGTGAGAGAGTGAATGAGTCAGTGAGTGAGTGAGTGATTGAGTCAGTGGGTGAGTGAGTGATTGAATGAGTCAATGAGTGAGTGAGTGAATCAGTGTGAGTGAGTCAGTAAGTTAGTGTGTTAGTGAGTCAGTGAATGAGTTGGTGAGTGATTGAATGAGTCAATGAGTGAGTGAGTGAGTGATTGAGTAAGTGAGTGAATAAGTGAGTGAGTGAGTGGGTCAATGGGACAGTGAGTAAGTGAGTGATGAGTGAGTCTGTGGGTGAATGAGTGAGTGAGTGAGTGAGTGATTGAGTCAGTGGGTGAGTGAGTGATTGAGTGAGTCAATGAGTGAGTGAGTGAGTGATTGAGTAAGTGAGTGAATAAGTGAGTGAGTGAGTGGGTCAATGGGACAGTGAGTAAGTGAGTGATGAGTGAGTCTGTGGGTGAATGAGTGAGTGAGTGAGTGAGTGAGTGATTGAGTCAGTGGGTGAGTGAGTGATTGAGTGAGTCAATGAGTGAGTGAGTGATTGAGTAAGTGAGTGAATAAGTGAGTGAGTGAGTCGGCCCCTTTTTTACAATCTATCTGAACTTTAACAACTTTAAAACAGTTAAAATCCAGAGGGGACTGTGGCAAGGGGAAAAAAAAAAAAGAAAACAAGATGTTTGGGTGGTAGACATCTGCTGGACATATAGGGCTCAAAATAGCAAGAAACTTGCTTCACTCAATAAACAAACAATCTCTTGTCTGGTGAGTCAAGAAACAGCTCTTCCTGTCACAAGGCCTGCAGAGTTCCTGTGTTATTTGCTCCTGGCTATTTAAAGACTCATATTAAGAACAGCAGGACAGACGGGCAGCGTTCAGCGCAGAGGGAGGCTGGGACATATGAGCTGTGTGTGAGATTACACCTACAGAAAACTGGAAAAAATGGATCTTGTATTTACTAGAGAGAGTTTTAAACTGTATTAAACGTAGTATGCCAGCAACTTCATTTGTTTTCGTGATTGTTTAAAATAACAATATTACCACAGTTCAGTGTTAACACTTTATAATAAGGTTCAAATTGTTTACATCACTTATTGTGTTGAAGAATGCTTAAACAGGATTTATAAACGCTGAATGCATAATAATGCTGTTGTTAATTCATGTTCTTTCCTAATAATGCACATTGTTAACAACTGTTAAAAATGTTTTTGTTAATTTAGACATAACCATTACCTCAAATTAATAAATGTAAAATATTACACAGATAGATCCACAGTAATAGCAGCAGTATTTAAAGTGTAAAAAGCCCATTACATAATGAATCGACTGCCTGCCGGAATGTTTGCTTGGCATATTCATGTTTGAGTGTGCACTTATATCTTTTATAAGAGAAGTCGTGGACAATTTTGGTATGATTCATTTCTAGTGGGATCTGCACTTGGTGACTGACAGCCGTAAAACTAATTTCAGAGTAATAAGATGATTTCTTGGCACAGTTTCAATCATTCCTCTGATAATAAAATACAGATCTGTGTAATAAAGTGACCATGAATCAGGCTTTTTGTTTCTTTGACGGATGGCTGTGAAAATACGAGGTGCTGAGAAACGCAATGGAGTCTGTGTTCATGTTCCATTGAATGTTTGAGATCTGTCGTTTTCCCAGCGTTCAACAGCCGATCGAATCCAGACATTGGCAGTGGGAACGGCCGGCTCTTGGCAGGCGGTGACCCGGCGGTACAGCTGAAAATCAAAACACACCTCTGGCTTCTATTGGAGGCTGAAAGCCTCAGTCAGGAGTCATTTTGGATTAAATGACCTCCTCTGTTTGCCTCTTAACACCTAGAGAGCTGATACTTTGTTTGAACTGCAAAATAAACATTAAACTCTGTGCATGTACTGTACAACATTTTAACACTTGAATATTGCATTTTGACGACTTCAATTTTAAAGCTTTTGTGTACAGCTACAGTTATGGATACTGATTTTGTGCATTCTGCCTTTGAACTATATATAGTATTGCCACTGCATGAAGGAATACTGTTATGCATGGCCCTCAGTTTAACCCTCATGCGCTGTTGGATTTCTGCGTCCACTCGTTAGGGAGCGGGTCAAATTGACCCTAATTGGATTCAATACAATTCCTCAAAAATCACTCTATGAAAAACAACAAAGATTCAGGTACTTTTAATATCAACATTTGTCAAATATTCCAAAAAATACATATCTGAAGATTATTTTTTTATACAATAAATACATTTTTTTAAACTTTTTTTTTTCTTAGAACATCATCACTGAACGATTAAATGCAGCTGTATAATGAAAATATGTGCTTTTCCTAAGTTGGCTGTTTTATAAACTCATTTCGTTAAATCAAGAAGTTTCTGGATCAGAACTTCACACACATGCTGCTGCTTAAAACATGTTTCTGTGTTGAAATAAGTGTGGAAAACCTCATTTTTTAGCTTCATAAGGTAGTAAAAAAATAAAAGAACAAAATATAACCGAGAAATGTTATTATTTTGGGTCAGTCGCTTTAGAGCGTTAAAATATGCGGGTCAAATTGACACAAAGACAAAATATTCCCCAAAAATGTCCACATCTCTTCTTGTATTATCTGTACTCTCCTATTATTATTAATTAGTGCAGCACAATCTGCTTTGTCTCCAACAGCATCGATGATTTCCATCCACATACACATCCAGATGTGGAACGACTGCAGCTGGTCAAATGACTCCTCATCTGTTGATTCTCTTCACACCTTCCTCTGTCATCTCTCTCTCTCTCTCTTTCTCCGGATCAAAGTCTGTCACCATCACACCTGTCTATTTCATCCGAGAATGAGTCTATGTGGTCAGGAACTGGGGCATTCTCATGGTGGCTCGGCTCAGATTCAGCACCACGGACAGCGCTCCTCTACAGCCTCTAAAGCAGTGCAGATTTCTCTATGTGGATAAACGACTTTTGGCTAAAACCACTTCTCAGAGAACTACTCTCAGGACACCACCGCCAAGCTACTCCCCATCACCGATGAGCCCCGGGAAACACTTTGCAAGTGTCTGCATGAATGAATTTTTATACATCTTTTAGACTATCCAGTGGGAGTATGTAGCCGTGTTGTAGACATATCAATAAATATGGGAAAAAGGGGGAGTTTTTATCGCTCTTCCAATGTTTCTGGAGGTACAGCGACAGCATCCGTTTTCAAGCCCTTCCTAATCAAGTACACTTGACTGAGCTCATCAGCTTGATAGTAAAGACTGCGTGGGTCAGATAAAAGAGACGTCCAAAATGTGCATTGCCTCCGAAAGGCATCCCCCTAAGGATGGCCTCGCCTGAAGCGTTTGCTGAAGGGATGCCCCTCATGCTTACTGCGATTGAGCCAGACAGGACATTCTCCTGAGTCAACATCGATCCGAGTGCAGTGTCACACTCGCAATGCATTTGAGCCTTGAGAGTGATGCACGTACAACTTCATTTCGAAGTTTCTGATAATTATTTTTCACAGATGAGCACAACCTTTCTGAGACTAAATGTAGTTGCCATAAGAACAAAGCTAAAGGAAGGCGGTCAAGGAACTACAGCACAGTTCCACGACTTCAACGTCACTAAGTTCCCGACAACTCTTTCATTTTTATCATGTTTCCCAGAACGTTTGAGTTTATAAGAGCATGATTATATAAGGCTGGAAAAGCAGACAGAGTTTACCTGTTTGGCGTGATGATGTTCAGGGTTGGGGAGCAACGAAACACAAGTAACTTAGTTACGCATTTAAAATACACAATTTGAGTGACTGTGTTTGATTTGAAATGGGTGGTAATCAGATTACAGTTCCATCTGAAAAGTGTTTTAGATTACCAAAGTGATTACTTTGAGTTTTAATGTCATTTAAACAGCGATTGGTGATTCTCTGACTCTGACCGTCTGAAAAAGACGAGTTCAGTTTCATGTTTTCCACTGTTTTCATGTTTTGAGAGTCATTTTATAATTCACTCGTCACTGCGACTTTTTCTCACAACTTGTTTTTCCCTCACAATTGTGAGTTTGTGTTTCACAATTCTGACTTTTCTCAATATTGTGAGTTTATATCTCATAATTCTGACTTTATAACTCGCAATTGCAACTTTATATCACACAATTTTGAGGGAAAAAGTCAGAATTGTGAGATAAAAACTCTCAATGACCTTTTTTGTGTTTGTTTCACACTTATTAGTATTCCAAAGTATTTAGATGAAGTGACTAAACTTGAGTAATGTAACGAAATACGTTACAAATGACTTTTTAAAGCGTGTATTTTGTAATCTGTCGTGAAATACACGTTAACAGTGACCTACAGCCCTGCTGATGTTTAATGACAGTCTCTGTCTCGTTGTTCAAGACAGGTAACAGTTCACGAGTGGACTAATGCTGATGTATATGTCGTAGGATAAAATATGAAAGCGTCTTGAGCTTATACTCACAACGCACCTTATTTCAGCCATTCAACCAATTCAAAAAACCCATTGACTTCGGAGCAATAAAACCAATCTCTACAAAGCGATGTCACACCTCCACCACTCTATTGGGACACGTTTCATTACACTCCAGGCATGAGTGAAGGCAGCGTTTCCCAGCCCCGTTCCTGGAGCCACACCAACAGTAAACGTTTTCGGTGAGTTTCTGTAATGAAGAGGCAGTGAGATCCAGTTGCAGCTTTATTAAGAGTGGACGTAGTCAGACAGGCAGAGGTCAATGATCAGCAAACTGGTACGCAGGGGATAATCAGAATCGTGGTCAAAAACAGGCAATGAATCCAAAAGACCGGCAAGACAACAATCGGAAAACAGGCAAAATCGGAACCGGGAAAACAGACACAGGAATAAATACAGGATGAAGCTCAAGACTTCACAGTGATGTGTTTGTGAAGGGCGCTTAAATAGTGAGACGTGATTAGTGTCAGGTGTGAGTGTGATCAGTCCAGGTGTGGAGACTTCTGGGAAATGTAGTTCGACGCTGCAGTGGGTGAATGTAGTGCATTGTGGGGAGTGAAGTCCAGGAGTGAGTGTGCATGTGTGTGTGGAAGTCCAAGATGCATTGTGCAATCAGAATCAGAAAAAAACATCCACTGGATTCTGCTAACTGTTGGGACAAGACAGTACATTACAACTGCTAATTTTATCTCCCATGATGCTTTAGTAAGAGCGCGTAATATTCAGAATAGATTGAGACGACTTGCAATAAAAGCAGCCACCTCAGGCCAGGGCCAGTGAAGTGGACTACAAATAAGCCTGACACATTTATGCTCCAGAATCATGGGTGCACATTGCTGAGCTATTTGCAACGGGTCCCAGAGAGCAGGTGCGATGTTTACGGCCGAGCCAGGCTCCATTGGCTCCTACGGCACTCGTCGGGTTTATGCGTGTCCTCAAACTTTGATTAACGGCTCGTTTAGGCGAGCAGGCATATTAATGCACCGGGCTGTTCTTCTCTTATTTTCTACAAATGGATGAAAACATCAAATGCACTCTGCAAAATGCACTGACAAATATATGACTGACACTCAACAGTAATTGACTGTGCACTCATTCAAACAGACGAGCGGCATTTGAATAAAAATTGTTAGTGTGATTGCTTAGAAAAGAATCTCTCCTCTGAATGCCGCAATATTTGAGGTGTCACTCAAGTCACAAACACTGCTGAGCACAAATTTGAATACCTTTTTATTATTATACTTGTCCTGTAACAATAGTGACGCTTGAGCTTGCAAACACCATTAATAAATGTGTTAATCTAGTTAATTTAATCAGATGTTATTTACACTGTTAGAAATTGCTGTTAATTTACGGAAAATTTTCCATTTTCAATTTTTTTTTGTGAAATGACGTAGACAAAATATAACAGCATTTTACCGTATTCACAGCTCGAAGGAAATGAATCAGTACTTTACAGTATGTTCAGCACAGCAGACTGCAGTTAGCACGCATGGATTTTCAACTGTTTTTCTTCTGATATTTTATTTTATCATCGGGTACATTTAAACACTGAATCCTTTTTGCTAGCAGTGCACGACTCAATAGTGTATACAATACCATATTTGTATTATTTACACTAAAAACCTGCAAATATGCCCTTTTGTGAAGAGCTGAAAATAAACATCCGCAAACTATAAATGTGTTTCTCAGAATTTTACTGTAAACTGTAGAAACAGTTTTATGCTGTATTTGCAAAAACAGTAGCCAACTGTAAATTTCACCAACAATAAGATACTGTTATTTTACAGTATCTTGCTGGCAACCGTGCTGCCAGTTCTTTACTGTATTTTAATAAACAGTAGCCAACTGTAAATTTCACCAACAATAAGATACTGTTATTTTACAGTATCTTGCTGGCAACCGTGCTGCCAGTTCTTTACTGTATTTTAATAAACAGTAGCCAACTGTAAATTTCACCAACAATAAGATACTGTTATTTTACAGTATCTTGCTGGCAACCGTGCTGCCAGTTCTTTACTGTATTTTAATAAACAGTAGCCAACTGTAAATTTCACCAACAGTAAGATCCTGTTATTTTACAGTAACTTGCTGCCAACCGTGCTGCCGGTTCTTTACTGTTTTTTAATAAACAGTAGCCAACTGTAAATTTCACCAACAGTAAGATACTGTTATTTTACAGTATCTTGCTGGCAACCGTGCTGCCAGTTCTTTACTGTATTTTAATAAACAGTAGCCAACTGTAAATTTCACCAACAGTAAGATCCTGTTATTTTACAGTAACTTGCTGCCAACCGTGCTGCCGGTTCTTTACTGTTTTTTAATAAACAGTAGCCAACTGTAAATTTCACCAACAGTAAGATACTGTTATTTTACAGTAACTTGCTGCCAACCGTGCTGCCGGTTCTTTACTGTTTTTTAATAAACAGTAGCCAACTGTAAATTTCACCAACAGTAAGATCCTGTTATTTTACAGTAACTTGCTGCCAACCGTGCTGCCGGTTCTTTACTGTTTTTTAATGGGGAAATTTTTAACAGTGTAGATGGCTTGGTTCTGTTTAATGGTTCTGCTTGTCCTGGACCACCGGGGCCAGAGTGACACTCTAATTATAAACCTGCTGAGGCACATTGAGTCTGGCTATTTTGTGCATAGATATGCACTCTGTAGTGTGTGTGTGTGTGTGTGTGTGTGTGTGTGTGTCTGCACAAACACACACACAAACAGCAATCACTTTTGCACACAATGACAGTAATTTCTATGCTTTCACAGTCAAAACATGGGAACACTTTACAATAATAATACATTTCTTTTATATAGCACCTTTAAAAGGTGTGAAATCCAAACTCAGAATGTTACGCAAACCTGCAATACTTAACCATGTTAAATAATACAAATCTAATTCTTTGATAAACCATTTCAACCATTCATAATTTTTAGGGTTTTATTATTATTATTATTATTACTTGGTGTTGAACTTTCTTCATCCTATTCTTCTGAACTCCAGAATGAAAGGTTTGGTTCCATTTGTTAACACTAGTTAACGTCTATAATAAACATGAACTGACAAAGAAAAACAAATCTAAACTATTTACTAATTTACAACATGCACTAACACCAGTATTTAAAAGTAATGTGATACAATGTTGCATTTCTCCCTAAAGGAAACTAATTGTGTTGCTTAGTTACTTTTTTTATGAAAAGTAATGCATTATGTTACTTTCATGTTACTTTTTAAATCACCTGAGCTGGGTTTGTTTAAAATAAATAAATAAAACTTAAATTTAGCAAATGTTGAAATGAATAAGTAAATGCAAATTCACGCCTGAACAGTAGAGGGCGCAGCTCAAACAAACCTTTCATTCTGGATTGCAGAAGTACAGAACCCCGGACATGACATGCAGGAAAAAAAATAGTAAAACATGCGCACGATTTACTAATTTGTTCCCTTGATTTACTAAAACATGTGCACAATTTACTACTTCGTTGCCTCGATTTATAAATCATGCATATGTTTTTTTTTTTTTTTTTTTTTCTTGCATGTCATGTGCGGGATCCTCCATACAGAAGAATAGGAGAAGAAAAGTTCAACACTCAGCAATAATAATAATAATAATAATAATAATAAACATTGGAATGGATCAGCGGCAAATATATTATTTTAAGTGAGAATTATATTTGTATTATTTAACATTTAAGCATTGCAGGTTTGGGTAATATTCTGAGTTTGCATTTCACTGGATGATTTATAATATCCAAAAGTGTTATTAATCCTACCGTCCTGACGCTGTCGTATGAGAACTGAGCTGGACAATGACTGCTTTATAGAAGAAATGAACTCATTTAATAATTGATGCTCTTTCCAACAGAAATGACTTCAGATGAAATGCATCATTTTCCTGCTCATCCCTGTAACGCTGCTTTGAAACAATCAGTATGGTATAAAGCGTTATGTAAAGGTCACATGACTTGTTTTTTTATTTGTTTTGAGAGAGACTAAATCTGTTTTTGTGCAAGTGAGATGAGTAAATGCATGTTCACATTTAGTCTAGATCTACAACGCTCATCATGTTCAGACAGCAAACACGACGCCTCTGAACTTGTGATTTCTGATTTAAAAAATAAATAAACTTATGATATTTTAAGAGTGCCTCGCTCAGTTAGTCACATCAGCGTACAGCATTGTTGCCAAATAAACAAAGTATTTAGAGTAAATTTGTATAAATAACAAATGCGTATATTTAGAATATGTATAGTTCATCACATGATTCATATGTAATGTGTCCGTGTGAATAACTGTGATTTATTTTTAACTAGAAGAAGGAGCTTTATACTAGACACAGGGCTGTAGGTCACTTTTAAAATGTGTTTCACTACAGATTACAAAATACAGGCTTTAAAAAGTCATTTGTAACGTATTTCGTTCCATTACTCAAGTTTAGTCACTTCATCTAAATACTTTAGAATACTTTGGAATACTAATAAGTGTGGAACAAACACAAAAAAGATCATTGAGAGTTTTTATCTCACAATTCTGACTTTTTCCCACAGAATTGAGTGATATAAAGTTGCAATTGCGAGTTATAAAGTCAGAATTATGAGATATAAACTCACAATATTGAGAAAAGTCAGAATTATGAGATAAGTTCATATCTCCCAATTCTGACTTTATAACTTGCAATTGTGAGTTTAAATCTCGCAATTCTGAGAAAATGAAGTCAGAATTGTGAAACACAAACTCACAATTGTGATGGAAAAACAAATAGTGAGAAAAAGTCGCAGTGACGAGTGAATTATAAAACGACTCTCAAAACATGAAAACAGTGGAAAACATGAAACTGAACTCGTCTTTTTCAGACGGTCAGAGTCAGAGAATCACCAATCGCTGTTTAAATGACATTAAAACTCAAAGTAATCACTTTGGTAATCTAAAACACTTTTCAGATGGAACTGTAATCTGATTACCACACATTTCAAATCAAACACAGTCACTCAAATTGTGTATTTAAATGCGTAACTAAGTTACTTGTGTTTCGTTTCTCCCCAACCCTGCCTAGACAGTCATTTGATCGTTGAAATGAACAAATAAATCGTTACACCTCAAGATCATCGGGTTTTGTCCACGCCGCTCCAGTGCTGCTGCCAATAACATTCCAATAAACCCCAAAACACATGCATTTCCACTAGAGCGCATTGACTTTGGAACCCAAGAATGTACTGTAAACAGAAACAAGTTTTAAAAAAGTGTGACTGATCTCACTCACCTCCTTCAGGGCTGAAAACAAAAACCCTCTCACAGCCGTAACTCAGCCGAGAGCTCGCGACAGAGCCCGCCTGGAGCTCTGAGCTGTAATCACAGTCTATTGTCATAAAAAAAGATTGAAAAAGTGCCTTTCTCTTTCACACATCATCATCACCTCTCCTCTCACAGCCTCTAAAACCCGCACACACTCCAAACTTTCATGTTTAAGCTTCAAACAACTCCAATTAACACAGAAGTGGAGCACCAAGAGAAGCACACGACTGCCTCGTGGAAGAGGGTCTCTGATCAGATCAAACCGCTGGCTGAGAGGCAGATCCGACCGCGTGACAGCTGACGCTTATTTAGGGTTATAGGGATTATTTTATCTCATTTCTGCTATTAAAAATAAGAAAAAGAAACAAAAGTACAAACAATAGGATACAATGTAACAAAAGAATGCATTTAGAATTGATACATAAATTGCATGTAAAAGTAAAATTTTGCATAATCTTCACTGTGTGAATTAAATATAATTTGATCTATTAAAGTTATAGCATGTTGTGTTAAAGCAACATTGTGAGTATATTGTGAATGTTGCTATAATTATGAACATGTTTAAAAGTATTAAAAGCGGTTGCACTACTGTTTGTATTGCTTAACTTATACTGTCTATTATTATTATTATTTTTATTTTGTTAGTTATTTTTTTACCTGCTGTTTTAGGCGTCTTTTTTTAGAGTTGTTTTGTACTCCTGTACACATGCAATGACAAGAAAGACTTTTCAATTCAACTATTCAAGAACTCTAAAAACAGCCTATCGGCTACTTTTTGGATAATAATGACACATATTATCCAGAATGCACTGTTTTAACAGGATGTAAGTTCTGTATATTACAATGCATTCTGGGTAATATTATGTGTCGTTAACGAGAAAGTGGCCTATAGGCTTCTTTTCTTAAAATGACAAATGTTGCCCAGAATGCATTGTTTTTATGATGTATTACTCTGTCAATGGAGAACAATATTTTACTTTGTACATTTTTTTACAAATATTTTTAGAGTAAGTTATTTTCTCTTTTGTTTGATTGACATGTACTTACTATAGGGTTAGGGTAGCTGTCACTTTAAGACCAAACGTTATACTGATACACATGGGCATTTTGTGTGTTTTCGACCGTTCAAGTGCAATAAGACGTGTAATAGAACTGAATTTGCGAGAGATGCGGCTTTCTATCTGTGTCTGCTTATTCTGTTTGTCCGTCACCACATCTGTTCCAGGATATATTACACTGTTTTTAACATCGAGCACGTCTCATCACATTCATCACACATGCATTTCATCACTCTGAAGAGCCAGTAGTGCTTTATATTTACGTAACGCGACACACACGATACAGCAAATCTCTAAAAACATATACATATCATAGATATAATGATAAATATTGTCATACTGCCCAGCCCCATCAAAGATATGAAGATGAGCCGAATGTGTCCGGGTAGAAAATACGATTAATTCTGTTGGTGTACCCCAAGGTTCAGTATTGGGTCCTTTGTTTTTTGTATATTAACGACCTGCCTGATGAAACAACCTTTTGAATTTGTGTTAATATGCTCTAATTATGGTATTTATGGTCATTATTATTATTAAAATTTTTTTTTATTATTAGTTTTTATGGACTTTTCATTACCATCCCCCTGCCAGGGCTACAGATGAGCCTGTGCGTCTACATCTGGCACATTTACGTGACGGACTTGAGTGCTCATGTTAATGCATGTGCATTGTCCCTTTTAAAATAAAATAAACAATAAAGAGTCAATGAGCGACAATTAGAAGAGAATCAAAGCAAAGTGCACGAGCGTTCTGAAAGAGTACAACCAATTTAATCTCTGATCTGCAGCTAGTTTTCAGGGTTAGATATATGCAGTATGTGCCAAATACATAGCTGAATATTTCTCTTTGTTTTAATAGTGGTGTTTCATGAGCCAAGTTTCACTAGTGAATACAACGCTCATGAATAAAATACAATTCAATGCAGCTGCCGGCTGAAATGAACACTGGTAGCATTAAAACAGCAACAACTTTTATTCCTTTTCACACAGATTATGATCAGTGAACAGATTATATATTAATATTGATTTATTTCTGCTTGGTTTCTTACACACTGATTTTTTTTTTATTTTCCTCTAAACCACTAGATGGTACAAAAACCTGCCGCAGCACTTTCCAAAACAACCGCTTTTCAATATGTACGCGTAAATTTGTCGGATCCTGACGCTGACGGAGATGATTCTGAGGAAGTTTCTACAAATGTTTTTAATCAAACGTTTAACGTTTGTATTTTCAGACAAAGGTCTTCTTAATGATTTCCAGTTTTGTTCGAGGAAATTCAAGCAACGTTTTTTCAATAACGGAAGAATATGTGAAAGTATGGTATTTGGGGTAAACGGCTCTCCTGCTGTTGGGGCAAAAGCCACGATGATTAACATGATAATAAACAGCTGCTGATTTTTATTTGTGTTGACATGACCTGTTTCGATTCAGATGGTAAATATCATAAAACAGGGTATCGACCCTAGAGACAATACCCATATTTATAATAAAACCATCATATTATCAGTCATATTAATCATAACATATAATAAAACATCATTTACAGTTACTTCAGTGAATCTATATTAAATTATTATGGGATCTCCTTCAATGCTTTCAGAATATTTCATTTTTAAAATAATTGTGTTTCTGTATTTTAAGTTTGCTTATTTCTTAGCATAGTAAATTTATTGAAGGAAATTATTTAATTCATCACAATAAGCAGAAAATAGTACAGAGGTTGGTAAAGTGATTTTTTTTTGAACAAGTATTAACCGAGACATTATTAAAAACGTATTATTTTAGCGAAGTGATTTTTGCCCCATGCGTGTGGGGGGTAAAAGGCTTCCCTCGACACTTTATACTTTTATACGATTTTTAAACAAAACAAACCACTTTTGTTCTACCCTAATACCATTGTTACCATAGTTTATGACTGTGACGAGCAGGGCCGCGAAGTGATAATGAGCGTCACCTGCGCGCTACACCGGTCTCGTGTCTCTCACGGAGGAGCTCCGCAAGCATGAAAGAGGGGCGACGACAGTGATGGACGAGAGAGGACCAGGCCTGGACTTTATGTTGTGTTTTATTATGTTTGTGTGGGCGGCAGTCCACCATTTTACTTTCGTTTTATTGTTTGTTTATTTAGTTTATAATTAAAGTTCCGTTCAATGTTCGGCGGTTCCTGCCTCCTTCTTCCCATATTTACCAACTGCGTTACAATGACTTATTAATATATTCTGAAGTTTGTAATCACATGATGAGCTCCACATGTTTAGCTTTTCTGATAAAGTAGTAAATGTGATGTGAAGCGTTTATGAAACACGAGCCACAATAAAAGAGCTCAAAGTCCGGTAGAAGCTGCTAAAATTCATCTAATTTGCTTTTGTTAACCTTTTTTGTGCCACTCACCGGACATTTCATTCTGAACAGGCACGATACATCCAGCAACTAATGCGATGCCATATTCATGCTGATCTGTTCAGGAGACACAGGTGCTTTCACTGGACGTTTCACTTCGAAAGTGTCAAGCAAGAAGTTAAAATCTACAAGTTAGAACATCTGAGAGCGTGAGCGTAAACACAACGAGGCTGCGAAATTGTCATTTCGTCTAGAAGGGAAGTAGAAGCACACACAATGCGTATGAAGCCGCATCCTTTAAGATGAAATATCGCTGCAGTCATGTGGTGTTCGCGTACAGCAGTCGCTTATTAAATGTATTCATAAACCTGGTGCTTTGTCAACAACATAGATCTGTTCAATTCATATTTGATTGTGGGCCTATTTTTCACAGAATCTATTTACTGGCAGCAGAAAAAAATATGCCTGTGTGATATATTTCATTTGTCCCTTTACAGTGGCACTGAATTGCAGCAGCCTTTCATCTAAATAAAAGATTGATGGAAACTCAGTGCTGTACATCTACAGGCCTTTCTCTCTGAAGGACAATTCACACAAACCTTTCAAATAATATACTTCTCAAGCTAGAAATAAACATACGTTGTCTCCTTCTTGGTACTTTGATTTTGAAGTAAATGATAATTACAGGAAGTATTCTTGTCTTATGAAATCGAAGCACATTTTCCTTGCACTCAATCTCTCGATTAAGAAAATTATTTTAAGTATACTTGGCTTTTTGTTGTGTCGAATCTGTTGATATTTCGCATTCAATCTTATAAACGTACACGTTCAAGTAAAATGGCAAAAGCTGCATGTTCCTTAATATAAAACATAAATCAGTGGCATAAATCTAATTCTAAGTAGAATTAATTAAGTAACCTAAACTAGCACACAGTATAGGGAACACATGTTCACTATTCACGACAGCTTCTGCCTCAATTAACTCTTAATTACTGATGAGTAAGTTCAGGATTAAGAGTAATACTTTATTTTAAGCTTCCAAAATTAAAAAAAAAAAAAAAACTAATTAAGCATCAGTTAAGAATGAACTCACTATTAATCAATGATTAACTTTACATTCTAAGTGTCCTGAATTATGCAATAGTTATTAATAAACTAGTAATGAATGATGTACTTGTTCACAACGTTCATCTACTAACTCCCCTGACCGCTGTGACGGACACAATGGCCGATTCGGGGTCATGATTGGTCAGATCGCCTGTCAATCAAACTGCCAGCGAAGGTCAATTAGGGTATACTTCTGTTTTGCAAAGTAAAGAGCTTGTTTGTGTCTGAAATCGCCCCATGCACCCTTAAATAGAGCACTATTTGAGGGGACAGTCGTTTGTAGTGCTGTCTGAAACAATAGTGGACATTATCGAGTGCACTGATTCGATCCTGATTTTCATTGCCAACGCTCCTTCCTTTCTTCAGCCTGTGACAGAGGCCGTGAATAATTAGTGTCAGGAGTATGAGTGCTCATGTCAGACCTCTCGGCTTCGGACACAGATGGTGTCGTCCCCTGCAGCGGCGCGGGTCACGTTAGCATAGCTAATCACTGTCAGAGAGACACTTCATATCCGCGCCTGCCAACACGCTTACCATACTGACACCAGCCGAGAAAGTCCCGCCGACTTGTCATGTTCGGGAAAATGATTCTGATTGAATGGCGTCCACAATGATAATTGATTGACTCTGAGGGCACACAAATAGAAAGCTCACGCTGAGCTTAATCAAGCTTATAGAGCGAACTGAAGAGGCAACTATTTCAAGGTATAGTTCATGCAAGAGTTCTAGCTCTAACCCTCTTTGGTCCAATACACAATTGTGTGTGAAGAGATCATTTAAGATCTTCCCATTGGATGTGGTGCTTAATTGTACTTGCAGTGTACTTCAAATCTGAAACTGTACTTGCAGATAAAATAATATGAAATAACAGTGTACTTAAAGAGAGTTCACTTTCTTAACACACTTCACAAAAGAAGCGGCAGCACGGTTGCCAGCAAGATACGGTAAAATAACAGTATCTTACTGTTGGTGAAATTTACAGTTGGCTACTGTTTATTAAAAAACAGTAAAGAACCGGCAGCACGGTTGCCAGCCAGATACTGTAAAATAACAGTATCTTACTGTTGGTGAAATTTACAGTTGGCTACTGTTTATTAAAAAACAGTAAAGAACCGGCAGCACGGTTGCCAGCAAGATACTGTAAAATAACAGTATCTTACTGTTGGTGAAATTTACAGTTGGCTACTGTTTATTAAAAAACAGTAAAGAACCGGCAGCACGGTTGCCAGCAAGATACTGTAAAATAACAGTATCTTACTGTTGGTGAAATTTACAGTTGGCTACTGTTTATTAAAATACAGTAAAGAACCGGCAGCACGGTTGCCAGCCAGATACTGTAAAATAACAGTATCTTACTGTTGGTGAAATTTACAGTTGGCTACTGTTTATTAAAAAACAGTAAAGAACCGGCAGCACGGTTGCCAGCCAGATACTGTAAAATAACAGTATCTTACTGTTGGTGAAATTTACAGTTGGCTACTGTTTATTAAAAAACAGTAAAGAACCGGCAGCTCGGTTGCCAGCAAGATACTGTAAAATAACAGTATCTTACTGTTGGTGAAATTTACAGTTGGCTACTGTTTATTAAAATACAGTAAAGAACTGGCAGCACGGTTGCCAGCAAGATACTGTAAAATAACAATATCTTACTGTTGGTGAAATTTACAGTTTGCTACTGTTTATTAAAAAACAGTAAAGAACTGGCAGCACGGTTGCCAGCAAGATACTGTAAAATAACAGTATCTTACTGTTGGTGAAATTTACAGTTGGGTACTGTTTATTAAAAAACAGTAAAGAACCGGCAGCACGGTTGCCAGCAAGATACTGTAAAATAACAGTATCTTACTGTTGGTGAAATTTACAGTTGGCTACTGTTTATTAAAAAACAGTAAAGAACCGGCAGCACGGTTGCCAGCAAGATACTGTAAAATAACAGTATCTTACTGTTGGTGAAATTTACAGTTGGCTACTGTTTATTAAAAAACAGTAAAGAACCGGCAGCACGGTTGCCAGCAAGATACTGTAAAATAACAGTATCTTACTGTTGGTGAAATTTACAGTTGGCTACTGTTTATTAAAATACAGTAAAGAACCGGCAGCACGGTTGCCAGCAAGATACTGTAAAATAACAGTATCTTACTGTTGGTGAAATTTACAGTTTGCTACTGTTTATTAAAAAACAGTAAAGAACTGGCAGCACGGTTGCCAGCAAGATACTGTAAAATAACAATATCTTACTGTTGGTGAAATTTACAGTTTGCTACTGTTTATTAAAATACAGTAAAGAACCGGCAGCACGGTTGCCAGCAAGATACTGTAAAATAACAATATCTTACTGTTGGTGAAATTTACAGTTTGCTACTGTTTATTAAAAAACAGTAAAGAACTGGCAGCACGGTTGCCAGCAAGATACTGTTAAATTAACAATGTCTTCCTGTTGGTGAAATTTTATAATTGGCTACTGTTTTTGCAAATACAGCATAAAACTGTTTCTACAGTGTACAGTAAAATTCTGAGAAACACATTTATAGCTTGCGGATGTTTATTTTCAGCTCTTCACAAAAGGGCATATTTGCAGGTTTTTAGTGTAAATAATACAAATATGGTATTGTATACGCTATTGAGTCGTGCACTGCTAGCAAAAAGCATTCAGTGTTTAAATGTACCCGATGATAAAATAAAATATCAGAAGAAAAACAGTTGAAAATCCATGCGTGCTAACTGCAGTCTGCTGTGCTGAAAATACTGTAAAGTACTGATTTATTTCCTTCGAGCTGTGAATACGGTAAAATGCTGTTATATTTTGTCTACGTCATTTCACAAAAAAAAAATTGAAAATGGAAAATTTTCCGTAAATTAACAGCAATTTCTAACAGTGTAGACTTTTAAAAATGTCATGCTTAAAAGTTTACTTGTTTTAATGTTGTCTACAGTATAACAAATCTAAAATGTGTCAAACAAGTTTAAAAATATATTTCAGTTTACCATAAATGCATGTCAGTACATGTTAGCGGCAACTTTAATATTCCAAAGACAACAGAAGTAATTATGAAATTACATATGCACATGCACCCATCAAATATGGCCAGATAATTGCATTTGTTATGAATGTTAACTATAAAACATTTTCATTAATTAACATGCAATTAACTGCCAGAGAATATTACATTCAAGTATGTTATTTCTGTAATAAGTAGGGCCAGTCTTTATAAAAAGCATGTTACTTACTTTAATTGCATGTTTATGAGGCTCTTTGATTTTTGGAACGAAACGAGAGTGAGAACAATGAAATGTTCCTATAAACTGCACAAGCCTCCAGAACTTCTAAAGCGAGCAAATGTGTTTGGCATCTGTGACCTGGCATAAAACTGGCATAATCAGCTCCCCTCCCTCAACCTTTCCGAGTCTTAATCTACTTAAGAGACCGACCCCGCGTGTAAATCCATGCAAATGTGCAGCGGGAATCGTGTGGAAAGCAAAATCACCAGCCGCGTGAGAAAAAGAGAATTTCTCGACACAAAATGCAACGTAAGGCGCAGAAGTATTACCGTATCATACTGACCCCCATCTCGTGTAATATTTGACCGTGCCTTTGATTCATTTGGTTCCTTTTTATTTCTGGAAAGGGCTAATCTGCTCGTAGCGGCCCGATGAACTCTCACTTCCTCTGGGTTTAATTGAGTTCCAGCTCTGCGCCAGAGTTCGTTCCATTAGCTTGTTTGTTATCCTCAGTGGATGCAGGAGGAAAAGAGTTTTGTGCTGAAGGCACATTTTTTCGTGGGCAGTAATTAAAGGACCTGGGAAAAGATTTCATTTCGTGGAGCCCAAGAAAGCGAGGAGTTTAAAAATCAAGGCTAATATGGATTCTTTTTACGCTTCTCTATTCAAGCGCTCTGACCCGTCCGTCAGACTACACATCCGCTCGGGTTTAATTTCGGGGTGGAGACTCGCGCTGGTAAATTGAGGCTAATGGAACGGGATGTTTTTAAGCTCTGACCTGATTGGGCGTCAGTGGCAAATTCATGATGAGGCAAAGTCTCTTGCGCATTTATCTTTTAGTTTAATGCATATTCATGTTGTGTTTTAATTTGATGTTCATACAGTGTTAATGGAACTGTGCATACTTGGTTAAAATGGAAAAACTGAGAAATGAAAAGTGGGACACTCTGCTGAATGTCATGGTCATTATTACATATTATATGTAATTATGTAATTACATATAAAGATGCACTTAAGTCCTACTTAAGTGGGTCAAAACACTCTAAAGCTCAGATGACTGCATTTACTACAAACGTAAACTATGATGCGTTTTCATGTAATTGCAATTAATTAAGCGTCCAAAATATTATATTCCGTTCACACTTAAAGGATTCAAATGTCCTGAAAATTCACTCTCCTCCATGTCATCCAAGATGTTCACGTCTTTTCTTTCGTCAGTGAAGGTTTTTGAGGAACTCATTCCAGGATTGGTCTCCATATAGTGGACTTCAATGGGGTTCAACGGGTCCAAATGTCAGTTTCAGTGCAGCTTCTAAAGGATCTACATGATCCAGACGAGGAATAAGAGTCTGACCTAGAGAAACCATCGGACATCTGTCCTTCAGTGATTCTGCTTGTTAACAGCAGGCGTTCATCATTAATGCTCAATCATCACTTCATGATCTCATGAACTCTGACACTCCTTCAATGGTGCTTTAACTCAGTAGTGCGCACACACATGACCACTAAACAGTGTTCACTAACCTGTGAACTATTACATAAACCTATTTCTATTTTTCTATGGAAAATTGCTGTGTAATTAAATTACAGTTTAGACTGAATATTTGTTTGAGTGTAGGAGTTTATTGAGGGAAAAGTCATAGTTAATTATTAGTAATAGAGAGAACTGGACCCTAATCTGAAGTTTTACCATATTAAAATACTATTTGTTAAAACAAAGGCATGTTTTGTTGTCTTCTTTTCTCACCATAATCCACCAGATACTCTGTAAGTCCAGGTGTCGTGATGGACAGAGGCAGAGGTTTAATTGAACTGAACAGTTCATTCACAGATCAAGTTCATTTTGGTGTTAACAAGTGGTTTACTTTGTTATTAGTTTGTCCATTTCCACTAGTTTGAATCCGTCAGACTCATTTGCAGGGTAATGAGCCGGTCGCAGTGTGATGGAGGCTTCCTCTCATGTGACTTCACACCTGTGTTTCAGTCTGGATTTCCTCATTTCTTATTCGCAGCACACACAATCAGGGAGGCGAAAGAGACACATCTTACGAATAATTGCACACCCAGCTGTAATACATTATAATACTTATCTATTCAACTGTTACACCTATAGGAAATATAATGCATTAAAACACATGACAAATTTCAAATGTAATGTCAATATTATTCTGCTTCTCGAATCTGATTGGCTGAGAGGTCTTTCCATCCATGTAATATTCTACCGGCATCTCCACTGGAACCGTTTCACCGTTTGAATCACTCCACTGTCAGCCTTCTCACAGCGAGTGTCATGGCGGACTGAGATTTTAGGTGAGAATGTAGTTGTTTAGACCTCCAATATGTGATTTATACATAAACATATCGCGCCTATTTGAAAATGTGTTTAGATGTTTTCAGAGACGTGAGCTCCAGGCCGTCAGCGGTCGTTCAGAGCTCGAGTACCCGCCGAGAACAGCTTCATCTCGGCCAGTGCTTCAGGAATTATGTATCTTACGTAGATCGTGTTTAAACATGAGCTATAATTCGTTTCAAACGGGCAATCTTTGGTCTAATTAATCTGCTACTTGTCCCAGATCTAATAGATGTGGAAGATTCATAACTTTATTTATTGAAATTAAATCCTGTACTAACTAGAGCTGCTTTTGTACGTTTGATTGAACTGTTTGCTTGCGTTTATTTGCCGTGATGATGTTTAATGTCCTCCTAATAGTAGACTCATTTAGACACTTCCTAGTTTTTCAAAACAAGTAAAAGCTTTTAAAATCACAAGGTGATTGAACTTGTGTTCACCACAAACGTCATTTCAGGCATTTAACCAAAAACCCATTGACTTCTGGATGATGCAACCGGAAATTTCCAGGTTTTAGCATTTATTCCTGCAGCACTCTGTGGATTTTTTTGTGGCAGTTTCTATTTTGTGGATGTCAAACTTTGATTCTTAAAAGAGTAAATGAAAGCCATGTCATCTTGTGTCATTACAAACCCATAAGCGATTCGTTCATCTCCAGAACACTCATATTTTTAATTAAATCTGAGAGTCCCTCGATTGACAGTCTACACCACAACCACTTTCAAGCCCCAGAAAGGTAGTAAAGACATCATTAAAGTACTCCATGTGACTCAATGTCATGAAGTGCTTTCTTTCATAATTTACCGCTTTATTTACCAAATGTTGATCTCCGACGCATGAGGGACGACCTCATCCTTCCCTTCCTAGTGCACTAGGTTTGGAAACAGATCTAGCAGTGATACGTCAATGAAACAGAAATCTGATTAGGTCATGAGCTTATGTTTGTGTCAATGCGTTGCAAACCTCTGGTGTGAGTCTGTCCTCTCTTCCGGCCCGTGGAGGAGCTGTGCGTAACGTTCTGGAAGTGTGTTATCTCCATAGTGGTGTTGGTGCGGAAACTCTCTTTAAACCTCTGCATCAGGGCCTCTACGCTCTCTTGATCGGGGTTCAGCGCTGAAACACACACACACACACACCTGTGAGACACAGGAGGACACACACCTCCGCTGAAAGGCGTTAGAGGGCATCGCGTGATTTACTACATGCTGAAAATGCTGAAGTCATGGTAATCTATTCCTGTGTATATAAATATATATAAAAAAAAGATAAATGAGCGTAAAGGTTGTGAGATGATTTACCCAGTAAACGGTTTGTCCTTAAAAGAGAAATGAGGGCATGTGAGTTATGCACAGATATCTCCAGAACTTCATTTATCCTGTTTCAAACACGCTCTCCTCTCCTGTCCACTGTCGTATCTCTCCACATCAGCTCTCTGCTCTTATCTTGAACAGGCACGCTTTGATGTGTGCATTTTGGGGAAAAAAAAAAAAAAAAAAGATTAAAAAATGTGGATTCAGAGAAAGTGGAGGGAAGAATGATTCCTCTTCAGCAGTTTATAAATGTAAAAAGACCTTTTCCTCACGGCATGGTGTGCCACGATCCTGCTGAGATGTCTTCCTCCTATAGAGTCAAAGAGCCGCGGAAACAATCCTTGAAAAATGTCCGAAATAATGACAGTGGATTAATAGAAATACTATAGCATGTGGGCAGCTTTGACAGTATTTGTTGACCCTTTTAATTTCAAAACCACGACCACTGAGATGGTATAGCAGCTTCCACAGTTCTGGGAAGGCTTCCAGTGGATGCTGGAACGTGGATGAAGGGATCCGCTCCCAATCGGACACAATAGCATCAATGAGGCATCAATCAGGCCTTGATGTTTTTAGTGTGGCCTGTCTGACAGTCATATTTCCAGAAGATGTTCACTACACTTCAGGTTGAGGGCAGTCAAGGTCTTCCACAGCAGATTTGATAAACCATTTTCCTGGTGGAATCCAGTTTTTGGGCACGTGCAGTTAGTTTAACTTTGCATTACATTAAACGGTCACGTCGAATGACACTTAATTTAGGACTAGTTCACCCCAAAATGAAAATGATCCCATGATTTACTCTGTCAGACGAACACAATTGGAGATGTATTAAAAAATACCGTTAGTCCTCCAATGTTTATAATAGTTGTTAATGGGGGTTTGTGTTTTGAAGCCAAAAATAGTGCATCCATCCATGAAAACAAAGTGATCCATATGACTCCAGGGGTTAATAAAGGTCTTCTGAAGGGAAGCAATGGGATTTTGTCCGAAAAATTTCCATATTTAAAAGTTTTAATCTTCCAGCGGATGACCAATAATCCTTTAAATGTAATTGAAACTTGTCTGTCATCTAAAAATATTTGTAATGATGAAGTTATAATTTAGTACATTTAAAAATGCAAAATCACATTGAAATTAAAAATAAAATCCAGTACTTTACAAGTGCTTTAATATCAATTTATCAAAATAATGTAGTTCTTTAAATATAATATATGCACTTTTTTTTTCTGTACTAAAGCATAAAAATACCATAATATGTTTGCAAACATTTATGAAACATGCAAAGTTCACATTTCTACAGCCAGTTATTCTACTTAAAAATGTCGGAATGTCTCGTTTGTTTCGTGTCTTTGTTTTGTTCCCGCCCACTTCCAATTGACCAAATAGTATTTCGACACCCCGGGTTGGCAGTTGGCGGAAAATACAGCGCGTTTCAACCATGGAAGCCAAGAAACAAACTGGGTCAGAGATCACAGATTCTCCTCGACCTAAAAAGCCTCAGCATCCATCTAAAATCTCTATGAATGTTAAAACATGGATACATCAACTCATCAGCGTACAGTTTGTAGGCTAAAGGCTGATTTATACTTCCGTGTCGAACCTACACCGCAGCTGCCGCAGGCTGAGTGACCCGGCGTTCAAAAACACAACAGTGTGTGTGTGTGTGATGTTGTAAAGAGCGATGCCATTGAGTGGATCTCTGAGGTGGTGAGTGAGTGGAGGCGGGGCTCATTTGCATATTCATCGATCTGCGTATATTAAATGAGGCAAGGGTGTCAAGTTACATTCAAGATTTTTTTTTCATAGGAAAAACTTTTAAATATGTTATTTCGCTGAGTTTTAAAGGGATACAATTATTGATGAGAGGTGGACTTATTAAGAAAATAGTCATGAACGCGAGCTGTAGACGAAAGGGTTAAATCAAATGTAGGCGTCCACATACTCTCGGACATAAACTTTTATTTTGCATTATTGCATTATTGTTTCAGGTTCAGGGAGTCCTGCTATCAAAGTCACACAATTCGACTAGAACCGTGTGATGTTACAGGCCAAATGAAGAGTAAATTCCTGTTTCTGACTTGCCAAAAAAAACGAAACGATTCCACACAGATGGAGCACATCCGGCCACCTTCGCCTGTGTTCATGCAGGGTCACTGCGCGATTTGAGTAAACATCTTTGACCTCCCGTCTGGAAATCAGCGGCACTTCCAAACAGGGGGCCGAAGGAAAGATGGACAAGGGTGGTGTGATGCCCACGACGCTGCAATGTTTGTATTGTATTTCCAACTGGCAGCAAATCACAATGCCTCAGGGGACGCCGCTGACCCATCTGAACATGTTCTGGCCCATTTGCACCACAGCAGTGGCATAATATATAAAAATAAACTTCCCTTTTATTGTCTGCTCCAGGAGTGGGAGGAGGTGAAACAGAGAGATGGAGTGGGATGAGATGCCTCAAAAAGTCGCAAACAATTTATCTCCCACCTCCATTACCGAGAGCCACCGCTACTCCCTACGGCCGGTGCTGCATCACAACTTCAATTAACTTGAGATATGTAGAGGGTCGCTCTCTCTGCAGAGGCATAATGGCTCTGGACAGGGGCGATTTCCTCGCTGTACCATGTGGCTGGATGCTGAAGGCCCCCTGACGGAGAAGTTCACAGACGGATGAGGCTGCGGTCCCTGCAGTGAGCCACTGCTTATTCATTTAGTCGGGTTGCCACTCTGTCTAATTAGCAGCTGCTGCTTTAATGTAAGTGTGTGGACACAGTTCACAAGATCAGTGTGGGAAACAATCTTTTGTTTATTATTTATATGCATACCTCTTCAGGCAGTTCCTTTGACCACATGATTCTCGTTTGCTCTGACATGCGCTGTGAGCTGTGAGGTCTTCTATAGACAGGTGTGTGGCTTTCCTAATCAAGTCCAATCAGTATAATCAAACACAGCTGGACTCAAACGAAGGTGTAGAACCATCTCAAGGATGATCAGAAGAAATGGACAGCACCTGAGCTCAATATATGAGTGTCACAGTGAAGGGTCTGACCACTTAGGACCATGTGATATTTCAGTTTTTCTTTTTTTAATAAATCCGGAAAAATGTCAAGAATTCTGTGTTTTTCTGCCAATATGGGGTGCTGTGTGTACATTAATGAGGGGAAAAGGAACTTATATGCTTAAATGATTTTAGCAAATGGCTGCAATATAACAAAAACGTGCATATATATACATACAGTAGACTAGTTTTCAAAAACCATGCCATTTGCAATGCATCATGGGATTTTGAGTTTATTCATTCATGTATCTTTTTCTGATTGTCAAACACACACAAAAAACAAAAAAAGCTTTACTTTGAACTTTTTTTCCACTCCGAAATCGCTACTAAATTTCACAAATACAACAAAAGGCAAGAAACACACCGAATTAAAGGGTTAGCTCAGGCAAAAAAGAAAAGTCTGTGATTCATTTCTCTCCCTCATGTCGTTCCACACACGAATCTTTTGTTTCGGAGCGCGATTCAGTAAACGAGGCTTCGTTACGTCACAAGTGTTTTCGCAACTTCAATGGTTCACGTGACTTTGGCAGTTTGATAAACGAACCGAACCACTGATTCGACACAAAAAGATTCCTCATTTGTCCTGCTTTACTTCCTACATATGACAGACCGTTATTTTAAAGTGTCACCAAAGTACACTGTTAAAAAATGACTGTGTATTTTACAGTATAATACTGGCAGCAGGGTTGACAGCCAGTTACTGTAATTTAATTGACAGAATTTCCCTGTATTCTCTGATTACAGTAAATAACTGTATTTTTTAAAACGATGAAGGGTCAATTTACAGCAATATTCTGTAAGCCCAGAATGCATTGCAGTTTACGGCAATATGCTGTATTATTAAAAAACAGCCAGCGGCTGCAAAATAATGCTGTAATTTTTACAGCAGTTCATTACAGTGTACTGTCCTACTGAAAGAGTGGACGGTCGCTGTCACGCTCTCCACCAGAAGACCGAGAGCGAAGGGCGGTAAATGCGCGGTGACGCTCAGTATTCCCTGTGGCGTCTTTGACTGTGCTCATGGCTAATCCAGCCACAGCTAACCAAACAAATGGAGGCTGAGCAGGATCCACTTAAGACCCGACCCGCCGTGACTGAGAAGTACCTGCCGCAACATGTGAGGTTAACTGCTCCATGCATATTTCATGTCCACGGCCCGTGTTTGCTCTACTGGGAGGCGGAGATGAAATCTTTAAGAGTGTGAAGCTGCAGTCCGGTCTGATGGTTTTCTGTGTGTCCATCTTGTCCGTGCCGTGACAGTTTATCGATTGGGTGCTTATAAATGCAATCTGTTGCCTTTCGAGGGCCATTCCGTCATTTGTGTTTAATGGGATTTGGGGATTTAGTTGGCCGTTATTCTAAATGTCCACTCACGAAATCACTCACGACAGCCGATTTGTTCAGCCAACTCAATTCATACGGACCGCACTAAACACAGATCAATAAAACGTACGACTTTTCTCGTACTGCACGACAACAGCAGTGATGTTGAAAATATTTCCAGTCAACACGTGAACAGAATCTGGCTCTAACCTGAAGAAGTTGTCTCTCATGATTTACCCTGTTTTAGAAACTCACAAAGTTTGAACCGGGTCGTCCGGCACACCGTGACTGTCGGACTCCTGTGTGATATTGATCGCACATCATGACAAAATCACTGCAACGCCCTGCTTGAGTCATCTTAAAAGATGTAATATCAGTCTCTGGTGTCTCCAGTGAAGTTTCAGCTCAAAATCCCCCACGGATCATTTATTATCGCTTGTCAAACACAAACGCGCCGTTTTTGCGCGTGTCCCTTTAAATGCAAATGAGCTGCTGCTCCAGAAGAGGGCGGAGCTTTAACAGCTCAACAACAACAACAAAGCTGGAGAATCTCACGCAGACAAAAGGAGGAAAGTGTTCAAACGGATGGAGAGACTCAGGAAGACGTTTCTGAACGGCTCGTGGATAAATTGATGGAGTTGCTGTGATTTACATGATATGTCCCCTTCAATCTAATTTACACCATCTTCTTGTAGAGAAAGTTACTGGGTTGTCCTTTCTCACGCTTTCTGGTTTATTAGAAGCACCAGGGACCCGATTATAGCTCTTAAACATGTCCGAAAAAGTCATGATATGTCCCCTTTAAGTCTGGGATGCCCTACACGACTTCTGCACAGATGTACAGCCTGATTTACAGTCAGGGCCACTGTGGCAGAGTTCAGATTTCACAGACCATCGTGATGGGTTCAGACTCTGATGTTTGAGCTTCAGTTCTTCCTGTCAGACGCAGCGCTTGAAGTAGGTCAGAAATAGAATCACGAGATTTCAGTGAACGAGGCTTCGTTACGTCATAAGTGATTCGAAATTTCAATAGTTTACGTGACTCTGGCGGTTTGATTCGTGCTCTGAATCACTGATTCGAAACAAAAGATTCGTGAATCAGTGTTTTGAAATCGTCCATCACTAGATATCGTTGAAAAGTCATTATTTCGTTTTTTTGGCTCACAATGTCGCTTTATAACATTAAGGTTGAACGACTGTAGTCACATGATCTGTTTTAGCTGAAAGTGTTCATGATCTTGCTGTCAATAGAGACTCACTGAACCATCGGATTTCATCAAAAATATCTTCATTTGTGTTCTGAAGATGAGCGAAGGTCTCACAGGTGTAGAGCCACATGATGGAGAGGAACTAATGACAGAAATTTCATTTTTGGCTGAACTAAACATTTAATATTAAAATGCTGTTATTATTTCCTCACGCTGGTGTTGACTTTCCTTCATCCACCAATTCACTCAAAACTCTGATGCGTCAAAACATTCATAAAAACAAATCCATATGAATCGAGCTGTTTAATTTGACGAACAGATTTCATTTAGGCTTTTATTCTCGAATTAAACCATATTGATTTATCTATGAATGTTTTCCAAGACTTAATTAAAAATATCTTGATTTGTGTTTAGGAAAGTCTTACAGGTTTGGAACGACAGGCGGCGATTAATTGAATTTTCAGTAATGCATTATTATAATCCAAAGTAGTATCAGTTGATATTATTTAATGCATTCGAGCGAACGTGAGCACTTCATATCTAACACGAATGTATTGATTATTGTCCGTTAATGCATTACCTCACATTTATTAATTTACCGTGAAGTGTAGCCAAATAAAAACCCGTCATGAAACACACGGAAGTCTGTGAAAAGATTAACAGCGAGAGCATCAAAGCATCGACTCCTTCATCTTAATAACGGCAGCCGCCGGGAGATGAGGAAAGAGGTATGCATGGGTTTGAAAAAGAGATCTCTTAAGAAGATGAACAACTTAATATCAGAAGTGCGAGCATACCTGCTTTTTATCTAAAGCGAGATGCATCTTTTATCTGCTCTGCCTAGCCTGAAACAGCAGGAGTTCAAGAAGACAAGAGAAAAGTGCAGGAAGAACACTGAATTTATTTGATCAAACATGCTGTAAAAATGTGAAATATTATCACAATTTAAAATAGATGTTTTTCTATATATATATATATATAGTCAGGGCTGGTTACTTTTAAAATGTGTTTCACTACAGATTACAAAATACATGCTTTAAAAAGTCATTTGTAACGTATTTCGTTACATTACTCAAGTTTAGTCACTTCATCTAAATACTTTAGAATACTTTGGAATACTAATAAGTGTGAAACAAACACAAAAAAGGTCATTGAGAGTTTTTATCTCACAATTCTGACTTTTTCCCTCAGAATTGTGTGATATAAAGTGATATAAAGTTGCAATTGTGAGATATAAACTCACAATATTGAGAAAAGTCAGAATTATGAGATATAAACTCAAGAAAAAAAGTCAGTATTGCAAGTTCATATCTCCCAATTCTGACTTTATAACTTGCAATTGTGAGTTTAAATCTAGCAATTCTGAGAAAATGAAGTCACAATTGTGAGGGAAAAAACAAATAGTGAGAAAAAGTCACAGTGTCGAGTGAATTATAAAATGACTCTCAAAACATGAAAACAGTGGAAAACATGAAACTGAACTCGTCTTTTTCAGACGGTCAGAGTCAGAGAATCACCAATCGCTGTTTAAATGACATTAAAACTCAAAGTAATCACTTTGGTAATCTAAAACACTTTTCAGATGGAACTGTAATCTGATTACCAGCCATTTAAAATCAAACACAGTCACTCAAATTGTGTATTTTAAATACGTCACTAAGTTACTTGTGTTTCGTTACTCTCAACCCTGCGTATAGTAAAATAAAACTCACTCAAAGCTGAATGTTCAGCATCATTTCTCCAGTCTTCAGTGTCACACGATCCATCAGAAATCACTCTGATAGGATGAAACTTGTACAAAGTACAATGTTGTATTTGTATTTAAAGGAGTTTATTTGACCAGGCCACTGAGTGTTCTCTCAAATCCAGCATTATTTCAGTCAGTAATAGTTTAATACACCTCGATTTTGTTTGTTTTGGACCCCTGCCACGCTGTCGAAGATGACATTTTTGAAAGCAATTATTTGAAGCTTGTCGAGGAAGCGTGGATAAATGTGAAAATTCACACCTGTCACCTTTGCTGCAAAATTACTTCTGTCATAAGCAACGATTTCGGCGTCCACAGATAAACACGCAAAACGATCTGCGTGATTTTAAAGAGTGAGCGCGACCGATCGTCTCCGGCATCTGAAGCCCTGCGCCCTTTGTTTCTCCTTTTGCTCTCATCTTATCTTCCCGCCTCCCTTATCAGCAGAGACAGTGGGTTAACAGTGTCTTTAAGAATTGGACACAGCCAATAGCAATGTGTCGAGGTCTGGAGCTTGATCTCAGTGGAGTGATGCCAGCAAACCCTTCAGATAATCCACCAAACTCCAGGGGCGCATGATGTTTGTTCCAGCTTAAGTGTTGTGTACACTAGTGTGTCTATTACACGGGTCCCGCGTGACACGGGAGAACGAGATAGAGGAATGCCAATTACCTGCTTGACTAGTCTCTGAGCACCAACACATAAGAAGCGACGGCCGACCATGATTCAGAAAGAAACGCCGTCAGGGACAATCTGGAGAATCACTCGTCTAACTGCCTCTGTGTACAGCAGCCGCTCATAAGAGCACGAGAGCGGTGATAAAGAGAAGACCGGACCGACACGAAGAGCGATCGACGCCTCCCCTGAGAGCTCGGCGACGGACGGCGACGGACGTGGAGGTTAGAGGCAGATTTGTGTCCAAACGTCCTAATCTGACAGAGAACGGCCATAAAACGTTCATGTTTGCTGTAAGAACATCAGGGCGGTTCGAAATCGAATTAGACGTCATCGAAACGCGCGCTGACGGATACGTGTCTTCAAGTAAACGATCAGCAAAACGTATTCGCTCTGGAGAAGTGGTTTTCTTACCCGTGTGTGTGTTGAGAAGCAGAAGACTTTATTTCAGAGACGTCTTGGTTCATTTTACACCATGGGTTAAAAACAAAGCAAGTTGGGTTGAAAACGGACAAAGCCAGTGATTGGGTTGTTCGCCCCAAACCTGCTGGGCAGTTTCTATTTAAAAATGACTATATGCCTGAATCCAAAATAGATTGGACAGTAAAAATCAGACACATAATTACTAGAGGCAACAATTATAATCAAACGGTGAACATTTATTAATAAGCAATTTAATAATCGTTTCATTATTATTTATTAAACATATTAAGAAATGTCAGTTTCCAACATACTTTGGGTTCATTTTAAGCAAGCGATACAGTAATTTTTAAACAATACACTGTTAAAAAATTACTGTAAATTTTACAGTATAATACTGGCAGCAGGGTTACTGTAAATTTTACAGTAGTGTTACTGTAATTTAATTTGCAGAATTTCCCTGTATTCTCTGATTACAGTAAATAACTGTATTTTTTTAAATTACGAAGGGTCAATTTACAGCAATATTCTGTAAATTTGAGTCAAACCAACACGTGACCCCAGAATGCATTGCAGTTTACCGCAATATGCTGTATTATTAAAAAACAGCATTGTATAATGCTGTAATTTTTTACAGCAATTCATTACAGTGTAGTTGAGTTAAATAAAACTACCCATCAGGTTCTCTCCATCAAACATTTAACCCAACTGCTGGGTTTGTCCATTTTCAACCCAACTTGGGTTGTTTTTAACCCAGCATTTGGGTTACTCACTCAATGTCGCCGCAAGAAGGAGCGGAAGATATTTTGTAAGTCACATGAATTTTAAGGGTGTTTTCGCACCGGGCTCGTTTGGATAATTTGCTTCAAAACCTAGTGCATTTTCTTCCCGGTTCGTTATATGAACACGGCAATCGTGCTCGGATCAATCGCTCCAAGATCGCCTGAGCAAAGTGGTCTCGGCCCGATCGAAAACTAACGCTGGAGCGGTTCGGTTGAGGTGCTATCATGATTCATAATGTGTTACGTATATTCAAAGCAGCAGTGTTTGATTCTGAGAGTTTTTGTGGTTGAGAACCAAAGAGCTCCTCTTCATCGTAATCTGTTGAGTACTCTTCTCCTCACATTGCAAGAACATTGTCTTATTGCATAATAATTATAGAGTCATGGCAGCGACAGATGACAAAGCCACAAGGACTTCGATCTTTATGGATGATGCAGGGGAATGTAAACAGCTGGACTGGGACCAATAGGAGGACAGCTTTACTCACATGTGACTTGCATAAACATATTTTGGAATTTGAAACGTTGTCTTGCGAAAGCCAACCGAACGAAGAAGAAAATGCAACATTCTAACAAATTAAATGCCTGTTTTAGAACAAAGCAAACCATTTACAGGTCTGAAAATGCCTTAAAATAATGGTGTGCGCAGATAAAACATTTATAATTGCCATTTTCCATCATAAATACATAAGTAAATAAATAAGAATCATCCCTCTTGATTTCATGGTGACTTTAAACCTGGTTAAATCTTGTTAGATTTGTATTTAAGACGTAAGACTTGTTTAAGGATGTGCAGACTCAGAAAATGATAGATTAATTGAACAGTGATGGATTTTTAGCATATCTTTAACTAGCTTAACTAGTCAAACTTCAGCACCAATATAATAACCTTGTCTTTCTATTGGACAACATGTCCCAGTTACAAACCAGCCTTTACAAGTGAAGGGATGTGCCAAAAATATTTAGAAATGCCCAAATAATGGCTTCAAAATAATGAAATTATAAATATAGCTGCAAGTAGCGATGATGGGCCCGAGCAACAGCCTACCTGGTGGATTTAGGAAAAAAAACGCACATGGATTTAAGTGTCTAAATATAAGTTGGCAGCTGGTGGCGCGGTGAATGTGTGTAAGGACAACTGGTTGTGTCTATATTCGTCTGCGACGAGCAGGGCGGGCGAGAGCCGTGAGGAAACGGACACGAGTGATAATGAGCGTCACCTGCGCGCTACACACCGGTCTCGTGTCTCTCACGGAGGAGCTCCGGAAGCATAAAAGAGGAGCGACGACAGTGACGGACGAGAGAGGACCAGGCCTGGACTTTCTATTGTGTTTTGTGTGGGCGGCAGTCGCCGTGAGGAACTGACGTTTGTTTATTTTGGATATTAAAAGTTATGTTGAACGTTCGCCAGTTCCCGCCTCCTTCTTCCCGTTCTTACGAACTGTGTTACGTCGTCATTCAAGAAGGGAAACTGAAACTACGACTGCAGATAAACAAACCGTTTAAAGCAGCGCTTTCTCACCAATTGGAGTATCAATCGCTTTCTTCATTACAGACGACTCGCGTTGTTACGAAAATATTGGCGTATTGGAATGTTCAGGTCACAGCCACTTCCATCACTTTTCTTGTGATTCGTTGGCTAAACTGATCTCTCATATCTACGCCGACGGCCGATTGTGGGCTTGGAGTGTCACAGGTCACAGTCTTCTGAAGGTTAATGGGATGACAGAAGGACAGTAAACTTTACAGAGACCGGGCTTTGATGCATGAAGTCAAAATCAATGATAACGTGGATGAAACAACAATTACAGCCTCCGAAGAGATGAAGCTCCACCAGGAAAGCCAATTCAATTTCTTTCCAAATCCCTGCTGCATTTGTGTTCAGTGACTCCACAGGGAGGAGAGACTCCTGCAAACCCCCACCCCCCGCTCTCTCTCTCTCTCTCTCTCTCTCTGTTTACATCCACTTATCCTCTCCTCCACTGGCCCACTCTGAAGCAAGAACAGAGGGTGAGATACTGAAAAACAAGCTGGATGCTCGGCAGTGTGTATTCCCTCGGTGATTTATTCAATTTGAGAAAATCTAAGAGGAGCAGCGAGAGCCGGTTCTCAGGGAAAGCGTCCAGTGACAGCTCTTCTTCCCAGCGTGACGACAGAACAGGCGAGAGGCACAATGACTGGGCAATTGAGCACCAAGGGAGAAGAAAAGAATTACAATACGCTCGGAACATGACGTAGTCGTGACAAAAAGGATATTGTGAACGCTGTGAAGGATGGCGGCCTATAGTATATACACATGTATGTTGAGTCTGGGATGAAGTTTTTCCTGTTTGAATTGCTTATTATTATGGTTAAAGGGCTCAGTTTGAACTATAGTGTTTCTATATGACTGAACTGAACGTCCCGTTTAGCAAGAGGTGAATTGTCTGGAACGGACTGCAGTTTTTGATCACGAGAACAATTGAAGTTGTTTATGTTAAACATAATTTTATGCATCTTCCATTTCATTTTTATGTTTTTCAGCAATGCATAGCATTTTAAAGCCGCTTTACAGAGCAGAGAAAAACCTGCGATCGTGCATTCAGAACTCTTCCTGCTCATGTCGAATATGCGCACTAAAAACTCCTGGGTCAAAACTAACCCATAATGAGTCATTTTTGACCCAAATCCTGGGTTAAAAAGGGACCAGCTAATTTCCGGGTTATTTCAACCCAGAAATATGGGTTATTCTTTTTGACCCAACTTCTGGGTTAAATACCTGACCCAAATGTTGGGTTAAAATAATATGTAGAATATATATATATATATATATTCTATACTAATTTTTCTTCTTTTTTTGGGATTTAATATCTTCCATTATTGTCATTTCTTCATCTTCAGTATTAATCATTTCAATCACCAAAATCAAAACCTCGCTCAGGTTAGTTGTTTAGCTGAAATGATGGACTGATCGATTATACTAAAATACACCCCCCATCTAGATACACGTCTTTATGAAACAATTCAAATACATTTTCTTCTTTCCATTCAAATAAGACTTAAAAAAACTTGGTAATAATCATAAGTGTTTCTTCAAATCATCAGATCAGAGTGATTTCTGAAGCATCATGTGACTCTGAAGACTGGAGGAATGATGCTGGAAATTCAGCTTTGATCACTGGATATAAATTATATTTCACTATGTATTCACATAGAAAACAGATGATTTAAATCATAATAATATTTCACAATTTTACTGTATTTTTGATCAAATAAATGCAGCCTTGGTGAGCAGAAGACATAAAAAAATTGCACCGATCCCAAATTATTTGTAACAACAAATAACTGGATTCACATATTTAGGATTCGGGGACGGATCAGCCATTGAAAACCTCGTACAGTATTTGTTCAACAGTCCCTGAATATGGCTCTGTATTTTGTGTCTCGGATGGAAAAATATGACTTCTTGAAAGTGGCACGGTTTCCTGACCTACAAACACGTTTTCACATCTACACACGTGACGGTCATCCCGCTCCACTTCTGCCCAGCGTTCACACACTGAATGTGGATCGGGTCCAAATTTCGAAACTTCTAAACACCTTGAAAAAGAACACTGGCGAAAAAGGTCACGGTTGTTAAATGTATTTGTGTGTAATAGGTTGCGGTCATGAATGGCTGAACGCTCCTCTTTATAGCGGCACTCTGTCCCACTTTCCTTTCTTGTGCTTGACAGTGAAGGTCCTTCAACGGGGATAGTAAGGACACCGAGAACAATACTTATGCTAATGATGTACAGTAAAATAATGGTAATTTATGGATTCACTTCACTAAGCCCGACCCAGACTGTAATGATACCGTTAAAGAGACGCTTGATGAAAAATGATCATGGCTCATGTTGTGCTTTTCTAAACGTAAATATCTCCAGGGGCCAATTTCATGAAAACATGTCATATTTCACCCCAAAATGAAAGGAAAATCGGTTTCATCATTCGGTCACTCTGGTGCCATCTTTCTCCTCAGACCACAAAAGGCTCATTTTTAATAAAAACGCTCATCCATATAATGGCGGTGGATCAAGCTTTTGAAAAAAGCTAAAAAGCTTCCTCCTAAAATCAGTAGTCTTGGGTAAATATACTTTAAAAGCTTGAAGGACGTTTTATCAAATTTGTGACTGATTGTCTGAAGTGTCGTGCCAACAAAACAATGGGCTTGGTTTCCTGCGGGGCGGCAGCAGATACTGGCCCGCTGCCTCCGGCTCGTCACAATCAACATCCATCAGCGCTCTGCCAAGTCAATCCATAAACGCTCCGCGGAGCGGCTGTCAGTGAGAACACAGATAAACTGTAATCAGGAAACACTTTCGGCCTCCTTAGTGTCAGTAACTATGGCAACATCACAATCAGAGAGAACGACTCAAAACGATGGCGATCTTTAATGCAAATGGGTAGATGTATATCTGCAGGGCTGTAGGTTACTTCTAACATGTGTCTCACTACGGATCACAAAATACATGCTTTAAAAAGTCATTTGTGACGTATTTCGTTACATTACTCAAGTTTAGTCACTTAATCTAAATACTTTGGAATACTTTGGAATACTAATAAGTGTGAAACAAACACAAAAAAGATCATTGAGAGTTTTTATCTCACAATTCTGACTTTTTCCCTCAGAATTGAGTGATATAAAGCTGCAATTGTGAGTTATAAAGTCAGAATTATGAGATATAAACTCGCAATATTGAGAAAAGTCAGAATTATGAGATATAAACTCACAATATTGAGAAAAGTCAGAATTATGAGATATAAACTCACAATATTGAGAAAAGTCAGAATTATGAGATATAAACTCACAATATTGAGAAAAGTCAGAATTATGAGATATAAACTCACAATATTGAGAAAAGTCAGAATTATGAGATATAAACTGACAATATTGAGAAAAGTCAGAATTATGAGATATAAACTCACAATATTGAGAAAAGTCAGAATTATGAGATATAAACTCACAATATTGAGAAAAGTCAGAATTATGAGATATAAACTCGCAATATTGAGAAAAGTCAGAATTATGAGATATAAACTCACAATATTGAGAAAAGTCAGAATTATGAGATATAAACTCACAATATTGAGAAAAGTCAGAATTATGAGATATAAACTGACAATATTGAGAAAAGTCAGAATTATGAGATATAAACTCACAATATTGAGAAAAGTCAGAATTATGAGATATAAACTCACAATATTGAGAAAAGTCAGAATTATGAGATATAAACTCGCAATATTGAGAAAAGTCAGAATTATGAGATATAAACTCACAATATTGAGAAAAGTCAGAATTATGAGATATAAACTGACAATATTGAGAAAAGTCAGAATTATGAGATATAAACTCACAATATTGAGAAAAGTCAGAATTATGAGATATAAACTCACAATATTGAGAAAAGTCAGAATTATGAGATATAAACTCACAATATTGAGAAAAGTCAGAATTATGAGATATAAACTCACAATATTGAGAAAAGTCAGAATTATGAGATATAAACTCACAATATTGAGAAAAGTCAGAATTATGAGATATAAACTCACAATATTGAGAAAAGTCAGAATTATGAGATATAAACTGACAATATTGAGAAAAGTCAGAATTATGAGATATAAACTCACAATATTGAGAAAAGTCAGAATTATGAGATATAAACTCGCAATATTGAGAAAAGTCAGAATTATGAGATATAAACTCACAATATTGAGAAAAGTCAGAATTATGAGATATAAACTCACAATATTGAGAAAAGTCAGAATTATGAGATATAAACTCACAATATTGAGAAAAGTCAGAATTATGAGATATAAACTCGCAATATTGAGAAAAGTCAGAATTATGAGATATAAACTCGCAATATTGAGAAAAGTCAGAATTATGAGATATAAACTGACAATATTGAGAAAAGTCAGAATTATGAGATATAAACTCACAATATTGAGAAAAGTCAGAATTATGAGATATAAACTCGCAATATTGAGAAAAGTCAGAATTATGAGATATAAACTCACAATATTGAGAAAAGTCAGAATTATGAGATATAAACTCACAATATTGAGAAAAGTCAGAATTATGAGATATAAACTCACAATATTGAGAAAAGTCAGAATTATGAGATATAAACTCGCAATATTGAGAAAAGTCAGAATTATGAGATATAAACTCGCAATATTGAGAAAAGTCAGAATTATGAGATATAAACTCACAATATTGAGAAAAGTCAGAATTATGAGATATAAACTGACAATATTGAGAAAAGTCAGAATTATGAGATATAAACTCGCAATATTGAGAAAAGTCAGAATTATGAGATATAAACTCACAATATTGAGAAAAGTCAGAATTATGAGATATAAACTCACAATATTGAGAAAAGTCAGAATTATGAGATATAAACTCACAATATTGAGAAAAGTCAGAATTATGAGATATAAACTCACAATATTGAGAAAAGTCAGAATTATGAGATATAAACTCACAATATTGAGAAAAGTCAGAATTATGAGATATAAACTCGAAATATTGAGAAAAGTCAGAATTATGAGATATAAACTCACAATATTGAGAAAAGTCAGAATTATGAGATATAAACTCACAATATTGAGAAAAGTCAGAATTATGAGATATAAACTCACAATATTGAGAAAAACTATTTTTTATTGCATTTTGGGATATCGCTTCAAAAACTGCTGGATGGAAACACACGGAAAAATTCTAAAAACATACGCACTCGGTTGAGATGGATAAATGTTTTATCCAATAAAACAAAAACATACACAAACTACGACAGAAACACATGCACATGATTTATTTATTTGAAATAAAGATGGAATAAAATAAAGCATAAATATTAGATGAAAGACTTTAGAAATTCAAACTGAAATAAAATAAGTCTAACTTGTTTAATGTCAATTTTTTACAAAAAGATAAATAAAAAAGATTAAAAAAAGACAACAATCACATAAAATACTTCAAATTCAATGATACAAACAAAAGCTAATTGAAAATATGAATAAATAATATTATAATTAATAATAAATCACAGTATATTAAAACTATATTATATATTAAATATGTGCAGTATTACTTTATTAGCATTTACAGTAATATATATATATATTAAATACTGTAAATGCTAATAAAATGATACTGTTGTAAGAGTATATATATTAGTTATGAGTGACCTGTTGTCTTCATTTGACCTATTTTCATGTCACTCTTCAGTTCTTTGCCCGTACTTTTCTCTTTCTTCTCTCCAAACAGATGGACGAAGCTCTCGGGACGGGACTAAACATCTCCAAAAAGAAAGCAGGGAGGAAAAACAACTGGACGAAGCTTTTGATTTGTCGTTCAACCTCTTTCCTGAAGAAACTGCTTTTTTTTTTTCCTCCAAAGGTTTGTTTGGTTTTGTTTTTAAACTGAATGGCTTGATCTTTTCTTTCCTTTCACGCAGAACCTTGAAAAACACTTAAAAATAATGAATATGATCGTGTTGTAGTTTCCGCTAATCTTTCAATGAAGGGTAAACGCTCAGAAATAACAGGGTTTGTACAGTTTTCCAAGATCGAAAGCACATTTTCTGTATGTTCTTCAATCCCCTCACTTTTGAAGCTTCAGATACGACCCCATTCATGTTCCTTTACATTCAAAGTCTCACACGCCGTAAAACGCTTCACAGTTAATTTACACCAACAGTTGGAAGAGCAGAATACAAATGTGATGGCATCAATACTCGCTCATGAATATTTTTCATCTCTCTCTCTTTCACAAACACACATGCCTGGATTCATATGCCTTACAGTTGAGTCGTTTCATACGTTCTGGAAATAAACATGAACGCAGCGCAGAACCCCCTCTCAGTTCACCAGGGGTTCTAGAGGGTTTGTCACTTTTCCTACATGCAGTGAAAACAATGATTCTTATATACAATATATATACAATTTAGAAAAAGTTACTTCAATCTAGGTCAGTTTGATTTTAATACTTATTTCAAGCTTGTAGAAATTAAAGCATAAATATCAACGGTATAAAATTAAATAAAATCTACTCAACTTTTTTTGATATTGGTGTTCCCATCATGCATTGGGGCAGGTGTTTTTGGATGGATGGATGGATTGAAATGGTCAGATGATGGATGGATAGATGGATGGATGGAATGAAATGGTCAGATGATGGATGGATGGATGGATGGATGGATGGAAGGAATGAAATGGTCAGATGATGGATGGATGGATGGATGGATGGATGGAAGGAATGAAATGGTCAGATGATGGATGGATGGATGGATGGATGGATGGAAGGAATGAAATGGTCAGATGATGGATGGATGGATGGATGGATGGATGGATGGAAGGAATGAAATGGTCAGATGATGGATGGATGGATGGATGGATGGATGGAAGGAATGAAATGGTCAGATGATGGATGGATGGATGGATGGATGGATGGATGGAAGGAATGAAATGGTCAGATGATGGATGGATGGATGGATGGATGGATGGATGGAAGGAATGAAATGGTCAGATGATGGATGGATGGATAGATGGATGGATGGAAGGAATGAAATGGTCAGATGATGGATGGATGGATGGATGGATGGATGGATGGATGGATGGATGGATGGAAGGAATGAAATGGTCAGATGATGGATGGATAGATGGATGGATGGAATGAAATGGTCAGATGATGGATGGATGGATGGATGGATGGATGGATGGAAGGAATGAAATGGTCAGATGATGGATGGATGGATAGATGGATGGATGGAAGGAATGAAATGGTCAGATGATGGATGGATAGATGGATGGATGGAATGAAATGGTCAGATGATGGATGGATGGATGGATGGATGGATGAATGGTAGGAATGAAATGGTCAGATGATGGATGGATGGATAGATGGATGGATGGAAGGAATGAAATGGTCAGATGATGGATGGATAGATGGATGGATGGAATGAAATGGTCAGATGATGGATGGATAGATAGAATGAAATGGTCAGATGATGGATGGATAGATAGATAGATAGAATGAAATGGTCAGATGATGGATGGATAGATGGATGGATGGAAGGAATGAAATGGTCAGATGATGGATGGATAGATAGATAGATAGAATGAAATGGTCAGATGATGGATGGATAGATGGATGGATGGAATGAAATGGTCAGATGATGGATGGATGGATAGATGGATGGAAGGAATGAAATGGTCAGATGATGGATGGATAGATGGATGGATGGAATGAAATGGTCAGATGATGGATGGATAGATAGATAGATAGATAGAATGAAATGGTCAGATGATAGATGGATGGATGGATGGATGGATAGATAGATGGAATGAAATGGTCAGATAGATGGATGGATAGAAGATGGATGGAAGGAATGAAATGGTCAGATGATGGATGGATGGAAGGAATGAAATGGTCAGATGATGGATGGATGGATGGAAGATGGATGGAAGGAATGAAATGGTCAGATGATGGATGGATGGATGGAAGGAGTGAAATGGTCAGATGATGGATGAATGGATGGATGGATGGATAGATAGATAGATAGAATGAAATGGTCAGATGATAGATGGATGGATGGATGGATGGATGGATGGATAGATAGATAGATAGATAGATAGATAGATAGATAGATAGATAGATAGATAGATAGATAGATAGATAGATAGATAGATAGATAGATAGATAGAATGAAATGGTCAGATAGATGGATGGATAGAAGATGGATGGAAGGAATGAAATGGTCAGATAGATGGATGATGGATGGAGGAAGGAATGAAATGGTCAGATGATGTTTCGTTGATCAGTCGCACATCAAATATAATAAACAGAAGCACAAGAATCTCAACGTTTCTAACCTTTATTTCCCAAAATGATGTCCTGTATTAAGTATCTTCAAAAGACTTTGATTCGGTGGCCGCTCGGTTCATACAGATTACATTCATGATGTTTTTATGACAGCATAGACTGTTTTAAAATAGGACCACATTCGTATTATTTCATTACAACTTCACCTATACAGCTGAATTTCGGGGTACAATGATGAAGGAATGTGATTCAGAAACGAATGAAGGTGTTATGCCATCAAATGAAGACGCATTAAATAAATGTGATGGAAATTAACATGATTGATCTCATTGAGAATACAATAAAATCACCCCATTAATTCCACAAATTCAATCCTCCATTAACCTAAAAGGATTCGTAACATCTGTACAGTTGTGCATTGGAGTTTCATTTACTTCTCCCAATGTTCACTTTCACAAATATCTCCACCCAGAGCGTCACGTTCTCATGCCATATGGGCTTCCATCAACGCCTCTGCTGTTTTAACTACAGTACATGTGTTTTGAACGCTGGCGTCTCTTAACACAAAAAAACACGACATCCAGAAAGTGAGCCGGCTTGACGAGGAGGAGATAATTACATGAAGGCCATTAACAGACCTCGTCTTGTGAAAAGGACCCATCAGGGGTAATCAGAGCTGTCGTCACGGTAAACGAATGAGGCCTGAAGACGAAATTACCATCACGCTTTATGAAATATGCGTCCGTGGACGCTGAAAGTCAAGATTTCAGTGATCTATGTTGGCTGGGGTGTCTTGGAACTCATCGTGTTTGAGGCAGTAGGCAATCTCTGCAATAGAAATAAACAGAGGAAGCTCGATTCAGGCCATTAGCAGTTTGCAGAAGGCCAGTGGTGTGAGCCTCTTTCCTTCTCAGTGACTCTCAAAGGGTAATGAAGCCAGAGACCTTTTTGGATCTGGAAAAATCACACCGATGGAAACTGACAGGCCAAGACGATCGATCCGGCCAGGTTAGTCCTCATGGGAAGATCCTAATGGAGTTTGAGCACAGCCAGTCACGTGGAGACGGCGTTTTTTTGTTTTTTTCTCCATATATATTTTTCACACCAGTATGCAATGCCAAGTATGTTTGCCATAACCTTTGTAGAGTGTTTCAGAGTCCGATTCATGCAAGTCCTGCGTTCCTGCACTCAAAAAAATAACAATTATGACACCTATTTCCACACAGTTGATCCGATTCATTTGAACTCAAGCTAGTTTAATTGTACCGATGAGTAAAATTCATCCTAATTTAACGAATCGCTCCGATTTCATTTGACGTATTCTGTGAATGTTTCCTGAACACGATTCGCTCTCGTTGATCCAGACGGTGCTGTTGCTATTCAGAGTTCGCTGTGCTTTTACTGAAATGGAAAGACCTGTAAGACTAATTCCTTTTATTTGTGGTTATTAAACCTATCAGCCAATGCAACACTTGCTTGCATGCTAAGCATAAGATTTGTAGCAGACGAGCAACGATCAAGTAAATAATATCTCCTCAATGATAACTTATCGAATACATCTTAATTAATTCTATGTAGCCACCCTCAGTCTAACCACCAAAACTATTAACATAACAGAGACTTTTAAACATCAACATAATAGAGCAGTAAACATTAAAAAGTATCTTGCCCAAAACGGCTTAAAATTACATTTTATTTCAACGTTTACTCTCCCAGTTCAGCTGCTTTTGAAAGCTTGATGGGAAGTGAAAGTAACTGATACCTAATGACTTCCTCGTCTGATTTTCTCAGAAAAAATAAAAATATTGACATGCAGGATTTAATTTGACTGATCTGTTTCTGTCTTATAACATGTTTCTATATTATTTATAAATGCACATTAAAAAAAAAAAAAAAAAAAACCCTAATAAAATCGCAACATGCTAATTTATCATGCAAACACTACATCAAAAGAGAGGATCTGTATCTTGACTTTCAACGTGCCTCTCACAACTGATTTATTTGGCAAATATGTAATTTCATTAAACACGCACACAAACCTGAACACGTAAAGAAGGTTTTTTTGTGGGAAAAACAGCAGCAGGATCATGGCATGCCGGCACTTCAGTAATTACGAACACATGTAAGGGCGGAAATGAACCAGAAAAGACATTATGCAAATGTAATTATTATGGCTGAGCAATTCATCAGAGCGGTAGATAATTCAGTTAATGGAATGTGCCATAAATTAGAGTGATTTCCCCTGAATGGCGCGCTGAGTGAAGGGGTCTGCCGAGGTGATGCCGTGATGGTCAGCGTGATGTCCTGCGAACGATTACTGAAACAACTCGCACAACTTTCACACGTAATCGCCGTTCAGACACCTGGATGCACGAGGAGGAACTGTTCAAAACTTTAAGGGAACATTCCGCAAACATTATGGGAACGTTACTTTTGAAAGTTCTCTGAATGTGAAGTTCTCAAATTTCAAAAACGTTTGGTGCAAATCTAATTGAAGTATTCAATGAAAGATGCGTAATGTTTTGAGAACATTATTAAAGCGCAGATAACTCTCTATTGAGGTTACTCCATAACGTTGAGAGAACCTTGCCATAACATTCTGAGAACGTTCCCTGTTAACTGAAAGGATAGACACTGTTATTAAGGGAATTTCAGCAGCAAGTGTTTGTGTGAGAGTGAGTTGAAGCGCTTGGTTTGAAGACAACGGAAGCGATTTCTGTGGGAAATTTATAAAGCCGCGCAACTTTGACTGACATCTAACCGGTGTTCGGAAACTTGGATGCACGAGGAGGAACTGGAACAGGATCTGGGTTACACAAAAACTGCCCAAACACATTCTTATCGAGTTATGAAAATGTTATTTTGCAGCGTTCTCTGGATGTTCAAAACTAAAATGTTTCCATTTCGAAGATTCCATTTTATAATAATTATGTGAACGTTACTTTGAATGTTCGCTGAATGTTCCGAAGCAACTACTCAAATTTCCAAAACGTTAGACAAACGTCCAGTTAAACATTCCATGTTCTAATGTTTTGAGATCTTTATGAAAGACCAAATTACTCTGAACGAACATTTAATAGTTCTGAGAACGTTTCCCTGAGGATTTCAGAAATTTCAGCAGTAAATGTTTGCGTGAGAGAGAGTTGAAGCGGTCGGTTTGAAGACGGCAGGGATTTCTTTTTAACAGCCAAATGTTTCTTCCTTCACCTGCTTGACATTTTCACGTTTGCCTGCAGCCGCTGGAGAGTTGAGTTCAGTCAGAGATCAGGGATGTTCTGAGGGGTTTTCATATTCGTCTTCACCTCGTCTATGACTGGACTTCCCCAGCAGCGTCCGTCACTAACCGAGACGCGGTCCATCTGGTCTCGACACTCTCCAAGAACTAAATAAATTAAACACACGCAGCGGTCTTTTCATAATAATGTCACTAGGAACTGGATGATTCCCAGAAACTGATCAACAATGAGTGCATATATTCTCTTCCTCGGGTGCGAGCCAAAGCATTTATTATATAGCTATTCAAGTAGGTCAGATTTTGTGGAAATGAATTTTCGCAAACTGCAGCTCATGAGTGAGAACGACGCTCTGAGACGGATGTTGATGTCAAGAAAGAAAGCTTTCCTCAAGTCAATGGAAAGGCAAAACGAGAAAGAAAAAACTGAATCGCTGTCAAATTTGTATTTATGACGGAGAAAATCGAGGCTACAACAAGGACTCGCCAAAACTGGACAACAGAGCATTGGAGAAACATTGTCTAGTTTAATGTATTTCTGCTGTGATATTCAGATGGGAAGCTCAGAATTTAGTGAACATGAAAACATGGATCCATCCTGCCGTGTATTAACGCTTCAGGCGGCTGGTGGTGTAATAGTGTGAGGAGTATTTTGGGTACCGATTGAGCGTCGTTTATCAATGTGTGTCTAATAAAGCAGCCGCGGTGAGTGTGTGTGTATATACAGTGTAGGCTACACACTTTTTCATTATAAGAAAAGCTGTCCAGTGTTTGGGTAGTTTTTGTGTCACTCAGATCCTGGGTCAGACATAATAACCCAGTGTTTGGGTAGTTTTTGTGTCACTCAGATCCTGGGTCAGACGTAACAACCCAGTGTTTGGGTAGTTTTTTGCGTTACACTGATCCTGGGTCAGACGTAACAACCCAGTGTTTGGGTAGTTTTTGTGTCACTCAGATCCTGGGTCAGACGTAACAACCCAGTGTTTGGGTAGTTTTTGTGTTACACTGATCCTGAGTCAGACGTAACAACCCAGTGTTTGGGTAGTTTTTGCGTTACACTGATCCTGGGTCAGACGTGACAACCCAGTGTTTGGGTAGTTTTTGCGTTACACTGATCCTGGGTCAGACGTGACAACCCAGTGTTTGGGTAGTTTTTGCGTTACACTGATCCTGGGTCAGACGTAACAACCCAGTGTTTGGGTAGTTTTTGTGTTACACTGATCCTGGGTCAGACGTAACAACCCAGTGTTTGGGTAGTTTTTGCGTTACACAGATCCTGGATCAGACGTAACAACCCAGTGTTTGGGTAGTTTTTTGCGTTACACTGATCCTGGGTCAGACGTAACAACCCAGTGTTTGGGTAGTTTTTGCGTTACACTGATCCTGGGTCAGACGTAACAACCCAGTGTTTGGGTAGTTTTTGTGTTACACTGATCCTGGGTCAGACGTAACAACCCAGTGTTTGGGTAGTTTTTGCGTTACACAGATCCTGGGTCAGACGTAACAACCCAGTGTTTGGGTAGTTTTTGTGTTACTCTGATCCTGGATCAGACGTAACAACCCAGTGTTTGGGTAGTTTTTGTGTCACACAGATCCTGGGTCAGGCGTAACAACCCAGTGTTTGGGTAGTTTTTGTGTTACACTGATCCTGGGTCAGATGTAACAACCCAGTGTTTGGGTAGTTTTTGTGTTACTCAGATCCTGGATCAGACGAAACAACCCAGTGTTTGGGTAGTTTTTTGCGTTACACTGATCCTGGGTCAGACGTGACAACCCAGTGTTTGGGTAGTTTTTGCGTTACACTGATCCTGGGTCAGACGTGACAACCCAGTGTTTGGGTAGTTTTTGCGTTACACTGATCCTGGGTCAGACGTAACAACCCAGTGTTTGGGTAGTTTTTGTGTTACACTGATCCTGGGTCAGACGTAACAACCCAGTGTTTGGGTAGTTTTTGCGTTACACAGATCCTGGATCAGACGTAACAACCCAGTGTTTGGGTAGTTTTTGCGTTACACTGATCCTGGGTCAGACGTAACAACCCAGTGTTTGGGTAGTTTTTGCGTTACACTGATCCTGGGTCAGACGTAACAACCCAGTGTTTGGGTAGTTTTTGTGTTACACTGATCCTGGGTCAGATGTAACAACCCAGTGTTTGGGTAGTTTTTGTGTTACTCAGATCCTGGGTCAGACGTAACAACCCAGTGTTTGGGTAGTTTTTGTGTTACTCAGATCCTGGGTCAGGCGTAACAACCCAGTGTTTGGGTAGTTTTTGCGTTACACAGATCCTGGGTCAGACGTAACAACCCAGTGTTTGGGTAGTTTTTGTGTTACTCTGATCCTGGATCAGACGTAACAACCCAGTGTTTGGGTAGTTTTTGTGTCACACAGATCCTGGGTCAGGCGTAACAACCCAGTGTTTGGGTAGTTTTTGTGTTACACTGATCCTGGGTCAGACGTAACAACCCAGTGTTTGGGTAGTTTTTGCGTTACACAGATCCTGGGTCAGACGTAACAACCCAGTGTTTGGGTAGTTTTTGTGTTACTCTGATCCTGGATCAGACGTAACAACCCAGTGTTTGGGTAGTTTTTGTGTCACACAGATCCTGGGTCAGGCGTAACAACCCAGTGTTTGGGTAGTTTTTGTGTTACACTGATCCTGGGTCAGATGTAACAACCCAGTGTTTGGGTAGTTTTTGTGTTACTCAGATCCTGGGTCAGGCGTAACAACCCAGTGTTTGGGTAGTTTTTGTGTCACACAGATCCTGGGTCAGGCGTAACAACCCAGTGTTTGGGTAGTTTTTGTGTTACACTGATCCTGGGTCAGATGTAACAACCCAGTGTTTGGGTAGTTTTTGTGTTACTCAGATCCTGGGTCAGACGTAACAACCCAGTGTTTGGGTAGTTTTTGTGTTACTCAGATCCTGGGTCAGGCGTAACAACCCAGTGTTTGGGTAGTTTTTGTGTCACACTGATCCTGGATCAGACGTAACAACCCAGTGTTTGGGTAGTTTTTGTGTTACACTGATCCTGGGTCAGACGTAACAACCCAGTGTTTTGGGTAGTTTTTGTGTCACACTGATCCTGGGTCAGATGTAACAACCCAGTGTTTGGGTAGTTTTTGTGTCACACTGATCCTGGATCAGACGTAACAACCCAGTGTTTGGGTAGTTTTTGTGTCACACTGATCCTGGGTCAGACGTAACAACCCAGTGTTTGGGTAGTTTTTGTGTCACACTGATCCTGGGTCAGATGTAACAACCCAGTGTTTGGGTCGTTTTTGTGTCACACTGATCCTGGATCAGACGTAACAACCCAGTGTTTGGGTAGTTTTTGTGTTACACTGATCCTGGGTCAGACGTAACAACCCAGTGTTTGGGTAGTTTTTGTGTCACACTGATCCTGGATCAGACGTAACAACCCCAACACTATAAGAAAAGCTGTTCAGTTGTGAACGAGACACACTTCAAATGAATCAAATAAAGGGTTCATATGAAGCGCTTTTGTTTATTTCTTCGCACACATCCTCCCCACAGAAGTGACATAAAACGCAGTCCTGTCCGCACCGAATCACCGCAGAAGAGCAGATGCAGCGGCGCTGTCATGTTCTCTGTCAAACCCCATCACGCTTTCCACACTGTCATGACAGAATGGTCTGGATTTAATGATGGAGCAATTACTTCAATTAGCCTCTGAGTGCGGTCAGAAGGCAAAAGGTGCGCACTTATTCTGTGCCATTTTGTACTATAAATAGTGCGCTTAGTGTGTTCACACTGAACGTTTCAAATGCACTTTGAATACTCAGATAATGCACTAATTTAACTGAATAAAGTGAAATGTTGGACACTTCATGCAGAAGGAAAAGGACTATTAGACTCCAATGCTGGATGACTAAATATCCCATCTTATAAACGTAGTGCATAGTCTATAGTGTCATTTGAGACTCAACTAAAGTAACTAGTTGTTTTTGTAATTTTGACGTTTAAAAAAAATGGATCGATATTTATGTTTTAATCCAGTATGGAGGGGTGTGCATGAACTATGACGGAAACACATTTACTGAATAAATCCCTCGATGCGCAACAAAAAAACTTACGTGACTTTGCCTCAGGAGAGGCTGTGATTGGATAACTGGACTAACAGCGGTCCAATCGCATCGCAGCATCTCAGATGTCGGTTTGGTGGTTCTGAAACGTCCGAGTCGAAGAATAATTTAGTTTCATTTCCTCCAGAAGAGTCTCACAAACACAAGAGAACATGACAGCGCGTTTCATCTGCCGCTCTGAGACCGACTCATTTATGATGGAGGGAAAAATTGCAGAATCTTCCATTTTTATTACGGATATTTTGCGGTCATTTCCCAAGAAGCAACAGTTTTGTCCTCTTGAACATGTGGGATGGAAACACTGCTTTATACACAAATGGATTATGCAATTTCAATTATGCGCATGAGTTAAATTCACAGCTTTAGATGGAAACATACTATTATTTTACATTTGAGTCTATATTCTAATTTAATGTATAGCTATTTCTTGTCATCCTCTCACACATGCATCAAAAAACTATCTGGATCAACAGATTTTGCCGTTCTCCTCTTAACCAGAGATTTGTCTTTCTTCATCCACAGGATAACTCAGTTTACTGCTATTTTTTCATAACCGGAGGGAGGTTGACAGCTCTAACATTGGTGATTGACGGTAAAGAATGAGTTGAAAAGCGCACACCTCATTTCAAAGCAGAGACCGACGACTGTCGTTTCATTCATACAGCGCAATCATCCAAACTCACTCTTAAAATAGTCAGTGGTGTTGTTGAACATCACTGTCATACTCGTAACTCAATTGTATGAACAAAATATATTTAGCACTCAAACAGGATTGACTAGAGAGTGTGTCAGGAGAAACACATCCAGACTATATACTCTAAAAATCGTGGTTATTTTTTTCTACCCAAGTCCTGGTTTGAGCCTTTTGGGTCATTTTTCCAGTGTTTGGGTAGTTTTTGCGTTACACTGATCCTGGGTCAGACGTAACAACCCAGTGTTTGGGTAGTTTTTGTGTCACTCTGATCCTGGGTCAGACGTAACAACCCAGTGTTTGGGTAGTTTTTGTGTTACACTGATCCTGGGTCAGACGTGACAACCCAGTGTTTGGGTAGTTTTTGTGTTACACTGATCCTGGGTCAGACGTAACAACCCAGTGTTTGGGTAGTTTTTGTGTTACACTGATCCTGGGTCAGACGTAACAACCCAGTGTTTGGGTAGTTTTTGTGTCACTCTGATCCTGGGTCAGACGTGACAACCCAGTGTTTGGGTAGTTTTTGTGTTACACTGATCCTGGGTCAGACGTAACAACCCAGTGTTTGGGTAGTTTTTGTGTCACTCAGATCCTGGGTCAGACGTAACAACCCAGTGTTTGGGTAGTTTTTGTGTTACACTGATCCTGGGTCAGACGTAACAACCCAGTGTTTGGGTAGTTTTTGTGTCACTCTGATCCTGGGTCAGACGTGACAACCCAGTGTTTGGGTAGTTTTTGTGTTACACTGATCCTGGGTCAGACGTAACAACCCAGTGTTTGGGTAGTTTTTGTGTCACTCAGATCCTGGGTCAGACGTAACAACCCAGTGTTTGGGTAGTTTTTGTGTTACACTGATCCTGGGTCAGACGTAACAACCCAGTGTTTGGGTAGTTTTTGTGTTACTCAGATCCTGGGTCAGACGTAACAACCCAGTGTTTGGGTAGTTTTGTGTAACAGGACGACAGAGAATGGTCCATTACATTCCAATTACTTCTAAAAGTTTAATTTGTACTTCTAATAATTGTTCAACTAACTTAAATGTAGGCAATATGTATTAAAACAATATAAAATATGTTATGCTATGAAATATGATCGAACAAAAAAAAAGGAATTATCATGCAAACCAGGTATTGTGTGGAGTATTTAAAACATTTTACAGGACTTCAGATAATCAGTTCAGTAAAAATGAATCAACCTGTTATGCTGGGTTAAAGAAAAAACCCAATTTGCTGGGTAAACTTAACCGGTCCTATATTTACCCAGCCCAACCCAAATCAAGCAATCAAACTCTGAGCTAAATTTCCTCCAAAACGTTGCCCTCCAGTTCGTGTCACTGCCGTCAGAGACATTAACAAGATCTCCTCTGCGGTTTTTCTTTCTTAAGAGAGAAGAAGTGTAACCTTTAATGTGAAGTGTGCTATTTTTGTGCCACATAGTTGTAAAATCAATGGCTGTTCAGACTAAGAATGGCTTATTTAATATACGACATATAGGGGAAAAAATCAGCCTTGCCTAATGGTAAAAATGACATAGGTAGGAGACGTCTGTGAATCCTGACCCTTTTCTTTAATTGCACCACAGCTGCCCGGCAACAGGCGACACGTGCCGCACTAATAATAATTTGAACCCGGCGTCAGTGGAGAACTTCTAAGCGAGAGCAGATACATTCAGAGCGGCGAGCGCGTGCGGGAAGGATGTCGTCGCAGGTAATTGATAAAGAGCCGGAGGAGGATTGATGCTCCGTGTGTGTATCATATTTAAAGCGTGGATAATGTTGTGAGAGTATATCTGTTGCATCTTCCATGTAAAACCCCTCCATTCATCTGTGTCATTTAAAGGAGGCTGTCAGTGGCTTCAGCGACGCAGTAGAGCCGCAGCGGAAAGAATTTATTTCTAAAGTGACTGTCGGTGGAAGGATAATCTGTCTGCGGCAAACACAAGCGAGCGCTGTGACAGAGGCGCTTAAACAGAGCCAAACAAACACGCAAACGCTTGCATGCATAGTATGCCGAACCGAGGGCATACAAGCACTCGTGAGCAGAGATTTCACTGAGAGCGAGCCGTAAAACAAAATCTCTGCACTGCCAGCCAGGCCTGGGTGAGCGTTTTATCGGGCTTTATTCCGCAGTTCAACTCAAACGATGAGCTTCGATTCATTGAAAGTGTTATTCTGAACTTTATACTCATCCTGAAAAATGATGATGGTTTCCACAAAAATCTTAATTCATCAAATCATCATGATTTCTGAAGGATCATGTGACACTGAAGACTGGAGGAATGATGCTGAAAATGCAGCTTTGATCACTGGATATAAATTATATTTGACTATATATTCACATAGAAAACAGATGATTTAAATTGTAAAAATATGTCACTATTTTTGATCAAATAAACACACAAATACAGAGAGAAGTAACACTTTACTTAAAGCCTTCATGTATAACGCATTATTTTGTTTTCATAATGTACATTGTAATCAATTATATATATGTTTTTTTTATAAATGATTGTATCAAAGTTGAAATGCATTGTAACAGTTGCAGATTCCTTGTTGGTTGATTGTGTTTTAATGCATAATACTTTCTAAAGGCATTAACATGAGTATTACAATATATTATAACTTTGGTTGCAATTATTCATGAGAACGCTTCATAACTGAAGGTGCATTAAAAATAATGCATTACTTTATATAAGAAGACTGTCATTCAGTGTAACAATTTTGTCAGGGATATTTACAATAAAAATATATTTATGCCACATTAAAGACGAATTACTTTTACCCCAAATGCTAATTACTAGTCATTTTATATTTTTAAACAGTGCCACTTGTCCAAAGTTTTGCCCTTTTGTCAGCAAGAGTTTTTAAAATGCAGTTTTGCTTGCTTGTTCGTTTGTATATTTTAAGATGCACAAGTCAATTTTTACATCACTGCATTATTTCACCCACATTTTGACATTTTATTCTCCCAAAACGTTTTGAAAACTTAAAAGCAGACGTTATACTTGCATTTAATGTCACTAAATATCTACTGAATGTCTTTGAACTTTACAGTAGGCTGTACAGTCATTGTATTATGACACCGATGCATTTAAATAGATGCATAATTAAATACTAATTCAGTGATAAAAAATGCCTTTATCCTAGACTTAATATGTCTTTTAATAAACATGTTTCCTCTGACAGCTGTCTGGTCTTCACGATGTATGAGTTTAAGATCTCTTAGATAAATATCAAGATATGTGTATTTTCAAAAAGCTGAAAAAGTCACAACACTCTTTCAAAACGCAGATCTCACACGTACTCGACTCAAGTGGACTTCACAGACTGATAAAGACAATAACGCAATGAAATGCATTTCATAGCGGTTTGAAAGATTTTGCCCAGAAACTGCGAGTACGAAGCGAATGCAGACGCAGCGTGACGCTTCAGCACATCTGCCCCCCGTGAATCAAATAACCGGTGGTGAAGCAAAGATCTGCCAGCTGTAATAAAAAACCTTTTACTCATAATGAGCCTTTATTTTTACACTTCACACTTTAAATCTTACATTTCTAGGCCATTTTACATTGAAAACTTGAATATGTGTTTAATTAAGCCCAAACAACGCCGTTAATGACAGATGTTAACAGACGGACAAAAAACAGGAAAACGTTGTCATTTGTGTGTGTAGCTTCAGGCAAAGACAGTTCACCGCTTCACGCCGACTAAAACCAAACCCAAAGTTTCCACTCGTACACTCAAAAAAAATGTTTCAGTCTAATCATAAGCTTTATGTAATTTACTGAGTAATTTTACTGAGTTAAAGCACCATTGAAGCAGTGTCAGAGTTCATGAGATCATGAAGTGATGATTGAGCATTAATGATGAACGCCTGCTGTTAACAAGCAGAATCACTGAAGGACAGAGAAACACAAGAACTACAAATGAAATCAACTGAAGATAAAAGACATTTCATCTCTCAACTATCACATCAATCTGACCTATTTCATTTACGTATGACTGACAAATATGAATCACGTTAAGTTTATTAGTTTGTTTATGTTAAAACTATGTCATCCAAATGGATGGAAAATTGCTGTGTAATTAAATTATGTTTAGACTGAAATATTTTTTGAGTGTATAATAATGATCAAAGTACCGATAAAGACAGGAAAGATCCTGATTCATATTATGTTTTTGAGCGAATGTCTAATCTCTAATCTCCATGAGAGCAACAGTATGAATCATCTGACTTGAACTTCGGTGTGTTGTGCAAGTGTGTGTGTAGAGAGATGGAAACTTGGCTCTGAGACTTGAATGGAAATGAAGACACGCGGAAAAAAAAAATCGATTTGAGGATTGTAAGCAACTGAGTTGGAGCATAACCTGAACTCCAAATTCAAGACCTGTGAGTAACACATGTCATTATGTCTGAGAGGAGAAATATTGTGTCTGAATAAAGAACAGTTTTCCACCACATACTGTGAGAAAAAAACTAATCAAAATGTAGACATTTTTGACCCATAACTTTGGGTCGTCACAACTTTTTTATCAAATAATTTTGACTTTTTCTGTCATAACTATTAATCTTTTTTTCTTTTTTTTGCAACTGTGACTTTTTATCTCATCCTTTTGGCATTACTGTACTGCAAAATTTCAACTACTTTTTAATTTTGCTTGATTTCATTTACTTTATATGTCATAACTTTTTGTCATAATGCAACGTGTGCCATATTTTGGCTTTATGTCATAATTTCAACGTGTCATAATTATGACTTTTTACTTTGTCATAGCATGTCATAATTTTTATATTTTATATTATAATTATGAAATTGTACTTTTATCTGTCATAATTAGGACTTTTTATGTAATAACTATATGTCACCATAGATTTGGCAGATTATTTAAATAGTTTTTCAAATTTCTGATTAAAATAAGGGGAAGAAAAACCCGCCAGTGACACAAAATACACTTTTATATTATTATATTATATTATATTATATTATATTATATTATTACACTTTTCACATATTCTCTAAAAATAAGCCAGTTTTTTTTTTTTTTTGAGGTGAATTTATTGTTTTGAGAATTTTGTTAGACTTTTGTTGTTTCTGAAAACCAAGAAAAACAAGATATTCATTGAGATATTTATTATTATTATTATATTTTTATTTTATTTTATGTATTAATTTTTCACGTGTAATGTTGAACCTCATATCTGAGAGAGTCAGTGTGTGTTTTGTAAATCCCTCGCCGTCTCGATCTAATAAAAGTGAGGCGCGTTCTTGTGTTTGACACCCTGAGCACATCCGGAGCTCCCGAAGCCACAGCAAAACACACACCGGACACAAGCGTCCGTCTGAGCAGAACGAGGGTTAGAGCAAAGGCCGTCACTTCCTCGCAGAAAAACTCAGGGTCTCCTATCAGCTCCCGTCTCCGCCGGGCCCTTCTCACAGCGGTTAACACATATCTGATCCCGTCACTGTGAACGACTGCAGAACCCTGAAACAAGACCAGCATTTCCACGCAGGACGTCTGCTATCTGATCCGTCCGGCGGCACCCCTGCCTGCGTCGCCAGTCTCAGAGGATTTAGAGCAACACCTGCAGCAGCTTCCTTCCGCTGGGAGACCGTATTAAAGACGCCAGGCAGAGTTCTGATCCGTACAGGAAGTTCAAGGTCCCGGCATGGAGCGAACCAAAATCAGAGGGTTCATTTCAACAGAACGGCCGACACTATATATATATATATATATAATTTTACCAGTAATAGACTACATTAAATCCTAAAAAAATTATAAAAAAAGAAAAATGCTGTTAAATATACAGATTTTGAGATTGAAAAAGAGCCAGTCATCTTAATTTTCAGTAAAAAACTTTAAATTGACATTCCCAGACAGCTCACATTTGATTCTTTTTTTATTACTATTGAAAATTATCTAAAAATCAATTATGTTGTTACATTAATGCATTATTTTGGTGTCGTGTGCTGCCATGATGCTGTTTTGTGCACCTTCCATTTATCTCAGCTTGTGGAAAAGTGAAAATGGATGGATAGAAATGGTCAGATGATAGATAAATAGATAATGTTCATCTTTACATTAAACTTTCATGATGCACGAAACCGAACATCCATATGCATTCATTTCACCTTTGTTTTTCAGGCAAAACACACACACACAACCACACGCACACGTTGTGTTTTTCATGGTTTATGAGGTCATTCCATAGGCGTAATGGTTTTTCTACTGTACAAACTATACATTCTGTCATCCCCCCCCCACCCCTAAACCTACCCATCACACAAAATGTTCTGCTATTTTACATTTTCAAAAAAGATAATTCTGTATGATTTATAAGCTTGTTTCCTCAAAAATTTACAGGTATTACTATAATGTCCCCACAATGTAAGGAATACACACACAGCACGGTCTCTCTCTCTCTCTCTCTCTCTCTCTCTCTCTCTCTCTCTCTCTCTCTCTCTCTCTCTCTCTCTCTCTCTCTCTCTCTCTCCTCTCTCTCTCCCTCTCTCCCTCTCCTCTCTCCCTCTCTCTCTCTCTCTCTCTCTCTCTCTCTCTCTCTCTCTCTCTCTCTCTCTCTCTCTCCCTCCCTCTCTCTCTCTCTCTCTCTCTCCTCTCTCTCTCTCTCTCTCTCTCTGATGAATGGTAAATATGATTTGATGGTAATTGTGGTCTTTGCCTCACACTCAGGAAGAGGTTCACGACCCATCTCAGGGTTCAGGAACACTTAATTTAACAGTCCGTCCGTCTGCTGCGGTCCAGAGAGCCGAGCAGCAGAACAACTCATCATTTATTCAGCTGTCCTTAAGATTTACCTGACTTGGTGAAAGCTTCTTGTATGCACTATTCTGATTTCTTTCTTTCTTTTATTTTTTTTTAATGTCTATATATTTGGACAGTAAATCCATATAGACTGATATTTTGAGGAAAAATGCAGAATTCCTGTCCAACATTCTTTTGAATATATATAATCGAATAGCTAACAATGTGATACTCTGATAAGCACAATTAATATCATACATGCATTTTTAATTAAACTCAAACAAATGTGATGATTCATGAAACACAAGTCGTTTTCTAAAGCAGTACAGATCTGAAGTGAACTCGTATTCCGTAAACGCTGCTTTTGGAACAGAGTGAATATGATTTAATTTTTTCCGTCACACAGCTCCTATATTTCCTCTGTTTGCTGTAATTTCACTCACCGTTGGGCCATTTTTCATAAAACCGGTCCCCGAATGGTTTACAACACCAAAAAAATCCAATTTACTGGCCATAAAAAATATGATAAAGTATATATGAATGAATTGAAAATGCACGAACGCAGCTGTAAGCAACACAGGACACACATTCGCCGCAACCTCACGACTTCCTCGGCAGACCTGAAATGACCGAGGCTTGATTATTCTGGGATCAAACTCCCTCGACAGATTCCTATCCCACACAATCAATTATGCACAAGTGAAGCTGTGAAAAGCACAAAGCAGAATAACTCCCTCTCCATCCGCAGAGAGAAGCCCCGTCCGGCCGTGTTTGTTTATTGTTATAATAATTCATGTGCACTGATTAACTGAGAGACTTTGTGAAAGCAGAAATATTGTCAGCGGCATGAACAGACCAACACTTTACCTTTTGCCCAAATTATCAGGAAAAATTAGATTGATATTTTTGATAAATGTTGGATGTCCATGCAAAACTCACCACCACAGTGTTTTCTACAACAGGTTGGACGCTCTGTTTAGTTCCTGTCTCTATGAAGCCCCTCCTTCTGGAAAGCGCAATGTGCTCTGATTGGTCGGTGTGTTGTGATTGGTCAACAGCTTTAAGGACGTTTGGGAAACGTTTCAACGCACTAGTCAACCAACTTTTCTTTGCATGCGCCTTGGGCGGGCATTATTTAAATGAGGAATATTGTGATGTGTACGTTCATATTAATTGAAATAATAATGGAAGCTGGAGAGCTGGATCCGATATGGAAGTCCTGGAGCAAGTGCGGGCCTGATGCCAGGAAAACGTGCTTCATTATTTATTCAAGCCTCTACCTCCTTCTGTTTGTCAACATCACTCAGATGGATCCCCATCCTTCATCCACAGACACGCACCGATATCGGCGCCACGGGCAAGAACCAATTAAACTGTGCAGCGCACTTAAATAAAGTAAACAATAGATATTTTCCAAAAACGTTACGTTATAGACTATACTTCAATGCAAAAACAAGACAATGATCTTCGTTTGCTAAAATCCACTTCCATCAGTGGGTAATTAAAGACACACACAGTAAGACGAATCCTGTTCAGTTTACAGTGAGAACCTGCCAGCTGCGGTTGCCAGAAACTCACTGACAACATCCCAGGCATTAGAGAACAGCACCTGTGTTTTACGTTAAAGGATTAGTTCATTTTCAAATGAAAATTACCCCAAGCTTTACTCTCCCTCAAGCCATCCTTTGACTGATAAACACAATTGAAGTTGCATTAATAAATATCCTGACGCATCCGAGCTTTATAATGCCAGGGAACGGGACCAACGAGAATGAACCTGAAGAAAGAGCATCCATGCATCATAAACGTACTCCACATGGCTCTGGGGGTTAATAAAGTGAAGTAAGAAAAATATCAATATTTAACACGCTATAAAGTGAGCTTCAGCCAGACCGTCTTCATATTCAACAGAAAGTGTAAAACTCTCACGGTTCCTACACCTTCCTCATTCAAAATTTACCAGCATTTCTTCCAAAGTTCATT